>OY282644.1:54593711-54883711 GCA_958299015.1 Tetanocera ferruginea | reverse complement strand
ATTGGCCAGAGACATGTTCTCGAACTTTTCTGTAAGGGTAGTCCGTCAATGCCTATGTCCAATAATAAGGTTTCTTCAGTTTTTATTTTCTTAAGTATGGTATTTAAATACGATTTTATTCTAAAGTGCACATACGACCCTGGGGTTACTGTACGTGCTGCAAAAATTGTAATTCAGCAATTTTTTAATGATAGTGGTGCATCCAAGTTCTGAGCGTTTATTTTCGCTAATAGTGCCTCAACGCAATTTCTAGATGGTTGGAAAGTGTTGTACCATTCGGCCAGATCATCTTTTTAAACGGAAGCCTCATTAATTGAATTTTCTTTATTCCAGGACCGATTTCTCCAGCGCTACTGTCAATGGACCGTGTGGACCTTCCCCTCCGTCATCTTCTATTGATAGCATGTCAATGCCCTCTGCCCTAATCAAACCACCCACCACTTCGCCTGCATTGCCTTCAGAATGTTTTGCCTCCACAACAAAGCGTCCTTCCGCCTCTAGCCTATATTCAATTGCCGCAAGACGCCGCAAGTTGCTCTTTGAAAAGCCCTTCATTTTGGTAACCAATTTTTGTTAAAAAATATATGCGTGTTGTACTTACCACAAAGTTTAGCTGTAAATACAAATTTCTGAGTCTCACGCGTCCACTTTAAATAAAACAATAACGATAAAACACAAAATAAGGAATTTGTAATCTTACACTCAGGGAAAAATAGCAACGTAAAATGAAATAATATCGTGTTAATTTTACGTTGTTCCACTTTCTCAAAATCGTCTTTAAATTAACATTGAAAACCTTCAAATCAAATATGAAAATATTTTGATATTCAATTAGAAGAAGACAAAAATCAAAATAATGATGCGGCACTCTACCCTTTTATTCACTGAAGTGTATCCTCTTCGAAAGTAAGTTGAAAATTACGTTGTTTATTTGAGGTTGTAAAAAGTGAAAACGACCTAAAACATATTTGTCTTAAAGTCGACGACACTTCAATTTGAAGCTGCATACTTTCGTGTATCAAAATAAATAATGAAAATAATTTTAATTTTCTCAAAGCAATTGCGAAAGCTGGAAAATAAATCCTTCTGGAAAATAAAAAGTTCGTTTGTGAAAATAAAATCAGTGAGTGCAAAGTAAGACGACAATAAAGAAGTAAATGATAACATTGGACTACGGGCTGAATTCAAAGAGAAGTTGTTTGTATCAAGGAAGCAAGAGATAATTTTAGAAATATTTTTAGGTACAAATGTATAGTTTGGAACTGGACATCATATAATTTTTACACAATACACTCAGGGAAAAAATGCTGTTTTATCAAACAAATCATGGGTTGAAATAACAGATTTCACTGTTAAATACCATCCAACAAATTAAACTTTCAAATCAACAGTCGGTTGACTGTTGGTCTATGGAACACGAAATCCGTATAAAAACTTATTTATTGAAATTTGATCACTGGTTTGAAAGTTCATGAATGGCCGAGTGTGCTAACGTGTGCGTCTAGTACTCGAGTGTCCACGGTTCAAATCCGGCAAGGCCAATAAAATTTTTTTTTTTATTTAAAATATTTATTTTTAATAAAAAATGAAACTTGCAATTTTTTTTTAGCAAGATTGTAAGCATTTTATTTTGAAGGTTATTTTTGACCAAACAATTAATGACACAGAATTATTATTATTTCAATTATTAAATTACAATTTTTGATACTTACACAGCTAGGGTTCGAACCCACGTCTCCCGCATGACAGTCTAGTGCACATCCACTGAGCTACTGGCAACGATAATATATATATAGCAAAACACATATAAAAACTATTGCTTAGAAAAAATTGACAATTCAATATAAGCACAAAAATATTTCAACAGATGATTTTAACAGCACAAAAATACTTTGAAACGTTCATTAAACAAAGAAAATTGTTTACATAAACGCAAATCATTCAATCGAACAGTGTTTTGAAATAACAGCGGCCGACTGTTAATATTACAGTTGATATTTTTCTGAGTGTACTTATTTAAATTCATTTATTTTAATATTGCGAAATATTTAGTTAATTTAAGCAATTTATAAAATGTTTCCATATATTTCAATAAAAGAAAAATTCTGAAAAAAATATTGTTTGACTTCTGCTGCACGTACCCTATACCATTTAATACCAAAAATGTTGCAAATTTGATTCAAAGTATAAAATAATTTATTTCAAAGCTTTTGAGTATTTTAAATAAAGACGTAAGTATTTCAATTCAATAGGATTCCGTTTGAATTAAATCTAAGTCCCCGTTAAATTAAAGTGAAATAGTTTTCATTTCATAGTGTTTTATACCTTAGTTTAAAGTGAAGACAACATCAAACTGGATATGTGTTTTTCGAGGTGGAAACACTTTGAATTGAATATTTTCGTGTTTGGTGCCAAATTGTTCCGAAATATATTTGAATTGAAGTGATTTTCTTTGATTTTACGTTGTTTTTTATCTCAGTGTAAGAAAAAACGCGTTTGCTCTTACACAACAAAAAACAACAATGAAATATAAACAACATTTTTTAATTTCTATTTTAAAAAAATTTAAATTTTTACCAAAGCACTTGAGATTGATTTTTGTTTTCAACAGGTAGAAAAAACACAGGTGACAGCTACAAAGGGTGTTTTAATCTCTTTACCGCTTCCCCGAGTAGGGAAAAATTAGTTCAATTATTTCCCTTTTTATTGTTTTGTTGAAATCGATTTTCAGCTTCCTGGACATCACTAGTGCCTTTAAGTCTAGGTATTAGTGCCTTTTTTTCATACGTTAGGCAGTAGGAAAGGTTGAATCATTTAGGAGATGTGCTCGCCTATCTTCCGACGGGGTAACTTAGGATCCATGCATATACCAAGGTCTTTGAATGCATCTACACGACTTAAAGCAGTATCTTTTATATTGTAATCAAATATTAAATTATTTATTTTTCGCGAAAAGGTCATAGTTTGGTATTTACCAGGATTGAGAAACATATTACTTTTAGAACACCAAACTTCAAAGGATTTCAGATCAGCCTGGAGTAGGTTAGAATCATCTTTAGTATTTATTTTCCTGTATATTTTCATATCGTCTGCATAAATCAATAGAATAGTTTAATAGTGTTTGAGGAACACCTGATTCAGCAATAAATTCTGAAGACAACACCCCTCGGAATCGTATTTAATAAGATCGCTCAGTCAAATATGATTTCATCCAGCTTACAAAATATTGTGGAAATCCCATTAATTTAAGTTTGAATAAAATTAAATCATAAGGTAATTTATCAAATGCTTTACTAAAGTCAGTATAAATACAGGCGACCTGGTTACCAGATTCCATTGAATTTAAGCAGAATGTTGTAAAATCGAGAAGATTAGATCTTCCATTAACAAAACCATGCTGACGAGTTATTATGACTTCTCCGCAATGCATTTTAACACGATCGTATACAATTCGCTCAAAAAGTTTGGGATAATAATATTCCTGCAACCTTTTTTATATATAGGACTTAAAAATGATTTTTCCCAAAAAACTGGAAAATAACTTTCTTTAATTGATTTATTAAATAATAAAGCAAGTGGTCGACACAAAACGGAACCGCATTGAGTTAACACAGCGGCAGGAATTCCATCGGGTCCAGCGCCAAAGTCCTCATCGATTGTCCCAATATACTTAAAAATATCCTCAGAGTTAAAGGATATAGATTCCAAAGAGACCCTGGGTGAAGAGTTCATGTCAGAAAGGTTGCTTTGACTACAACGAATCTGAACAAAAGGATTCCTTGAAAAGATTGACAAAAAGGCCACAAATTATAGAGGGATCGTCCGTAAATCCGTCAAGAGTTTTGAAGCATGAAGGAAATCCATCAGATTTCTTCTTAGTATTCATGAACCCACAAAATTTGTTTGGATCAGACAATATTCTCAACTTAATATTGTCTAAATATTCATTATACAAAACAGCTGAAAGATTTTGAAGTTCCAGAAACACACTTTTGTAGATTTTTAAGTCATTTGAGTCCAAACTACAGACGTATCTCTTCCAAGCCCTATTCCTGTTATTGCGAAGTGTTTTCAACTCCTTTGTGTACCAAGGGTACGTTGAGTTTTTCGCAAATTTGAGGCTATAAGGTTTATTATAGTTTAAGGCTATAAGAAATTACAGCAAATAGTTCTTAATAAAAAAAATTAGTGGGATCATCTAGATTATGTCCGTTAATATATATTACGTTAAGTTTTTTGTTAAGTAAATGATTCAACTTCAAAAAGTCAGCTGTTTTGAAATTGAATTCATGAACTTTATCCATTGAACTAGATTTAACTATATGCTCGCTACATGATTAATACCAAATACTCAATGGTGGATGATATACATCAATAGTAGTTAGAGCATGGAAGGCCCTCTTAACAATGACATTGTTACTGTCCGTAGTTAAGTCCAGGGGCTGGATTCTGAAACACACTAAAGCTAAATCTCCATCGCTAATGCTAAATATATAGTTTTAAGCGATAGCTGCGATTCTGAAAAACTTCATCACTTATTTTCATGTTAAAAAAATTAGAGACTGAACGAATTTTAAACGAAAAATGAAATTTAAGCTGTCATCGCTAAAATTTTAGTGATTGATGCGATTCTGAACTTGTTTTTGGCGATTTTCAAAAATGCTAATTATTTTTTTAGCTAAAATTTTGGAGTCCAATATTTTGCTACAGCTAAATTCTATACTAGCATATTTTTTGAATTAATATCGACATTTTTGATATATTTATTTAGAAAGGTTAATGCCTAAGCTGTTTTGGATCTTTTAGTATGTAAATATATACAAATTGAAGGCAGTTTTCATAGAAAACTTCCTATTTGTATTATTTAAAATTAATATAAATATAAAAGCAAGGTTTAACTATATATAAAAAATTTGAAATGATATATCAAACTGTTGTAAATAAAAGAGACGAGTTTAATTTAAATGTTTGTTGAACAGAATATTTGAAGCGAATGAAAAAGAAAAATTTTCACAAACAAAATAAATAAAATTATTTCAATGAACAACTAATTTATTTTGTCAAAGTGTTTTCAGTAAAGTACTTCAAACCTCGCAGATATTTGACTTCCTTTGTTGCCGCTGAAATAGCCATATATTCCGCTTCTGTGCTGCTTAATGCTCCAGTTGGCTGCTTTTTCGACTCGAAACTGATTGCTGCTCCAGCTAACATGAAAACAAAACCGGTATATGACTTCCGATCATCGCAGCTACCAGCCCAATCAGAATCAGAAAAACCAAGAAGTGGCTTACCCGTTGGTCTGTAATGAAGAGCAAAATCTAAAGTATTAGACAAATACCTCAAAATGTGCTAAGCTCCTGCTAAGTGTTCCTGGTGTGGATTCTTATTGAACTGAGCCAATTACATTAATGACCCAATCAACGATTGATATTTGGTGACATCCAATTTCTCACAGCTCGTACAATCCTCACAATTTTTCAACTGCATGCCAGGATCCAAAGGAGTGTTGCATTTCTTACAATCCTTCATGCTGTGTTCTTCGAGCAACTCAGCAATCATTTTTCTCTACGATAACTTCAATGGACCAGTGGATCCTTTTCTTTCCACTTCCATCCCCACAAAATAATTCACTGGACCCTTGTCCACAATTTCCAATCTCGAGGCTAATACTTCTTTCACGAGATTCACCGACTCCAACTTAGAACAAACCAGCAAAATGTCGTCCACATAAACGGCAATTATTACATACCCGTCAGAAGAATTCTTTGTGTAAGCGCAATGGTCCCCATTGCTTCGAATGAAACCAATTTCTTTAAGGATTCCATCCAATTTTTCGTTCCACTTGCGTCCGGACTGCTTCAGCCCGTAAAGCGACTTTTGCAGCTTGCAAACCTTGTTTGGATATCTCTCATCTTCAAAACCTTCAGGCTGCTCCATGTAGATTTCCGCATCAAGATCGCCGTTCAAGTATGCTGTCGTCACATCAAGTTGATGTATGAACATTTTGAACTCCACAGCCAATGCCAATATAATTCTTGTTGTTGAGTAACGAGTGACCGGGGAAAAAGTTTCCGTGTAGTTTATCCCGTATTTTTGGCTGCATCCTTTCGCTACTAACCTGGATTTGTACTTCTCGAGACGCCCATTTTTATCCTTTTTTATCGTAAAAACCCACTTGCATTTTACGACAGGAACGTTCTCTGGTTTTTCAACTAAAACCCATGTCTTGTTTGACATAAGTGAATCATATTCCGCTTTCATCGAATTTATCCAATTCGCTCGATCACTTCTTACCGTTACATCCTTAACCGAAACAGGATTATCGGTCTCAGCTTTCAAAAAATTATTGAATATTCTTCTTCCTGACCTCAAAACTTTATAGTTGTCTTCATCTTGGACAGGATCACACGAGCTTTCATATCCAGATGATGCCACCACTGCTCCTTCCACAAGTTCATTGTTTTTAACCAAATCACCTGCATCAAAGACCTTGCACTCTTGTACAGTTTCTTCATCTTTGAATTTCTGCAAAAATATGTTGTACTCACGCTGCGATATATTCTGCTCCGAATCTTCTATGAACTTCACATCGCGGCTCTTGTGCATCGTCTTAGTCCTTGTATTAAACAGTCGATAAACGCATTCGACCCCTCTTGCCTGGAACTTTGACTTACCAGGACGTTTATCCACCATTATGGCCTTGAGAAAGTGTACGAAGGTCATCCTCGAAAAATCGTCTATAAATAGAACAAAATACTTAGCGCCTCCACAGGACGGAACCCTCATGGGGCCGAAGACATCAGTGTGCACTAATTCAAGAATTTCTTCGCTTCGATAACTTGCTATTTTGGGAAATGGCTGCACACATATCTTCGCCTTAAGACATGTATCACAAGAAAAATTTTGGGGTGCGTTCTTGCAGCTTATGCCTCGTACCATCCCATTCTTGGTCAATTCAGCCATGCTTTGAGCATTCAGATGGCCTTCAATTTCTGTATCCTCCTTGCTGTAACATGTAAAAAGTTGGCCCTCTTTTACTCCAGAAAGCACTACGTCGTTCTCACCATTCATAACTTGCACTGTATTGTTCTTGAAAACTACCATCTGCTTCTTATATATGATTTTGTTAATTGAAATGAAATTAAATTTCAACTTTGGCACTAAAAGAACCCCCTCCAACAAGACAACTTCGCCCGCTGTGGTTCTTAGCTCGACATTCCCAATGCCTATGGAGTTGATCGTAAACTCTGCTGCTAAATCGATTATCTGAACATGCTTCTTCATGGCCACAAACATCTTTTCATCGCGACACATATGACTCGTTGATCCGCTGTCAAAAATCCATGCATTTTGCCGCAAGTTCTTCGCCTGCATGCCATGCAACATTGCACTGTTCCCCGTACGCTTCTTTAAACACTTACAAGCAAAATGACCTACCTGCCCGCACTTGAAGCACTTCAGCTCCTGTCTCCTGCCATCGACAATACCCTTCTGGTTCTTCTTAACGATGCTCCCACGTTTATCCTGATAAGCTGTGGACATAAATGCTTGATTGTGATTCTTATCTGCTTCTAGTTTCCCACTTCGTCGCTCATATTCTTCTTGCAACTTATTCTTCAGCGCATCTAATGAGGGTAATTCATCACGCGATTCCATTGTGACGACAAAGCTTTCGAAATCCTCCGGTAAAATGATTGCTAACAACTCATCTGGAATGATAATGTCAACCTCCACAAGCTATTCAACAACGTCATTGAACTGCGCCAGGTGATCGGACATACTTTGGCCCGAGATCATTCTTGCAGCCAAAATTTTTCGGAAAAGCATAACCTTCCTGCCGGTCCACGAGGTTGAAATTTCTTCTCCAGCTGAATCCATGCGTCCCTCGATGTGACACAATTCTTAACCAAATTAAGTTGTGTTCTCTTCATGCTCAGTAAAATTATCAAAAGAGCCTTTTGATCCTTGTTGGTCCACTCAGCACATTGAACTTCATTCGCTGGCTTTTCAATGGATCCACATACGTAGCCCCAAAGATCAACGTGTATTAGAACGCTACGTATATGAATTTTCCAGCCGTCATAATTGGACTCCTTCAATTTCTCAATAGCGTACAAAGATGCCATTTCCTCAGAGAAAATAAGAATCTTGAATCCTGCAGGAACAATTAATAATAACAAGGAGCTCTACAAATTGTCTCCTGGGCCCATAACCTTTGTTGAAAATAAAAGAGACAAGTTTAATTTAAATGTTTGTTGAACAGAATATTTGAAGCGAATGAAAAATATAAAATTTCACAAACAAAATAAATGAAATTATTTCAATGAACAACTAATTTATTTTGTCAAAGTGTTTTCAGTAAAGTACTTCCAACACAAACTAAAATTTTCTTTAAATTGGTTGAAATTATTTGTTATAAAAATCAAATAAAACTTAAACTGCCTTCCATTTCTATACAACCAATTTGACTTAAAGTATTACTAAACTTTTATTTAAAAAAAACCGTTATTTTATTGTTATTGTTTCATTGTTATTTTCGATTCTTTTACAAACCTTTACAAATAGTATATCAAAAGGATTTGGAGAAATTCAATGATTTTGGGTAATATGTGAAATATTTTTGGAGGACAATTTACACAATTTGTTAAAATTTGCTAAGGTAAAATACTAAAAGACGGTTAATTTTGTACTTTAGTTTACAAGCATCTCCCATCTTTTGTTTTTATACATTTTTCATAGGATGTACCAAATTGTCAAATAAGACACTTTCGTTTTTTGTCAGACTTGCTAATCCTGATGTAGAGTGTCTACTATGGGTCAAACATTTTTTTTTAAATTGTCTTGAATTTTTGTTTTATATTAGGAAAACATTATATGATTTGTTAAAAAAACTGCTTAACGATATGTTATAAAAGAGTTGAGCAAAATTTCTTAAATATTTGCTCTTAAATGCTTGTTTAAAATTAAGTAGTACTTCTAAGACAATTTTTTATGCAAGGAAATAAAAGAATAAAACGAAGGTTTAAATTTTGTATATTTCAAGCAATCAAAAACATTATAACAATTAAATATGAATTCTGCAACTTAAATTATGTACAATCTGAAAATGTACAAATCCATGTAATCCGACGAGGACTTCAATACCCGAACGCATTTGTGTATGTAAGACAAAAAGTACCGTAGTATCGCAACCGTGACAACCCGGAGAAAGCTTGGCCTCTCATCTCCCAAGTGACTCGAGAAAGCGTCATTCATTGCAAGGAGTATTGCCGCAATCTACAAGCATGTCCTTCACAACATGTCAACAACACAATCCGTACAGCATTCAGCTACTGGCACCAATCTCAGCTGCACTTCAGTGGCGAACCACTTAACATAAGACATCGTTATCGGGAAACAAAGATGAAGAAACAATATGTGCCTTAGATCCTTTCTTGCGTGCCATAGTCTTTAATTCTATCATTCTTGTTCCCAATATTTAAAAAAAAAAACAAATTGGCCATTTTAGCCCTTGAAAGGACTTTGACCGAGCTTCTTATGATCAATTATATGTTCCCAATATGTAACCATCAATAGCAGTAGTCACTCAGCGATCTAGCACACGAGCGGAGATATAATCGTCCAAATTTAAAGTGACTGTTTTTTATGTATAAAAACACTAAATCAAAAGTTTTTTTTTTTAAATTTTAACTTTGGACGATTATATCCGCTAAAACAAAAGATACAAAATTTGTCGATATTTCGTTTGATGATCTCTTAATTATAGCTCCGCTACAACACATAACACGACATTAGTTGATATACCGTTGGAACATTTCATATTTTCTCTAAAATACAAAATTTAATTTTTTTATCTTATGGTGTGTTGTTTAGATTCTGGATTAATAAAACTAGACAAGTGTAAAAAGTGTAAAACACCCTGTATCTGGAAAACCTACCACAACGGTAAAAATTAAGTACAGATTTGGAATCAGTGTTGAAAGCTCATATCGAAATTATATTGGGTTTTCCGGATCCTACATTTTTAGACTAGTATTATTTATTCAAGCATGTCTGAATGTAAGAGCACTGCTATTAATTTGAACACAACTGTACACTCAGAAGAAATATTGGTGAGAATAAATAAATAAGAGTTGGTCATAATCATAAATCCTCTAGGGTAGTGATGTTCAACTCAGCTCCTGCGAGCTTTCTGCACTTACGAGCTGACCGCGTGCACGGCGAGCTCGCTGTGTGTTTGTGTGTATGTTTTATTTGAACAAAAAACCCAGTCAGAAATTTATTTCAATGTAGTCAGCTGTTATACAAAAAGCATTCATATTGAAACTTTTTAGTTTAACAATAACCTTTTTCCTAAAATATAGTTAATTTCAATAGGGGCATTAAGGGGGTTGATAGGGGCATTAAGTTAAGCAAGCTATGCCTATGCACATAGGATGGCAGGGTATTGTATTCCCGGGGGTTGTAGATGTTTCTTAGAGCAAAAAGCAGGAATTGCTTTTGAATAGATTCCAGTCTCTCGCTATATGAATTGATGAATTTTGCAAAAAGTTAACATATAATTTTGATTTTGATTTTGAAGTTTGATTCTGTTAAGTTTAAGGCAGTTTAAGCATGCTAACAAGAAAAAGCATTATTTTTGAAATGTGCACGCAATTCAGCTGCACAATAAATTAAATAAAGCATTATGCTTCATGTAAACGCCTATATAAGCATAAGTAATCAAATTCATGTACTCGGTTACAGTTAATATTTCTTGCTGGGATGTTTATGTGTGTTTGCTTTCCTTACAGTGGAGCAGTTTTAAGATTTGGTTGTTGAATTCGATACCAAGCAAGTACTGAGGAAATTTTGTTATTTCTCAGAAGTTCAGACCATGCAGCTGCGCAATAGATTTCGTTGAAAAAAGTTCGATTTAATATTATTATTTTTATATGTAAAGTCAGTTTGAAGTGTGTTGACATAAGTGCGTAAGATAAAATTTTGCTAATTGAAATAAGTTTTAAATAAAATTGAAGTGAGTATATTGTTAAAATTAAAGTGTTAAAAGCACTTAATACATTTTTTACCAAGCATGTTACCTGCTATAACATAAGTTTTGCACTTATTTTATGAATCTGCAAAACTATAAGCCGCATATTTTCGCTTTTGTCCACTGTGCAATGTCGTCGAATACAAATTTACGTACACGCTTCTTTGTTATTGTTTTATGTGATGAGCTGCTGCTAGCACGAAGCTGGCAGCGCGAGCCGATAAGCTGAACATCACTACTCTAGGGCATTCTGGTAGAACTCGAAGCGTTAGGAGTAAATTTCATAAAAACGTATCTTTTGTATGGGAGCCCCCAAAGGGGGAAAAAAAGGGTTGAGTTTGTTTGAAAAAAATTCGGAGATACAAAATTATCGAGGGTCTGTCATACAACCCAACACTGCACGGGTAGCTCCTGAGCATTAGTGGGCTGATTTGTCGGTAACCTCGGAAATTTTGTTACTTTGATCTGATGCGGCATCACTTACCCTTCCCTTATCCCAAACATTTTTTGGCTCATACATTTTTGGATCAAACCTCACAATATAAGATGTCCCAGCGTTTCGTAATACCAATATTAAGAATCTCCATATGTCACTATTGCATAGCTACTGAACAAACTTTGTCTAGTTTGAGGTTTGACTCTTCAATAAAGATGTCCACTTCCATTTTCACTTTCAAAGGCAATTAACACGTCTTTTTACTCTACTCAGTATTATCAATACTTATATTTACTTTTTCACTAATATTTACTTTTTGGTCTAATATTGCAAAGCCATCTTTTAAAATTCTTATTTATTGGAGCGAAGCTCCCATGGAACAAGTTCTTTGAAGACGTTTAAAACCTAAAACTCTCGAATGGATTGACCGATCTTAAAATTTATTTTTCTGTTCTGTTCTACGCTAAGGTTATATCCTCAGAAAGAATTTCCAAATTCCATTTTGTTCAAAAGCTAATTGAAAATAATATTTCCATGAGTTTTGTTGTGGATATTCGCGGAAATAATTTTCTTCTACCATGCTTGTGTATGTATCAGTCAATGAAAAAACCGAACGACATGAAACGAAATCAAAAATCTTGCGGCGAATGTTTTTCGCTGCAACAGCTACTGATCAACAAATATGTGGCGATTTTAACGTGAATCTGTTATGTAATGACTCTGCTACAATAAACTCCACTCGAAATGGAAAGTATGCCCCTCTGATGATAACTGGGATAAATTTAGAAGGGCTCGCAATACAGCTAATTTTCTCATCAAACAAGCTAAAAGTAATTATTTTTCCTCTAAGCTCAACCCCAACCTTAACTCGAAGCAATTATGGCAAAACATAAAACGATGTAGAGTTTTCAGCAAAGATTCAACTGAATGTTCCTTAAAACCTGATGACCTAAATAACTTTTTCTTGGAAAGTGGAAACCTTGGTCTTTCTAATAATATAAGCAGCGTTGACTTGCCGCTGGTGACTAGTAATTTTCAGTTTGCTTCGTTTGAGTTTTCTTCTGTCAGTGAAGAGTGTGTGGCCAAATGCATTAAGATGATTGATTCGAATGCTGTTGGGATTGATGGTTTACCCGTAAGGTTCATTAAATTAATAGTACCTTTTATTCTTTCACCTTTAACCCATATAATAAACCATAGCCTAACATGTTCCCGATTTCCAGATTTATGGAAGACTGCCATTGTTTTACCTGTAGCTAAATCTAGTTCTGCCTCTGTACCCAATGACTACAGACCTATAAGTATATTACCTGCATTGGGAAAGGTCCTTGAACGCATTATGGTCGACCAAATCTCTGAACACCTACAAAGAAATAAGCTATTATCCCCTCTCCAGTCACAGGGGAGGCTTTAGAGCTGGTCACAGTTGCACAACGGCTATTATTAAAGTTCTTGATGATATCAGAATTTCTTACGATCATAATTTTCTGACGTTATTATTAGTGTCCGACCGAATATTTGGTTTCGGTTTCGGTTTCGGCCAGTTTCGGCCCTTTTAGTCAGTTTCGGCTATTCGGCATCAATATGGCCGAAACCGAAACCGAAACCGAATAACTCTAAACACTAAAAAGTTCCTTAAAGTGGTATTAAAAATTATCTCTTTATTTATTATTTTAAAGTTGAACTTTAATATTCAAAGAATATTTATCGTATGTATACGTTATTATTATCTGTTTGAATTGTTTTGTTTTTGAAAGCTTTTAATTAAATTTAAAAAAAAAATAAAATGTTTTTAAAAACAAATTTTCAGTTTCGGTTTCGGTTTCGGTTTCGGCCGAATATTACAAAAATGGCCGAAATTCGGTTTCGGTTTCGGCCAAAATGTTGAAAGCTCATATCGAAATTATATTGGGTTTTCCGGATCCTACATTTTTAGACTAGTATTATTTATTCAAGCATGTCTGAATGTAAGAGCACTGCTATTAATTTGAACACAACTGTACACTCAGAAGAAATATTGGTGAGAATAAATAAATAAGAGTTGGTCATAATCATAAATCCTCTAGGGTAGTGATGTTCAACTCAGCTCCTGCGAGCTTTCTGCACTTACGAGCTGACCGCGTGCACGGCGAGCTCGCTGTGTGTTTGTGTGTATGTTTTATTTGAACAAAAAACCCAGTCAGAAATTTATTTCAATGTAGTCAGCTGTTATACAAAAAGCATTCATATTGAAACTTTTTAGTTTAACAATAACCTTTTTCCTAAAATATAGTTAATTTCAATAGGGGCATTAAGGGGGTTGATAGGGGCATTAAGTTAAGCAAGCTATGCCTATGCACATAGGATGGCAGGGTATTGTATTCCCGGGGGTTGTAGATGTTTCTTAGAGCAAAAAGCAGGAATTGCTTTTGAATAGATTCCAGTCTCTCGCTATATGAATTGATGAATTTTGCAAAAAGTTAACATATAATTTTGATTTTGATTTTGAAGTTTGATTCTGTTAAGTTTAAGGCAGTTTAAGCATGCTAACAAGAAAAAGCATTATTTTTGAAATGTGCACGCAATTCAGCTGCACAATAAATTAAATAAAGCATTATGCTTCATGTAAACGCCTATATAAGCATAAGTAATCAAATTCATGTACTCGGTTACAGTTAATATTTCTTGCTGGGATGTTTATGTGTGTTTGCTTTCCTTACAGTGGAGCAGTTTTAAGATTTGGTTGTTGAATTCGATACCAAGCAAGTACTGAGGAAATTTTGTTATTTCTCAGAAGTTCAGACCATGCAGCTGCGCAATAGATTTCGTTGAAAAAAGTTCGATTTAATATTATTATTTTTATATGTAAAGTCAGTTTGAAGTGTGTTGACATAAGTGCGTAAGATAAAATTTTGCTAATTGAAATAAGTTTTAAATAAAATTGAAGTGAGTATATTGTTAAAATTAAAGTGTTAAAAGCACTTAATACATTTTTTACCAAGCATGTTACCTGCTATAACATAAGTTTTGCACTTATTTTATGAATCTGCAAAACTATAAGCCGCATATTTTCGCTTTTGTCCACTGTGCAATGTCGTCGAATACAAATTTACGTACACGCTTCTTTGTTATTGTTTTATGTGATGAGCTGCTGCTAGCACGAAGCTGGCAGCGCGAGCCGATAAGCTGAACATCACTACTCTAGGGCATTCTGGTAGAACTCGAAGCGTTAGGAGTAAATTTCATAAAAACGTATCTTTTGTATGGGAGCCCCCAAAGGGGGAAAAAAAGGGTTGAGTTTGTTTGAAAAAAATTCGGAGATACAAAATTATCGAGGGTCTGTCATACAACCCAACACTGCACGGGTAGCTCCTGAGCATTAGTGGGCTGATTTGTCGGTAACCTCGGAAATTTTGTTACTTTGATCTGATGCGGCATCACTTACCCTTCCCTTATCCCAAACATTTTTTGGCTCATACATTTTTGGATCAAACCTCACAATATAAGATGTCCCAGCGTTTCGTAATACCAATATTAAGAATCTCCATATGTCACTATTGCATAGCTACTGAACAAACTTTGTCTAGTTTGAGGTTTGACTCTTCAATAAAGATGTCCACTTCCATTTTCACTTTCAAAGGCAATTAACACGTCTTTTTACTCTACTCAGTATTATCAATACTTATATTTACTTTTTCACTAATATTTACTTTTTGGTCTAATATTGCAAAGCCATCTTTTAAAATTCTTATTTATTGGAGCGAAGCTCCCATGGAACAAGTTCTTTGAAGACGTTTAAAACCTAAAACTCTCGAATGGATTGACCGATCTTAAAATTTATTTTTCTGTTCTGTTCTACGCTAAGGTTATATCCTCAGAAAGAATTTCCAAATTCCATTTTGTTCAAAAGCTAATTGAAAATAATATTTCCATGAGTTTTGTTGTGGATATTCGCGGAAATAATTTTCTTCTACCATGCTTGTGTATGTATCAGTCAATGAAAAAACCGAACGACATGAAACGAAATCAAAAATCTTGCGGCGAATGTTTTTCGCTGCAACAGCTACTGATCAACAAATATGTGGCGATTTTAACGTGAATCTGTTATGTAATGACTCTGCTACAATAAACTCCACTCGAAATGGAAAGTATGCCCCTCTGATGATAACTGGGATAAATTTAGAAGGGCTCGCAATACAGCTAATTTTCTCATCAAACAAGCTAAAAGTAATTATTTTTCCTCTAAGCTCAACCCCAACCTTAACTCGAAGCAATTATGGCAAAACATAAAACGATGTAGAGTTTTCAGCAAAGATTCAACTGAATGTTCCTTAAAACCTGATGACCTAAATAACTTTTTCTTGGAAAGTGGAAACCTTGGTCTTTCTAATAATATAAGCAGCGTTGACTTGCCGCTGGTGACTAGTAATTTTCAGTTTGCTTCGTTTGAGTTTTCTTCTGTCAGTGAAGAGTGTGTGGCCAAATGCATTAAGATGATTGATTCGAATGCTGTTGGGATTGATGGTTTACCCGTAAGGTTCATTAAATTAATAGTACCTTTTATTCTTTCACCTTTAACCCATATAATAAACCATAGCCTAACATGTTCCCGATTTCCAGATTTATGGAAGACTGCCATTGTTTTACCTGTAGCTAAATCTAGTTCTGCCTCTGTACCCAATGACTACAGACCTATAAGTATATTACCTGCATTGGGAAAGGTCCTTGAACGCATTATGGTCGACCAAATCTCTGAACACCTACAAAGAAATAAGCTATTATCCCCTCTCCAGTCACAGGGGAGGCTTTAGAGCTGGTCACAGTTGCACAACGGCTATTATTAAAGTTCTTGATGATATCAGAATTTCTTACGATCATAATTTTCTGACGTTATTATTAGTGTCCGACCGAATATTTGGTTTCGGTTTCGGTTTCGGCCAGTTTCGGCCCTTTTAGTCAGTTTCGGCTATTCGGCATCAATATGGCCGAAACCGAAACCGAAACCGAATAACTCTAAACACTAAAAAGTTCCTTAAAGTGGTATTAAAAATTATCTCTTTATTTATTATTTTAAAGTTGAACTTTAATATTCAAAGAATATTTATCGTATGTATACGTTATTATTATCTGTTTGAATTGTTTTGTTTTTGAAAGCTTTTAATTAAATTTAAAAAAAAAATAAAATGTTTTTAAAAACAAATTTTCAGTTTCGGTTTCGGTTTCGGTTTCGGTTTCGGCCGAATATTACAAAAATGGCCGAAATTCGGTTTCGGTTTCGGCCAAAATGTTGAAAGCTCATATCGAAATTATATTGGGTTTTCCGGATCCTACATTTTTAGACTAGTATTATTTATTCAAGCATGTCTGAATGTAAGAGCACTGCTATTAATTTGAACACAACTGTACACTCAGAAGAAATATTGGTGAGAATAAATAAATAAGAGTTGGTCATAATCATAAATCCTCTAGGGTAGTGATGTTCAACTCAGCTCCTGCGAGCTTTCTGCACTTACGAGCTGACCGCGTGCACGGCGAGCTCGCTGTGTGTTTGTGTGTATGTTTTATTTGAACAAAAAACCCAGTCAGAAATTTATTTCAATGTAGTCAGCTGTTATACAAAAAGCATTCATATTGAAACTTTTTAGTTTAACAATAACCTTTTTCCTAAAATATAGTTAATTTCAATAGGGGCATTAAGGGGGTTGATAGGGGCATTAAGTTAAGCAAGCTATGCCTATGCACATAGGATGGCAGGGTATTGTATTCCCGGGGGTTGTAGATGTTTCTTAGAGCAAAAAGCAGGAATTGCTTTTGAATAGATTCCAGTCTCTCGCTATATGAATTGATGAATTTTGCAAAAAGTTAACATATAATTTTGATTTTGATTTTGAAGTTTGATTCTGTTAAGTTTAAGGCAGTTTAAGCATGCTAACAAGAAAAAGCATTATTTTTGAAATGTGCACGCAATTCAGCTGCACAATAAATTAAATAAAGCATTATGCTTCATGTAAACGCCTATATAAGCATAAGTAATCAAATTCATGTACTCGGTTACAGTTAATATTTCTTGCTGGGATGTTTATGTGTGTTTGCTTTCCTTACAGTGGAGCAGTTTTAAGATTTGGTTGTTGAATTCGATACCAAGCAAGTACTGAGAAAATTTTGTTATTTCTCAGAAGTTCAGACCATGCAGCTGCGCAATAGATTTCGTTGAAAAAAGTTCGATTTAATATTATTATTTTTATATGTAAAGTCAGTTTGAAGTGTGTTGACATAAGTGCGTAAGATAAAATTTTGCTAATTGAAATAAGTTTTAAATAAAATTGAAGTGAGTATATTGTTAAAATTAAAGTGTTAAAAGCACTTAATACATTTTTTACCAAGCATGTTACCTGCTATAACATAAGTTTTGCACTTATTTTATGAATCTGCAAAACTATAAGCCGCATATTTTCGCTTTTGTCCACTGTGCAATGTCGTCGAATACAAATTTACGTACACGCTTCTTTGTTATTGTTTTATGTGATGAGCTGCTGCTAGCACGAAGCTGGCAGCGCGAGCCGATAAGCTGAACATCACTACTCTAGGGCATTCTGGTAGAACTCGAAGCGTTAGGAGTAAATTTCATAAAAACGTATCTTTTGTATGGGAGCCCCCAAAGGGGGAAAAAAAGGGTTGAGTTTGTTTGAAAAAAATTCGGAGATACAAAATTATCGAGGGTCTGTCATACAACCCAACACTGCACGGGTAGCTCCTGAGCATTAGTGGGCTGATTTGTCGGTAACCTCGGAAATTTTGTTACTTTGATCTGATGCGGCATCACTTACCCTTCCCTTATCCCAAACATTTTTTGGCTCATACATTTTTGGATCAAACCTCACAATATAAGATGTCCCAGCGTTTCGTAATACCAATATTAAGAATCTCCATATGTCACTATTGCATAGCTACTGAACAACCTTTGTCTAGTTTGAGGTTTGACTCTTCAATAAAGATGTCCACTTCCATTTTCACTTTCAAAGGCAATTAACACGTCTTTTTACTCTACTCAGTATTATCAATACTTATATTTACTTTTTCACTAATATTTACTTTTTGGTCTAATATTGCAAAGCCATCTTTTAAAATTCTTATTTATTGGAGCGAAGCTCCCATGGAACAAGTTCTTTGAAGACGTTTAAAACCTAAAACTCTCGAATGGATTGACCGATCTTAAAATTTATTTTTCTGTTCTGTTCTACGCTAAGGTTATATCCTCAGAAAGAATTTCCAAATTCCATTTTGTTCAAAAGCTAATTGAAAATAATATTTCCATGAGTTTTGTTGTGGATATTCGCGGAAATAATTTTCTTCTACCATGCTTGTGTATGTATCAGTCAATGAAAAAACCGAACGACATGAAACGAAATCAAAAATCTTGCGGCGAATGTTTTTCGCTGCAACAGCTACTGATCAACAAATATGTGGCGATTTTAACGTGAATCTGTTATGTAATGACTCTGCTACAATAAACTCCACTCGAAATGGAAAGTATGCCCCTCTGATGATAACTGGGATAAATTTAGAAGGGCTCGCAATACAGCTAATTTTCTCATCAAACAAGCTAAAAGTAATTATTTTTCCTCTAAGCTCAACCCCAACCTTAACTCGAAGCAATTATGGCAAAACATAAAACGATGTAGAGTTTTCAGCAAAGATTCAACTGAATGTTCCTTAAAACCTGATGACCTAAATAACTTTTTCTTGGAAAGTGGAAACCTTGGTCTTTCTAATAATATAAGCAGCGTTGACTTGCCGCTGGTGACTAGTAATTTTCAGTTTGCTTCGTTTGAGTTTTCTTCTGTCAGTGAAGAGTGTGTGGCCAAATGCATTAAGATGATTGATTCGAATGCTGTTGGGATTGATGGTTTACCCGTAAGGTTCATTAAATTAATAGTACCTTTTATTCTTTCACCTTTAACCCATATAATAAACCATAGCCTAACATGTTCCCGATTTCCAGATTTATGGAAGACTGCCATTGTTTTACCTGTAGTTAAATCTAGTTCTGCCTCTGTACCCAATGACTACAGACCTATAAGTATATTACCTGCATTGGGAAAGGTCCTTGAACGCATTATGGTCGACCAAATCTCTGAACACCTACAAAGAAATAAGCTATTATCCCCTCTCCAGTCACAGGGGAGGCTTTAGAGCTGGTCACAGTTGCACAACGGCTATTATTAAAGTTCTTGATGATATCAGAATTTCTTACGATCATAATTTTCTGACGTTATTATTAGTGTCCGACCGAATATTTGGTTTCGGTTTCGGTTTCGGCCAGTTTCGGCCCTTTTAGTCAGTTTCGGCTATTCGGCATCAATATGGCCGAAACCGAAACCGAAACCGAATAACTCTAAACACTAAAAAGTTCCTTAAAGTGGTATTAAAAATTATCTCTTTATTTATTATTTTAAAGTTGAACTTTAATATTCAAAGAATATTTATCGTATGTATACGTTATTATTATCTGTTTGAATTGTTTTGTTTTTGAAAGCTTTTAATTAAATTTAAAAAAAAAATAAAATGTTTTTAAAAACAAATTTTCAGTTTCGGTTTCGGTTTCGGTTTCGGCCGAATATTACAAAAATGGCCGAAATTCGGTTTCGGTTTCGGCCAAAATGTTGAAAGCTCATATCGAAATTATATTGGGTTTTCCGGATCCTACATTTTTAGACTAGTATTATTTATTCAAGCATGTCTGAATGTAAGAGCACTGCTATTAATTTGAACACAACTGTACACTCAGAAGAAATATTGGTGAGAATAAATAAATAAGAGTTGGTCATAATCATAAATCCTCTAGGGTAGTGATGTTCAACTCAGCTCCTGCGAGCTTTCTGCACTTACGAGCTGACCGCGTGCACGGCGAGCTCGCTGTGTGTTTGTGTGTATGTTTTATTTGAACAAAAAACCCAGTCAGAAATTTATTTCAATGTAGTCAGCTGTTATACAAAAAGCATTCATATTGAAACTTTTTAGTTTAACAATAACCTTTTTCCTAAAATATAGTTAATTTCAATAGGGGCATTAAGGGGGTTGATAGGGGCATTAAGTTAAGCAAGCTATGCCTATGCACATAGGATGGCAGGGTATTGTATTCCCGGGGGTTGTAGATGTTTCTTAGAGCAAAAAGCAGGAATTGCTTTTGAATAGATTCCAGTCTCTCGCTATATGAATTGATGAATTTTGCAAAAAGTTAACATATAATTTTGATTTTGATTTTGAAGTTTGATTCTGTTAAGTTTAAGGCAGTTTAAGCATGCTAACAAGAAAAAGCATTATTTTTGAAATGTGCACGCAATTCAGCTGCACAATAAATTAAATAAAGCATTATGCTTCATGTAAACGCCTATATAAGCATAAGTAATCAAATTCATGTACTCGGTTACAGTTAATATTTCTTGCTGGGATGTTTATGTGTGTTTGCTTTCCTTACAGTGGAGCAGTTTTAAGATTTGGTTGTTGAATTCGATACCAAGCAAGTACTGAGAAAATTTTGTTATTTCTCAGAAGTTCAGACCATGCAGCTGCGCAATAGATTTCGTTGAAAAAAGTTCGATTTAATATTATTATTTTTATATGTAAAGTCAGTTTGAAGTGTGTTGACATAAGTGCGTAAGATAAAATTTTGCTAATTGAAATAAGTTTTAAATAAAATTGAAGTGAGTATATTGTTAAAATTAAAGTGTTAAAAGCACTTAATACATTTTTTACCAAGCATGTTACCTGCTATAACATAAGTTTTGCACTTATTTTATGAATCTGCAAAACTATAAGCCGCATATTTTCGCTTTTGTCCACTGTGCAATGTCGTCGAATACAAATTTACGTACACGCTTCTTTGTTATTGTTTTATGTGATGAGCTGCTGCTAGCACGAAGCTGGCAGCGCGAGCCGATAAGCTGAACATCACTACTCTAGGGCATTCTGGTAGAACTCGAAGCGTTAGGAGTAAATTTCATAAAAACGTATCTTTTGTATGGGAGCCCCCAAAGGGGGAAAAAAAGGGTTGAGTTTGTTTGAAAAAAATTCGGAGATACAAAATTATCGAGGGTCTGTCATACAACCCAACACTGCACGGGTAGCTCCTGAGCATTAGTGGGCTGATTTGTCGGTAACCTCGGAAATTTTGTTACTTTGATCTGATGCGGCATCACTTACCCTTCCCTTATCCCAAACATTTTTTGGCTCATACATTTTTGGATCAAACCTCACAATATAAGATGTCCCAGCGTTTCGTAATACCAATATTAAGAATCTCCATATGTCACTATTGCATAGCTACTGAACAACCTTTGTCTAGTTTGAGGTTTGACTCTTCAATAAAGATGTCCACTTCCATTTTCACTTTCAAAGGCAATTAACACGTCTTTTTACTCTACTCAGTATTATCAATACTTATATTTACTTTTTCACTAATATTTACTTTTTGGTCTAATATTGCAAAGCCATCTTTTAAAATTCTTATTTATTGGAGCGAAGCTCCCATGGAACAAGTTCTTTGAAGACGTTTAAAACCTAAAACTCTCGAATGGATTGACCGATCTTAAAATTTATTTTTCTGTTCTGTTCTACGCTAAGGTTATATCCTCAGAAAGAATTTCCAAATTCCATTTTGTTCAAAAGCTAATTGAAAATAATATTTCCATGAGTTTTGTTGTGGATATTCGCGGAAATAATTTTCTTCTACCATGCTTGTGTATGTATCAGTCAATGAAAAAACCGAACGACATGAAACGAAATCAAAAATCTTGCGGCGAATGTTTTTCGCTGCAACAGCTACTGATCAACAAATATGTGGCGATTTTAACGTGAATCTGTTATGTAATGACTCTGCTACAATAAACTCCACTCGAAATGGAAAGTATGCCCCTCTGATGATAACTGGGATAAATTTAGAAGGGCTCGCAATACAGCTAATTTTCTCATCAAACAAGCTAAAAGTAATTATTTTTCCTCTAAGCTCAACCCCAACCTTAACTCGAAGCAATTATGGCAAAACATAAAACGATGTAGAGTTTTCAGCAAAGATTCAACTGAATGTTCCTTAAAACCTGATGACCTAAATAACTTTTTCTTGGAAAGTGGAAACCTTGGTCTTTCTAATAATATAAGCAGCGTTGACTTGCCGCTGGTGACTAGTAATTTTCAGTTTGCTTCGTTTGAGTTTTCTTCTGTCAGTGAAGAGTGTGTGGCCAAATGCATTAAGATGATTGATTCGAATGCTGTTGGGATTGATGGTTTACCCGTAAGGTTCATTAAATTAATAGTACCTTTTATTCTTTCACCTTTAACCCATATAATAAACCATAGCCTAACATGTTCCCGATTTCCAGATTTATGGAAGACTGCCATTGTTTTACCTGTAGTTAAATCTAGTTCTGCCTCTGTACCCAATGACTACAGACCTATAAGTATATTACCTGCATTGGGAAAGGTCCTTGAACGCATTATGGTCGACCAAATCTCTGAACACCTACAAAGAAATAAGCTATTATCCCCTCTCCAGTCACAGGGGAGGCTTTAGAGCTGGTCACAGTTGCACAACGGCTATTATTAAAGTTCTTGATGATATCAGAATTTCTTACGATCATAATTTTCTGACGTTATTATTAGTGTCCGACCGAATATTTGGTTTCGGTTTCGGTTTCGGCCAGTTTCGGCCCTTTTAGTCAGTTTCGGCTATTCGGCATCAATATGGCCGAAACCGAAACCGAAACCGAATAACTCTAAACACTAAAAAGTTCCTTAAAGTGGTATTAAAAATTATCTCTTTATTTATTATTTTAAAGTTGAACTTTAATATTCAAAGAATATTTATCGTATGTATACGTTATTATTATCTGTTTGAATTGTTTTGTTTTTGAAAGCTTTTAATTAAATTTAAAAAAAAAATAAAATGTTTTTAAAAACAAATTTTCAGTTTCGGTTTCGGCCGAATATTACAAAAATGGCCGAAATTCGGTTTCGGTTTCGGCCAAAATTTTGGTTTCGGTCGGACACTAGTTATTATGTCTTATTAACTTCTCGAAAGCATTTGATTCTGTGAACCATATGCTTCTCTGTCATAAGCTCAGACATTTTTTTAATTTTAGTTCTGAGGCCGTTAACCTAATATCAAGTTACCTTGCCGGAAGAATGCAGCAGGTGAAAGTAGGTAACGCCTTCTCTTCTCTCAAACCTGTTGTAAGTGGAGTACCTCAAGGATCTATTCTAGGTCCACTCTTATTCTCTGCATTTATAAATGATGTTTTCTCAATTTGCTAATATGCTACTGTACATGCTTATGCTGATGATATGCAACTCTACTTATCGCGACCTACTGGACTTTTAGAGGATTTAACATATAGACTGAACTACGACTTGACGTTGTTAAATAACTGGGCTGTTTCTAACTTGCTTTTAATTAACCCCTTAAAAACTAAAGTTTTGCCAATTGCGAGGAGTGATTCTTGCTTCATTGATATCCCTCCGGTTTTTATTGGCGACAAGAAACGTGATTTTATCCTGAAAGCTAAAAACCTTGGATTTATTATAAACTCCAAGTTAACATGCACAGACCATATTAATTCCACAATAGGTAAAATATATGGCACTTTACGCCACCTTCGTATTTCCCAGAACTTCACGCCCATTGAAACTCGTCGCAGACTAGTTGTGCAATTAATTTTACCGCATATTACATACTCTGCTGTTGTATATAGCCAGCTGGATTCCCAATCACAGCATAAACTTTTGGTTGCATTCAATAATGCGGCTAGGTATGTGTATGGAATCAATCGTTATGATCATATCTCTTTAAGGAGTAAAGGAATTCTGGGGTGTGGCTTACTTGATTATTTAAACATTCGCAATGTTATATTTTTGCACTCACTCTTACATACTCAAAGGCCTGAATATCTTTTTGTGAAACTTCAGTTCTTTCAGTCTCAACGGTCTACCAGCTTTATAGTTCCTAGGTTTAATTATCTTAATAGCAGCAGGTTCTTCTTCGTCAGCACCATTAGATTGTGGAATACTTTACCCAACTCTCTTAAACGGATAACTTTACGAACTAACTTCAAACATGCCATATTTGAATATTACAGCACTTTAAATCAATAGTCCTATGCTCTTCTCAATTCTATCTAATTTTTCTACAATATATCTACAATATATCTTAAACTTTCTTACTTTCTTATTTTCTGTTATCATAACTTCAATCAATTTGCCAATGTTATTATATTAAGTTAATATTTTCATAAGTTTCAAAAATTTAATGAATATATTTTCGCTTGCAAATGTTTTATATTAAGTATATCTTAAACTGTGTAATTTAATTTAATTTTAAATTTAATTTTAAGTAATTTACAAATCCACCAGTGATAATGTCTCTTGTAGTACTAAAAAAGACTAAGTCTTATTGTACACCTCAGTTCTTAATAATAATAATAATAATAATAATAAAAATAATAAAAAACAAGATGTCCCAATTTTATTTATGAAGGAAAATAGTTAGAAAATAAAACATATATATTCTTATTTTAGGCTTATTTTCTTTCATAAAAAACATTTGTTGTTGTTTGACAGGCATTTGTAGTTTCATAAATTTCAGCTCAGATATGCTAATGTTTTGCTGCTAAAGAAACTTGCAGCGCATGCTGAGTGTTATTTTGTGTTGCTTAGAGTGTTATTTTGTTGTCATCAGCAAACCATTTAAGATATTTGATAATAACTTTCTTAAATGATTCTTAAAGATATTTAAAAGCAGATTTATTTCGTTTGCAATCGAAAGATACACGCATTTTTTTAACCACTGAAAATTTGTCTGCTTCGTATTTTCTCGAGAAATTTTACACACAACTACAAAAATCAACGAACGTTCGTTTTAACCTTTCATTGAAAACACTGCTAGAATTGGACACTTTTTTGCCATCAAACGGTGCACCCGGGGGGATAACCTAATCCGAGTATGCTGATTCTAATGATGCTAAGCGTTTTTTTAGGTTAGCTCTTGTTTTCGAGAATTTTGAAAATCAAAATTTTAGACCAACGAAGAAAAAAATTTGTAATTCTTGACCATTTATTTAATTCCTCTGTGAATTGTAACGAAAAATTACATCTGTGTACTTAACCAAAATACTCTTTGTAATACCCACCAATCAAACTTAATGAAATAAGTTTTTATTTCAACCCAAACATCCTATTTAGAAGTTTGCTTTTGTACCCAAAAATCTTGGAGTAATAACATAAAAATGTTCGAACCTGTTAAGCCATTGGCTTATTTTAAACAATAACGTTATATATATAACCTACATTATACTTCTTTGTACAAATTGTTTAGTTTGTTTACCTTATAACAAAAGTGCTGGCTCTTAATCAGTAATGTAAGCTTTTTGTTGGTAGTACACTTTTATTTTTTTCGTACCAATAGACAAAAAAGTTTTCTACTACAAAGTGTAAGCTATTGTCAATGCGCCGAAAACAAAACACCAAAGCACAAAGTAAAAATAAACAATACATAATAAAGTGCATTTTCGGCAAACTCATATTTCACTAGTGAAATAAATCAAAACAAAAGAGAAAAAAGTTATTGTGTCAACAAAAACGGCGAGTTCTACATTGTACGCTATAGTTCAATTCTGCTTACTAAGTTTTTTGTGTCAACTAAAAAAGCGAGCTCTTCACTGCCAATATCGGTCACCTACAATCACCTAATAGACTAACTTTTGTAAATTTTTTGTGTCAATAAAAAAAAAACTGCATAATTTTAAAATGGAGTTCAACTGTGCCAACATCAATTGTTCAAATGACGAAAAAATTCTTTTAAGCTTATATGCATTGGGCTTTGTGGCAAATCATATCACTGTACCTGCGTAGGCATGAGTAAAATAAGCCTTAATTACATCCAGGAATACGCTGTCCACTTCAAATTCTTTTGTGATGTGTGTAGTGAGATGCAACTTTCGCATATTCTTAAAGAAATTAAATGCTTAAGCGATACACTTAACGCTATCCACTCTGAGCACAAGAAGCTACAACACAAACTTCCCAGTCTTAATATGTTATCAAACTTTTCTGTTGACATGGACAAAATTGAATCAGTGTGCAATGCCAACAAATCTGGCACTGCAACAGTGTCAAAAAAATTGCACTGCATAAACGATGCAATAAATGAAAGTAACAGGAATTTAACATTTGAATCCGCGCTAAACGAACTCAAAATAGAGCTTACGATGAACTTAGAATCTCTCAAAATAAATAACCCTTATCAAGAGATTCTAAGCAACATTTTGTCTATGCGTAATGATATGGATATTGCGCTTCAATCAGTCAGCGAACCCAAACAACAGTCTCATCAACCAGATCCAATGCTTGATATCTTATTTCAAAAAATGAATGATATCAGCGACGATTTAGCGGTGTTTCGCGTTACGCTCGCCGATATAGCTGATGAAGTCAGATCTTCGCATGACAGAGGTGATAATACACCACGATATAATCCAGATTCTCCCCGCCGCCACTCTTCTTCTATCCTGGAGGAAATATCGGAAGCAACGCTTACAACTTCACCAGCTCAGTCTCCCCCTTCAACTACCTCTCACTAAAGAAACCTCAGGATAAAACTCCAGTTGCTGCACCTCGTAAGATGGTTCATCAATTTGGAACAACATGGACCCAAGCTGATTGGGAAAACAGAATTAATAAGCTTGCGAGTTGGAACGTAATTGAGAAGACCGCATTATTTGTTAAAGGTCTTCCTTTAAGAACAAGTGTTTCTTGGGTCTGCAAGCTTTTCCAAAGAAAGTACAGAATTGTGATTCCAACTGAGGATTTCCGAAAAACGTCCACAAACCGCAGGAAAAAAAAACACAAAATTTACATCCCTTCTCAATTCGCCTGGCTATTTACCCAATCATATAGTTTAAATGATAGTAAAGATGAAGTTTCAACATGGGTTGACAAATCAAAGAGGCCGCCTAAAAGTAAAACTTATAACTCTAAATTTAACATTAAGTCAAGTTATAATAAAAACAATAGTTCTAATATTAGCAATAATAATTCCAACATTTCTCATGCCAAGAAAGCTATATATAAAAATATTAAAACTTTACCTAATCCAAAAAACACACCTTCCGAAAAAAATTACCTAACACCAGTCCTAGCTCTGATCCTAACTGGAAACTTAAAACTAATATATTTCCAACTTTCACTCGGCAGATCAATCACACTATAAAATCTCCTAACTCGAATCACACACTTCCATATTCTAACCCAAAACGAGTCTCATTTAATCTCAATCCTAACTCGGATGCACCATCAGATAAAAATGAGAGCAACATTCTCCACACACTCTATCCTAACTTTGTTCATTCCCATACTTTAAACCCATCTCCTTCCGATTTAGTCACGAATGAAGCCCATAACCAACCTGGTAGCCCTACTTCTTTCATCGACCCTCTTCAACCACCAAAAGTTAAACTTACTTTAAATTCTTGTGCTGACAATGAGAGCAGATATGCCCTCTCTCGTCTTAGAGAGAACAGTGTTTACAACAATGTGCGTCTATATCTTGCTTATATGCATAAGGCACCGGTCTCCACCTGTATAGATGGTAAAACCAAGACAAGCCTCAAAGTCTTGATACAGCAAGAAGGTTTACCTACTGATGTCGATGAATTTCGTAAGTTATTTACCAGTACTACGAGGAACTCGGTTTGACGATCCACAAAGTCAAAGAAGATCTTGACACATACGGTGCTCATGTAAGGTCAAAACATGCCTCTTACCTTCAAAAGTCCCGTAAAGAGCAGCAACAATATTATTCCTAACCAACTTTCGCATAATCAAAACTCTATTCCAAGCCCACTATTTGTATCTCTGTACTACCAAAACGTTAGGGAATTACGCACCAAAATCTCTACAGTGTTTCTTAACTCTCTTAAACTTCCGATATTTTTGCCCTAACTGAGACCAATCTTACCCAGAATTTCAAGGAATGTGAGGTATTTGCGTCTGATTTCGTAGTGTTTAGAGACGATGGACTCGATAAAGATGATCTCTCCTCAGGCCGTGGTGTCCTTCTTGCAATTCACAATCGCTTCGACCCATCCTTTGTAAAAAAATCCCATACAGCTAATTTTGAATTTATATGTGCCAAAGTTTGATTCACTTTTTGATCTTATTGACCCATCTGACACAGTTATATTTCTGGGGGACTTTAATCTTCCCAGCCTTCAATGGGTTCTGTCAGATGACGAGTGCCATTATTTCCCTTCAAATGCTACATCTGAAAAAGAAATTCTCTTTACTAGCTACCTTTTAGACTCTGGCCTTTACCAGTTGAGCGGAGTAACAAACAATATAGGTAGACAATTAGACCTTGTCTTTTCTTCAGATTCAGATAATTGTGTAGTCTCTGCGAGTAACCACCTACTTTCAACACTCGATCACTACCATCCTCCTCTATTTCTTACAACAATAATATCATAAACACACACTTTGAGCACGCGTATAGCTTCAACTTTCGGAATACTGATTTTGTAAAACTTGAGATCTTAATCAGTAGAATCGATTTCCAACATCTTTTCGATAATGCCCATGAAAATGTTGATAATGCTGTTGCTCTCTTCTATGACAAAATTTTCGACTGCTTCACACAATCTGTCCCATTTAATAGGTAGAAGAACTTTTCGTCATCTCCCCCCTGGTATAATAAGGAATTACGCTCACTTCGTAATAAAAGAAACTAACTTTGGCGCACTTATTTAACTACTCGTTCTTCTATTGACCTCACAAATTATCTTCACGCCTATTACCATTTTTCTGCACTCTGTGAACATCTATATGAGTCTTATCTTGCTCATATTCAAACAAAATTGGTGTCGGATCCTAAAAGCTTGAGGTCACTGGTGAATTTTAGGTCTAAATATTTTACAAGCTATGATTTAATGATTTTTCCTGGACATTGAGAGAATAAATTCCTATTCGACATCTGTGTCCAAGAATAGGAATTTCTCCAAGCTCACCTCCGGGCTTTTTAATTTTTACTTCTGCGCAGTCAATAAATGCTATATACTCTGGAAAAGAGAATTTGCTGAATATCGGGTACGATCTGTAAGAAATAGATGAAATGAAGCCTTTTGGATGCAATTGCAGCTGCATTTTCGCGTATTAGTCCCGTTGTATTTAAACTGCTGAGAAATATTATGAACTTGAGCTGAAATAAAATAGCAATTTCGAAATAGTAACAATGAATTAATTAATTAATTACTTTTAACTACTTATAAATTTTCAAATGATTCAAACTAATATTTTTAATAGATTTTTATTATTATAAATGATATTAGGTTAGTTTTTCAAATGCAAAATAACTTACGAAATCAGTAAAGATAATTCGAAAAGAAAGTAGTGTTCGAGCCATTGCGTAAACTGATCAAATGAAATGCCTTTGTTTGGCTTCAGTATTCGAAGCAACATCTTTTTCGACAGCCCATTAGGAGACAGACATTAGAAGCATACCGCAAGAAATTATAACTCTATCCTCTGGACTAAGAAGAACTCCCCGCTTGTTCGGCTTGTGCAGTTGTGAGCGCAGAAGCTCAATAATATATTTTGCTAACTGCTTGTCAAATCTTACGTCGAATTAAGTTTTCTTTGATTGTACATTATTTTATTAGCATCATATATGCATTTATTTTTTAACTTTGCAACTTTTTGAAGTCGGCTTCGTTTCTTGTAACGGAAGGTTGAAGTCGATCCTTGTATTCTTTTTTCTTTCTTATTAAATTTGTTGTGCGAATAATCGCTTTAAGCTATTATAAATTTTTTTATTATTTTTGCAAAAATTAAATTGTTAAAACTTTTTCTTCTGTAAACTGGCACCAAAAACAGTTTACGTAGGGTTGCAGGAACCGAAACAATGTGATACTAAGCCATTTAGTACCAGGGCGAGCCGACACTTAATTTGAGTATGATACTAGCGCAAGTTTACATTATTTTGTTTATTGGTATGGATTATTTGAAATTGTAAGCTTTTTTGAAAATGCCGACACTAACTACGAAAGAAATGAACTATTGGTAAGGCCCAATAATTATTCTATCAATTTATATCGATTTAATTTTAATAAATTGTAAAAAATAAAAAAAAATTAGTTAGGTATATCTTCGACTTGGCCGAAGTTAATACCCCGCGGGCGATTCGTAATGGTACAAAATCTTAAATTGCAGTTCTTTTTATATGAGATTTCAAAAAATTTACTATTTCGATGACTTCAAAAATACATTCATATCAAATTGTTTTCCTGCAAACTAAAGACACGCCTCGTTATAAAGTTTTCAATTAGGGGTTGTATGGGAGGCGGGCGTGTTCTTGAGTGGTTGATGCCAATTTTTCTATCACGACTCAAACTTGATATAATATACAAAAATACCCAATTTCAGGTCTGTAGCTTAAATATTAGCCTATTTATAGAGTTTTCAATATTATGGGAGGTGGGTGTGTTCGTCGGTGAATGACGCCCATTTTTCTAACACACCTGAATTTTGTCATAGATTACACAAATACGAAATTTATGTTTTGTACCTTAAATATTTGCTTCTTTATGGAATTTTTATTGACAGACGGACAGACGAACAGACAGACGGACATGGCTAAATCAACTCAGGTGGTGATGCTGAGCAAGAATATATATACTTTTCTATACCTTCCGCGTTCCTTAGAGGCGTTACACGCAAAAAACGCATAGCACCATTAGAATCAGCTATCAGAATCAGTTATCCGCTTGGGTGCCCCGTTTGATGGATTTTGCAACTAGCACAGTGTAATTATCGCTCAATATTTGTAGAATACTTAGAAAAGTATTGCCACAAAATCAAAAAGCACTAAATCAAAAACATTAAACGACCTCGGAATTGATTGGAAATGGTGTTTGACCACCATTCCAGGTACCGCGTTTGAATCCCGGGCAAGACATGGTCTTACGCTGTAACCATCCTTTAATTCTTTCCTCATTTCTAAAAAAAAAAACAAAAACAAATTGGCCATTTCAGCCCTTGAAAGGACTTTGACCGAGCTTCTTAGGATCGATTGTGTTGTGTGTATTATTAAATTTTTGCACACAATTGACCGAGAACTGGACTTACATGTTTTATGCCGACTCCGAACGGCTCATGTTCTCAAGAAGCTTTACATGGCATTATTTACTCTCTGAGGTTTGCCATTTTCTGCAGAGAGGTGGTGACCGATCAGAAAAATTTTTTTTTATTGAAAAAACTTCGCCACGGCTGGGGATCGAACCCGGGCTCCGAGCATGCTAAGCCACACACTTAACCTGCATGCCACTTTCCTCATTTCTAATCAACTGAAATTAAAAATTGATCAATGTAAACGACTTTGAAAGTTGTAGTGATGGTAGAGAAGTTTGAGCATGGCATAACTAACGCATAACTAACGCACCCATATCTTTTTTTCACCAATAACATGACAAATCGACAATATCATTAGATTTTACACTGTAAAATTTACAGATATGTACAATAGGGCGGACCAATTTGTATTAGTTAAAAATATTGTAGGCGCGGAAAATATTGTACGGAATATTCTGGTAACAGGTTTGACCAAGAAACCCTTGATTTAAAATTGATTGCGCGCCTTCTGTTTTTTGAGAGAAATTTTAAATTTGTGTTTTACTTCAGTTTGTGAAAAAATATTTACAAACATCCAAAAACATATATCAGGGTAAAAATTTCCTGGTTTTCGGTAAAAAGTCTTCAGTTAATGTCCTCATTTAAGACAAATTTTATCATATTTGATCAAAATTTCAAAGGGGTTATAAGTGGAAAACTGAAGTCAAATTAAAAAAACAAATTTCTATAACTCATATTCAAATTAAAAGCGATAAAATACAAAAAATGTAAGAAATTAAAAAAATTAAAAAAAAAAACAAAAGTAAAATAAACCAAACAAAATAAAGTAAAAAAAACAAAAAATTTTGTAGAAAAAGAATAAAAAGAAACTAGCTTAACTCAATATAATATTGAAAAGATTGTTTTAGGAAGTCCTGTTTGCTCTCAAGTCGTGGAATTTTTCTTCGACTATCTGCTGTCACAAATATAATAGCTAAAACGCAATGCCACGTTAGGTCGGTCGTCGGTTAACAGCTAGACTAGAACCAACGAGTTCTTATGAAGCAACAAAATAGGGGTTATAAGTGGAAAACCGAAGTCAAATTAAAAAAATAAATTTCTATAACTCATATTCAAATTAAAAGCGATAAAATACAAAAAATGTAAGAAATTAATAAAATTAAAAAAAAACAAAAGTAAAATAAACCAAACAAAATAAAGTAAAAAAAACAAAAAATTTTGTAGAAAAAGAATAAAAAGAAACTAGCTTAACTCAATATAATATTGAAAAGATTGTTTTAGGATTTCCTGTTTGCTCTCAAGTCGTGGAATTTTTCTTCGACTATCTGCTGTCACAACTATAATAGCTAAAACGCAATGCCGCGTTAGGTCGGTCGTCGGTTGACAGCTAGACTAGAACCAACGAGTTCTTAAGAAGCAACAAAATACGACCTCATGCGTTACGCCGACCTCATCCTGTAAAATAGCAAAGTAGGGGTAATGTACGATCTGACGCAAAGAATAGAACAATGCCTTTCAAGCTCGTGCGTTTGACATTCCATGGCCATGCAGGATTACAGGTAGGATTGAACATGCTGATATGCAGGGTTGATTTTTCGTTGAGAGATGTTTATATGTGGGTGTTTTAGTAATCCGATGACAACCAAGATTTTCATGGGATTTGTTATGAAAACATGGAAACTTATAATTTTTGCTGCTTTTTAAATATTAAAATAATAAAATAATGATTTTCATGAATATTATATGATATAATAATAATGCAGTAATAACTTAACATGACATTGGCCGTTTTTTTAAATCGACTTTTTTATTTTTATAATTTTGTATTTTCGTAAATATTCCTAAGATTCTAAGAATAATTGATACGGGTTTAAAAGTTACAGCCGGATAAGTGAGAGCGCAGTTTTAATTTTCACCTTTTTTTCTTTGTTCACAAACTTTGAACGCGTTTATCTCGAAACCATGTTTTTCGTACTGGTGCGGCACCAGCGAGTTCATTTTTTGACGAAATTTTTTTTTGTATTTTTTTAACCCTCAAACAGCTGACAGTTTACAAATGTAAACTTTCCGAATTTGAAGCGTTTTTTTTCATGTTTGAATTGTTCGAATTTCTTGAAACTTCATAAGAGAACTACAAATTCATTTCTAAATTGAATAAAAAAGAAAAAAAGTTTACAAACATTTTTTTTATAACTCATATTACCTGTTTTTTAAGACTACTTGCTAAACGGCTGACTAGTTTACATTTGTAAACGTATGTATTATGTATGGAAATACGTATAAAGTAGCCAAAACACATTTGTTTATGTTTTAATTGAAATTTTATTTGAAATACAATACTTATTTTAAATAAGAGGAAAGATGTAAAAATGTATTTGCATTCCAGGCACTTTGTAATAGTGACACAGTGCGCATCACACAGCTTCTTGTTGCAAAGAGAGCAGCATTTTTCGGTGCCGCGTTGCCTTTTCTCTATTGCACAAAACACGTGCTTTCTATTCGGTTGCAATCATGTCGGTGTTGTATCTAATGGAAGACTCCTGGTACCCAGCATGCCCTGTACCGCATTGCGAACATGAGGTTAACGATTGATGTGGCTAATCTGCGCTCGACGCCTGATGTTCGGAGTGGGCAAATCGTTTGACAGTGCAATTAGGAAGCTGCGACGAGAATTGCTGGTTCCATGCGTTTCAGCTTTGGCACAGCTTTTCTGCGGTTATACTCCATTATTATTTCTGGTTTCCCAGTTTTGGCATCAATGGCATCGAGTGATATGCATCGAGTACAAAACATAGACCATTTTTTTGGGCTTGGGTAGTAAGCGACCAATGTGAGGTTTTGGCGAAAAGTGAACACAGATTCGCCCACATTTTTGTCACGTGCCAAATGCAATTTTTCTGGAATGCAGCGCTTGTTTTTGCGCATCGTACCGTCGACACTCACATTTTAATCTACCAACTGATGGGTCAAATCTAATCCGGGAAAAAAATTGTTCATAGTGATATTTCGACCTAAGCTCCAATAAGCTTTGACGAGTTCTTGCTCTACATTAGTGCCAAAATTTGTGGCCATCGGTTGACGAGGCTAGCGACCGTAGGTTATGTCTCCTCTTAGAGGATAATGAGCGGTAGCATCGGCAGCCCACCAAACTTCTATTCCATATTTTGATGGCTTCGAGGGTATGTACTGCTTGAAAGATACTCGGCCTCTAAACAATTGCTCGTCTATTGTAATGCAAGCATGCGGCTTATACTTGGCTTTCACAGATGCATTGAGCAGCATCCACAATTCGGAAATGGGAGCACCTTTATCTATCGCTTGACGAACAGCTCGCGTATTTGCATCATCAAAGCAAATGGTCCGCAATATTGCTTTGAAGCGATCCCGGCTCATCGATGTGCGATAAATAGGAGGTGCATGTGGTGCCCAAAACTTTTCTAGTACTTGATTTTTTCGTGAAACAGCATTGCCATATTAACAGTTTAAACTGTTAATTAAAGTTTTTTTTGAAACTGTATCGGATTTGAAAGCAAAAATTGGTTTTTGATTTTTTTTTTTTGTTTTCAGCTGTTTACGTCAATTAAATCTTATTTGTAAAAAATCTGGCAACGCTGCGAATAACCGTAAGCTTCGGTAAGTCTGCAGCTGTTGTCGCGTTACGATAGAAAGGATGTATGTTGCTCATAGCGTTCACCGCAGGCTAAGAATGAGAAATATATATGGGTTTACAAATGTAAACCAGTCAGCTGGAATAGGACATAGTAAACAGTCAGCTGTTTGAGGGTTAAACTTGATTCGCTATCGTATGACACGAGCTTTTTTAAATTTTTTTCGATTTTTTATGAATTTTTAAAGTCAATATTTTTTTCGAAAAAACACACTTTCAAATTTGGAACATCACCAAAAATTGAAAAAAAATGTAAAAAAAGCTCCAGTCATACGATAACCAATTTAGTTAAGATTTAAAAAAGTCATTTTTTTCCAGATCAGACAATTTTCGCGACTACCAGCGCTGCAACCACGAGGCCTCGTTATTTTCTCTGCCGCCAGTTTAGAGCTCTATAAAACCATGTTGGAGTGAAAAATGTATTTTTTTGAATTTTTTTTCTTGTAATTTGTAATTCTCTACAATAATAAAAACAATTTTGGAAAAATGTTTATCTTGACTGAGTTATGAATTTTTAAAAAAAGGTCTGTTTTCTCTGCCGCGAATTTCATGTCCCTCCTTAACCTATTCAAATTAATGCAAATAAATATAAGTAAAAATGTTTGCGTATTAAAGTAATGTCACAAGAATAAAGAAAGAGTTTTGAGCTTAAATCAATTTTTTATAAGGACAGCAAACTTAAGCTAATATTTCAACAAATGAATTCAATATTTTGTGGCATTTGTTTGCCAAACATTGAGTTTTTTGGAGAATCTTTCAACGAGACATTGAATATTTTTGATGTTAATGTGTGGTTTCATTTATGTAAGATAGCTTAGTCGATATAAAAAAAAAATGTTTAGATGAAAATGCTAAAATGTTTTAAAAATAAAGAGGAATTTTGATTGAACAGGCGGAAAAGTCGCCACTAAAACTTAAACATATTATTTCACCAATAGCCTTTGTGGCTTTGAATTGAGAATTAGCCTTTGTGGCTTAAAAATAAAATCATAGCCTTGTGGCTTAAAAATAAAATATTCTCTTTGTGGCTTGAATGTTTAAAAAGCCTTGCTGCTGCGCACAATGCGTGTGCGCCTCGAAAACACAATCCTGCCCTAATACAATATCCTGCCCGTACTACACCACAAAAGTGAAAAATCTTAAAAAAGGCTAATATTTAAGCTACAAAACTGAAATTCAGCATTTGCATTTTTTATATTAAAACTGAAGTGTGTTAAAAAAATCAGCGACATCAATCCACTCACACGTCCACCTTCCATAGAACTCATAATAGTGTAAACTTTATAAAGAGGCTAATATTTAAGCTACAAAACTGAAACAACCACAAACACGCCAACCTCACATGCAACCCCAAAATTGAAAACTTTATTAAAAGATTTATCTTTAAGCTGCAGGAAAACAATTTGATACGTATGTATTTTAGACGTCATAAAAATAGTAAAATCTTTTAAAATCTCATACAAAAAGAGATAACAAAGATTGTGGGGGTATTTAATTCGGCCAAGTCGAAGATATACCTTACTAGTTTTAAATAAAGTTTTTCGAGATGATCCCTTTACGCTGACATTTGTCACTTTTTCATTGCGTTATCAACGAATAAACTATGTATTCATAAATTGTATAACTTTTATGAATTTTATGTTTTTCATAATGGTTTTACTTTTATTTTAAGTTTTTTATATATAATACTCATAATAAGAAACCACAAAATCTTTTATTTTACACTTAAGGGCAGATACAAATTAGTATTGTAATGTTTCCTAAAAGTAAAACCTGTTTTAGAACATTAACTTGGTAATCAAAAAGTAACTTGTTAATGAAAACACCGAGGCATTTGAAACAATTAACAAATTGTATCTTCTCATTGTATAGAGAAGAGTTGAACTAACTCATTGAGAGTTAAATTTAATGAATCTAGCATTGTTGAACTTGATTATTCAAAAATATTGCCATATTTTTATTCTATGTCACTATCATTAATTACACTGTGCTCGAATCGGACACTCATCAAACGGGGGACCAGATGGATAACCTAATTCGAGTATGCTGATTCTAATGGTGCTAAGCATTTTTTTAGGTTAGCTCTTGTTTTCGAGAATTTTGAAAATCAAAATTATAGACCCACGAAGAAAAAAATTTGTAATTCTTGACCATTTATTTAATTCCTCTGTGAATTGTAACGAAAAATTACATCCGTGTACTTAACCAAAATACTCTTTGTAATACCCACCAATCAGACTAAATGAAATAAGTTTTTATTTCAACCCAAACATCCTATTTAGAAGTTTGCTTTTGTACCCAAAAATCTTGGAGTAATAACATAAAAATGTTCGACCTAACCTACATTATACTTCTTCGTACAAATTGTTAAGATGTTTACCTTATAAAAAAGTGCTGACTCTTAATAAGTACTGTTTTTAAAATTGCACCATAGTGTGGGGATCAGTCTATTAAGCAATTCCCGGAAAAATTCCTATGGTATATGGAAGTTTGCTTCACATAATTTAGACGTTTCAGTTCTTTAGTATGATAGAAACATTCAAGATCATCAAGTTATTAAAGCAAGCGTTAAGCTAATGTAAGCATTAGCCCACGCTATCTTTAAAAATGCACTTCCCCTAAACCTCCAAAGCCATGAAATGTTATCGTTGCTTAAGGGCCCATTAACGTTTTTTGTATTAATTTTTTTGAGGAAAAATCACTCTTTTTTGATTGCGCAGGCTGTGTGCGCATTGATCTAAAATTTAGAAAATTACTTTTCTTTTCATTGGAAAGTTCCAGCCCTGCACCAATTTAGAAAAAAAGCTGATAAAACTGCGAACACATATGACAACTAACTTCTTGACAACTAAAATCTATTGCAGTAGCATTTGTTTTTCTTTGTATTTTTGCTTTCTGTGTTTTGTTACATAAAAATGCTGCCATATTATTAAATAAAAATCTGTTAAGGTCTTGCGTAAAAATCCATGTATTTTTTTATAGGCTTATAGAGGTGGGTTGTATTGGATGTGGGTGCGTTCGTTGGTGGATGGCACATTCGTTTTTAACACACTTTAGTATGAATATAACATATTCCCATACCAAATTTGCTCTGTTTGTCAAATATAGGAAGTTGTATAGGAAGTGGGAGTGTTCGTGGGTGTAACACGCCAATTTTGTATGCGGTTTAGTTTTGATGCAAAATGCATTCATATCACATTTTGTTTCTGTAGCTTAAATACAAGCCTCTGCATAATGATTTCAAATTTGTGATTATATGGGAGGTATAAGTGACTGTGGGCGGAATCCAAAAATATTCAATAGTGCAAATCGAAAATGTATATATATCAAGCTTCATACAATTGTCTCAACTTTGATAATATACTCTGTTAACGGACAACACGTAGACGGACGAACGGTCAAACACACTGGGCTTAATCGACTCACGAGGTGACGCTGGTCAATAATATATACACTTTTATATTCAGGTTTGGGGTATAATCACTTGAAATGAACAATCGAGAATTTTAAAATAATAAATTCGTGCTTTAAAAGTGTTTGTACACTTTTCCCAATTAAAAATTTGTGGCAAAAACAAAATGAACAATATGGCACCTTCACCAATTGAGACATGAAAGTCTGTTCAAAACTTTTCTAAAGTGTAGGTAAGCACTACAATACCGACAAACTTCCAATAAAAAAAATTTATGATGGCGGGCGTTTATGATCATTTTTAAAAAAATGATGGCGGGCGTGATAAAACAAAAACTACTCCACCAATCGTACTGAAATTTTGATATGTTGTTTTACACTTGCCTATTAATGGAATGAACTACGGACAGAAATATCGGTTTTCAAATTTTAGAGTTTTTGGCCGATTTTATCCAAAAACTTGACAATTTTCGAAAAAACCATACCGCCATATTGTTATTTTTCAACCAAAATTGTTTTTTTTAGTTCATTCCATGGCGGTTTTTATGCAGAAAAAACCCCGTTTTTTGTTTGTTTTTCTCGATGTCCCAGTGAGTTGTTATCACGCCCGCCAAGGTTTTTTGATATTTTTATACCCTAAACCTGAAAGGTCAGGGTATATTAACTTTGTGCAAACGTTTGTAACGCAAAGAACGAAGCAAGTCCGGTATAGAAAAGTATATATATTCTTGATCAGCGTCACCTCGCGAGTCGAGCTATCCATGTCCGTCCGTCCGTCCGTCCGTCTGTGTGCTGTCCGTATACACAGGATAAGAAGAAGGAGTTGAGATAATTGGATGAAACTTAGTACATATAGTCACATGGACCCAAGGATCTGCACTATTGAATATTTTTGGAATCCGCCCACGGACACGCCTTCCTCCCGTACAACGCAAAAACTGAAAACTGCATAACTCAGCTCATAATTAACCTACAACAATAAAATTTGGTGTGTATGTGTTCTGTATCAACACAAAGATGTCTTCGAAAAATGGACTTCATCCGCTTACGGACACGCCCACCTCCCATACAACCCAAAAATTGAAAACGCAATAAATAAGCCTCTGTTTAACCTACAGAGATAAAATTTGACACGTGTATTTATTATGAACAAAACAAAGACATTTTGAAAAAACTGGCATCATACGCCTACGGACTCGCCTACCTCCGATACAACCCAAAAAGTTTAAAACTCAATAAATAAGGTTATGTTTGTCATAAAGAAATTAAATTTGGTATGTATGTATTTTATACAAAAACTAAGGTGTGTTCAAAAATTGGGAGTAATCCGTCCATGAACTCGCCCACCTCCCATAGCGAAAGCACAATAAAGGCATAAACTGTGAGCTACAAGAATAAAACTTGGTATGTGTAAAATTTTCATCAACATTTAAATGCATATAAAATATAGGCTTCATGCGCGCACGGACACGCCCATTAACAATAAAAATTTTTTGTTTTTGAAAAGTGGGTTAAGGGTATTTCATAGTCGGCCAAGACCGACTGTAGACTTTCTTTACTTGTTTAAAATAATTCCAGTAGCCATATATGTTAATAAAAAACAAATAAATTTTTTTGTGTAATTTTTTTACTAGAAAATATATATTTAATTTTTCAAAATGATATCTTACTTTTTATTCAACTTATAGGCGTTTTAAAACATTGAAAGAAATTTTGTTTTTAGGTGTCACGTCCCCTTAAATCAGTCATGAGCAGGAAAATAAATTTAGTGAGCCAAGGTTTTTGTTTTTAAAACAAACACAAAATTATCCTCATATTTGCTTTAGCTCATCGTTGCAAAAAAAAAAAACATTAACCAGCAAAAAGAAAACAAATAATGTGCGTTTTGTGCTACACATGTACAAACATTTCAAGCGCAGCGCAATCGAGTAAGGCTTGCTTGGCTTTGCATGCATTTGTTGTTGTTAGCAAGTTAGAATTTTGGTGAACGTCGTTGTTGTTGCTATTCTTTGTACGTGTTGTTATTATTTTTTGCACGCGTTGTTGTTTTTACAAATGTGCAAACACAAAGTTGAAAAAACAAAGTAAAGTAAAGTAAAGAAAGTCTAAAGTCGGTCAAAGCCGACTATGAAATACCCTAAACCTTCTTTTCAAAAAACAAAATAATGTTATTGAAAATGGACGTGTCCGTGGGCGGATGAAGCTTATATTTTATATGCATATAAATGTTGATAAAAAATTAACATATACCAAGTTTTATTCTTGTAGCTCACAGTAAATGCCTTTCGCTATGCGAGGTGGGCGTGTTCATAGACGGATTACTCCCAAATCAAATATGTATGTATATCAAATACATACATACCAAATTTGATCTCTCTATGACAAACATAATCTTATTTATTGAGTTTTAAACTTTTTGGGTTGTATGGGAGGTAGGCGTGTCCGTGGGCCGATGACATCCATTTTTTAAAACCATCTTTGTTTTGTCATAAAAAACATACGTGCCAAATTTTATCTTTGTAGGTTAAACATGGGCTTATTTATTGCGTTTTCAATTTTTGGAATGTATCGGAGGTGGGCGTGTCCGTGAGCGGATGAACACATTTTTCGAACACATCTTTGTATTGATATAAAACACATACACACCAAATTTTATTGTTGTATGTTAATTATGAGCTTATTTATCCCGTTTTAAATTTTTGCGTTGTATGGGAGGTAGGCGTGTCCGTGGGCGGATGATGCCAGTTTTTTCAAAAGTCTTTGTTTTGTTCATAATAAATACACGTGTCAAATTTTATCTCTGTAGGTTAAACAGAGGCTTATTTATTGCGTTTTCAATTTTTGGGTTGTATGGGAGGTGGGCGTGTCCGTAAGCGGATGAAGTCCATTTTTCGAAGACATCTTTGTGTTGTTACAGAACACATACACACCAAATTTTATTGTTGTAGGTTAATTATGAGCTGAGTTATGCAGTTTTCAGTTTTTGCGTTGTACGGGAGGTAGGCGTGTGCGTGGGCGTATTCCAAAAATATTCAATAGTGCAGATCCTTGGGTCCATGTGATCATGTGTACCAAGTTTCATTCAATTATCTCAACTCCTTCTTATCCTGTGTATACGGACAACACACAGACGGACAGACGGACGGACGGACGGACGGACATGGATAGCTCGACTCACGTGGTGACGCTGATCAAGAATATATATACTTTTCTATACCGGACTCGCTGCGTTCTATGCGTTACAAACGTTTGCACAAAGTTAATATACCCTGACCTTTCAGGTTTAGGGTATAAAAATTGCTCCCGTTTTATCATTAGGAGTGATATTGATTTTCGAATAACTCGAAAACTAAAGCTAATGAAAAAAAACGCATTAGGATCAGCGCACTAGATTAAGTTGTCCCCCTGGGTGCCCCGTTTGATGGATTTTGTTCTGAAAAAGACTTGTATGCAGCGCTCGACTATCAGCATCAGCATGTCAAGTGGTTTTTATACCCTAAACCTGAAAGGTCAGGGTATATTAACTTTTTGCAAACGTTTGTAACGCATAGAACGAAGCGAGTCCGGTATAGAAAAGTATATATATTCTTGATCAGCGTCACCACGTGAGTCGAGCTATCTATGTCCGTCCGTCCGTCCGTCCGTCCGTCCGTCCGTCTGTGTGTTGTCCGTATACACAGGATAAGAAGAAGGAGTTGAGATAATTGGATGAAACTTGGTACACATAGTCACATATACCCAAGGATCTGCACTATTGAATATTTTTGGAATCCGCCCACGGACACGCCTACCTCCCGTACAACGCGAAAATTGAAAACTGCATAACTCAGCTCATAATTAGCCTACAACAATAAAATTTAGTATATATGTGTTTTATATCAACACAAAGATGTTTTTGAAAAATGGACGTCATCCGCTTACGGACACGCCCACCTTTCATACAACCCAAAAATTGAAAACGCAATAAATAAGCCTCTGTTTAACCTACAGAGCTAAAATTTGGCGCATATGTTTTTTTTAACAAAACAAAGATGGTTTTGAAAAATGGACATCATCCGCCCACGGACACGCCTACCTCCCATACAACGCGAAAATTTAAAACTGCATAACTCAGCTCATAATAAGTCTACAACAACAAAATTTGGTATGTGTGTGTTTTATACCAACACAAAGATGTCTTCGAAAAATGGACGTCATCCGCTCACGGACACGCCTACCTCCCATACAACCCAAAAATTGAAAACGCAATAAATAAGCATGTGTTTAACCTACAGAGCTAAAATTTGGCACGTATGTTTTTTATAACAAAAAAAAAGATGGTTTTGAAAAATGGTCATTGTCCGCCCACGGACACGCCTACTTCCCATACAACGCGAAAATTGAAAACTGCATAGCTCACCTCATAATTAGCCTACAACAATAAAATTTGATATGTATGTGTTTTATACCAACACAAATATGTCTTCGGAAAATGGACGTCATCTGATCACGGACACGCCTACCTCCCATACAACCCAAAAATTGAAAACGCAATAAATAAGCATGTGTTTAACCTACAGAGCTAAAATTTGGCACGTATGTTTTTTATGACAAGACAAAGATGGTTTGAAAAAATGGACTTCATCCGCCCACGGACACGCCCATTTACAATTAATTTTTTTTTTTTTTTTGAAAAGTGGGTTTAGGGTATTTCATAGTCGGCCTAGACCGACTTTAGACTTTCTTTACTTGTTTTTTTGTGCATGCGTCTGATGCATGACGCGTCATCGGTTCGGATTGCGTTGTTGTCGTTCTACACGTTTCGTTTTTGCGTTATTGTGGAGAAATGAAAATAATAAAAAATAAGAAAGAGAAGTTAAGGGAATCAGTCTGGAAGAAACATTTAGATAATTAAGTACCGGTCGTGAACAAAGTTCCTGAATTTTTAATTCAAACGCTAATTTTGAATAAGTGATTACAAACGAACGTTCGCTGTTTTTTTGTATTGTGTGAAAAAATCTAAATAATCCAATTGGATTTTTATTGCCTTTAAGTGTTTTTTGAACAACATCTTTGGATTTGAGTGTTCACTTATTTCACTTAAATCTTTCTTTTTAGCATTTTTCTAAAGCTTTCAGCAGTTCAAAAGTAAATAAATTAGATCTAGTTAAAAAAATTAAAGTAGTGTTTGTTAGTTTGTTATTAGTATTTTCGTTTTGAATTATCCTATTCATTGCAACGAAAAAATATACGGCTATTCCAAGCCTAATGCAAGTTTTTCCAAAAATTTATCACATGCTCTTAGATGTACTTGAAATTTTGTCTTTAGGTTCCTTTTCTAAGAAACCTTTTTTTCTAAGAATATAAGAAAATAATTTTTTAATCGCCTTTTTTAAAAAATTTTTGAAGATACCAATTTTTTATAAAAGTAACAATCTTAAGTCTTTTCCAATAAATCATATCTCCGTCATATGTTACTTTTTTTTTGTAAATAAAGAACCTATCATTAGAAAGCTGTAGGAAAGCGATTTAGAAAAAAATTAAATATTTTTGGAATTTATTTTGGAAAAAACTTTAAATTGGTTATATCTCAAAAAGTGAATTTTTCCTTTTTTGTTTTTTTTTGTAATTTTAAAAACAAATAAACTTTCACCAACAAAGAAAGACGATGGCCACCGTTTTTGATGATGACACGTTTTTTCGCAATCTCTTTTTCTGACACACATTTCACTTTATCGTTCATAACTTCTGTACCGTTTGAGATATTTATACAAAATCTTCAACAAAACTGTTTGCCTTTTTAGAGACAATATATGTTTTATATATATTAATGACCTCCCACGTGACTTTGGCCGATAAAACTGGAAAAAACTGGAGTAAATTAATAAATTTGAATTTTTCCGTTTAAGATAATCGGAAGAGTATAATATCTTTTCTTTTAAGTATAAATTTTTTAAAGCGAGCGATCCAACTTATCTGTATCCTCAACGTACCTATTTATGTGGCCAGTTTAGGCATTTGCTAAGCGATTGCGACGACCTAACTCATTCTTATTTTTGTCGTAGGTTTACACAAACGAATCGTGCTCAATGAATATTGTAAAACAATATTTTAAAATACTAAATAATAATTCACTTATTCTTATTTTTATCGTAGGTTAAACACCAAAAAGAAACGAGACAAATACAAAAACCTTATTTTAAAAACTATAAAACAACGTGTTTCTGACGAATCTTCCTTAATTAACATTTGCAAGAAAACTAATGGATGCAATGGAGTAACATTAAAACAGAAAGATATACCATGTCTAAATTTGAGAAGCCATGAACTGTCTCGGGAAATTACCAAAATCGATAAGGATAAAATGGAAGAAACGAACAAAGTTTTTGTTCAAAACGATGAATTTGAAAAGGTACGCAAGTTACAATATTGGTGAAATTTTCTTTTATTTATAAAACATTAAAATAAGACATAAAAAAGAAATTGTACCTGTTCAGTGAGAAAGCTCAACTACTTTTTATAATAAAGAAAATTATCAATTTAAAATTAAATATAGAAATTTTAGAATTTATATACAAATTCTATAAAATTTATAAAATTGTCTTCGTTTATGACGTCTCCTCCTTAAAAAGGACAAAATAAAGTAAGAAATAAAGGTACCTTTTTTCACATAAATGCGAATGAGATTCAATGGAACATTTGCAATTATCGAACAGTTCTTAAAATTCATACATTCATTCATTTATCAAACTCCAGATTCGGATCAAACTCCTTCAGTCATTCTAAAAATATTTCCAACAAGTGCTAATCAAACATTAGTTTCATCATTTAACATATGAAACTTTCCTTAAACTCATATATAATTAAACATTTTGATGCCCTCATATTCGTGCAAAGGTCAGTTTTTGTGATTTATTGTTTCTTAATATTTGACTTCTTTTGGGAAAAGCTTTTTTTCTTTTTAAGGGCGACACAAAATGCCTCGTTTATAATTAAATTTTACAAAAACTTTTGTTGTGTCTTTTTACCTTTTTAACTTACTGAACCTTGACAAACGGTTCCTTTTTGTTCGGTTCGAGAGAGCGCAATCTTTATTCGGCTTTATTCTACTAAAACACAAGCACAATCACTACCACGCAGAAGAAAGAGAGCGGAATAAAATGTTAGGGATTGTGCTGTTTGATCAAAAAACATCATTTGCTTTGTTGTGCTTTTTGATCATGATCAAAAAACCGAACCTTATGCAGCGAATGTAAGGGAATGTTAGTGCTGCTGAACAACAGTAGAACAATTTGTTGGCGCATATATACAAAGTGTACATATACTTTGACGGGACTGACACGACTTAAAGCAGTATCTTTAATATTGTCATCAAAAATTCAAATATTGCTTTTGCGCAAAAAGGTCATAGTTTCGCATTTATCAGGATTTAAAAACATATTCTTTCAAACACCAAACTTTAAATGATTTGAGAGCAGATGTTTTATGCCGACTCCGAACGGCTAAAGTTTATGTTCTTAAGAAGCTTTACATGACATTATTTACTCTCTGAGGTTTGCCATTGTCTGAAGAGAGGTGGTGACCGACCTGCACGCCACGGCCACCACAACGTTGTTTATCATTTTATATATTTACTGTCAAAATGACAGAACTAGATTTTTGTAGTCTTATGAGTAGTTTATAATAAATAATTTTCTTTAATTTAGTTCAATCCATTCATCAAATCTTTCCGTGTTGTTATTATTGTTTTTGTTATAACTGTATTCATATATGGATTTTCCTTTTATCAGATCCAAGCATTCTTTTTTCACTTCATATTCGTGGCAACATTTTCTATATCTACGTAGTCCGTATCTTAAAAGAATATAGTTTAATTTTTTTGGCATTGACTGTATCAATTTAGAATCAGTTTCGAATTTTCGATTTGACAATATTAAGTTGGCTAAATGCCCATTCCACCTCAGCACTTGACCATGACAAGAAAAGTTGTTAAAGCAAAAATTTGGCTATTTCCGAAAACAGATTATTGCTATCCGAGTCCTTATACTCCAAGACTTCGAACCAAAACAATGTTGTTTGCGATATTTTTCTCCCATAAACTAAATGTATGCTTCTATACTGCGTCTAAAGTTTGTCAACGTTATCGCCGCTACATTCTCCAAAACGGATAAAATATTTTTCACAATTTTGGTGCACTTCATCCGGTGAGTGGGCACTTGTGTGCATGCTTTGATGTCCGAATTGTTTTGTACACAACTGGCTCAAATGATTTATTAGGGATGAAGCACTGTGTTGGCCAGCGTATATTACCAATGCAGCCTCATTTTTCTAAGTTTTTGTGCATTTGGATTCATAAGGAAGCTTCTGTTGCTGCAACAAGGATCTTCCTATGCATGCAGCGGTGTGCTTATTCTTAGAAGCCCAAAAAATGAAAAGTTTTTAGCTAAAGTTGTACAACGTTCGTACAATAGGAAAAAAAACTGTGTAAGCAAAAAGCCGTAAAACGGCTGTACAACAGGCGCTTGCAGGACAATTTGGATGTACATATCGCACACATAATACAAAAAAGTCACAAACTAAAAAAAAAACTTTTCAGGAAAAGCGAAAAATATAACTCTTTGGTTGAAACTACAGACGAAAAGCAATTTACATTTAAAACACAAGCTTCATTCTTTCATTTATTGAAGAAAATATATGTTTTGTGAATTGATTAATAACATAAAGTCGATATAAAAAAATTTTGAGTTGTAACTGTTTTGTATTTGGTGTGCGATATGCTGAACTTCGACCGTGGCTGCAGAAAAGCACATACGACAGAGTAAAACGTGTGGTACACTGTGGAAAACAAAAACAGTTCTATTTTAATAATTTAACTCTTTTTCATTTCAAGGTTAAATTCAGACATCTCTTTTAGTTTAGAAGTTATGACCGAAAACCGCTAGAAAATAGCTTAATATAATTAAAAAACTGCTAAAAAATCGCCTAGCGGGACTTTTAAAAATATTCCCGATAGACCAAATTTAAAACTGCTAGATCTAGCGGGAAAACCCTCAAGTTGACAACACTGACCCGATCGTACACCACTTTCTCAAAAAGTTTTTGTTGACTTTCCAAAACTAGAAATTCTGCATCATTACTTTTGCCTACTTAGGTTCAAATAAGAGGTAAACGATGTGATCCATTTAACGCAAAATACGCAATTTGCTACCATAGCGTATACGTAACAACAATGTGATAAATCTGAATATTGAATTTATGTTCAAAAATAATGATGCAGAATTTCTAGTTTTGGCAAGTCACGAGATATTTACAGACCTAACAAACGATGTTATAAATCTATATAAATAAAAATTAAATGTAGTTCGTTGGTAATTGCATCAGTTGAGAACGGCTGGCCCGATTTGGATAATTTTTTTTTAAATCTTCGTCGTAGTCCAACTTAGGTTTTTCGGAAAGAAAAATTGACCACGCTCACTTTTACGCCCACTTTTTTCGATTTATCTAAAATCGGAAAACGGCTGCACCGATTTGGCTAATTTTTTTTTTAAATGTTCGTAGTAATCCAATTTTAGTTTTTACGGAAAGAAAAATTGACTGTGCCCACTTTTACACCCACTTTTTTATATTTATCTTAAATCGGAAAACGGATGCACCGATCGATTTGGCTAATTCTTTTTTTAAATGTTCGTAGTAATCCAATTTAAGTTTTTACTGAAAGAAAAATTGACCACGCCCACTTTTGCGCCCACTGTTTTGATATATATATATAAAATCGCAGAACTTCTTGGCTGGTTTGGCTATTTTTTTTTTTAAATGTTTGTAACAGTCTACAAAAGTTTTTTACATAAAGAAAAATTGTCCACTTCCCAGTGGCGTAGCGAGCATAGCTGGCGCCCGGGGCAAAACAATTTTTGGCGCCCCCAATGAAATAATGAAAAAAATTATGATATATTATATATATATTTTTTAATATTTAGTACAAATAATTATAATACACTTATTAAATTACATTAATACAAATAACACTATGCGTCAAAATCAAAAAAAAGGTTCTGTACACGACAGTTCATTATATTTTGTTATAGATTAAGGGTCTCTTAACACGAAAATCGCAAAAAAAAATTTTATAGTTAAGTCTTGTAGGGTAAACTGGGGTACCCTTGACTTTGGGGCACATTTGACTAGACGTTTTCGGTATGAACGAACCGTTATTGTTCAATAATTTGTTTTATAAATTTTGCATCATTGTATTTCAGTAATCGTCACGAAGTTTGACGATTCTTGCAATACATGAAGAAAAGTAACTGAAAAGTTTTTGTGTTTTTGCGCTCGTAACTGTTATTTTTCGGCACTGATACGTAAGGACTTCCAATCGAATAATAAAAGTTAATCCAAGTACCTTTTACAAAAGGTAAAACTATTAATGTTTTTGAAAATATAAGTGAATTTCAATAAAACTTAATATAAACTAAAAAAATTTAAAAAACAAGAAGCCTAGAGCATTTGGGTACATTTGACATTTTTTATTGGGGTACTTTTGACAAATGTTATTTGTACGAGTACAAAGATCGAGTAACATCGAGATTAGTTCATTTTAAAGTTCTTTAATATATTTCTAAATTGGTTTTAATAAAAAAGAAGTGGTTCAAACATCAGAAATAGGACTATCATTAGCCGAAGAAATAAAAGGACATGAAGAGAACAGAGCGTTGGTTAACGAATGAAGAATGAAAGTCTAAAGATAATAGCAGTTCTAGTAACAACTACAGCTTTGATTCTTTTGGATTGTTCAGTGATGCTGGTCTAATTTTTTTCCAAGTATTCAGCCACTTCACTTTTAAATTAGCTTTTCGTGGAGCATCAACATCAGTAGAATTCACAAACGCATTAAAGAAACTTGTTGTTATCGTTAACTGGCCCTTAACTACCTAACCTGTTAACTCGTATCCATAACATCTTTGCTAGCAATGTTTATAACTTTGACACTTCGTTAAAGATAACTGTTGCTTGCTTAAATACTCGCTAACTGAAATAATAAAGTTTATATATTTTTATTTCAATTAAGTAAATTTTACTATATTTAATTTTTACATCAATTGTATCAAACTCATGTTAAATTCTTTATTTTAACTCTATTCTACTCTTACAAACACGAACTAAAGATATATTGAATTTTTGTATGAATAATGCTGGTCTATTTTGAAGGGTAAAGCATGAATTTTTCAAATTTTTCAATTTCTTCACAAAAAAATATTTGTCAGAATTTTCACGCAACAAAAAAATGAATTTTGCGAGTGAAATTTCACGCAAACGGACAGAGGATTTACGTGTTTTTTAAAGATTTTATATGATTTATAAGATTTTTAAAGTTTTTCTCACTTTTTTCAAATAAAGTCGCATATGTTGAAATATATCCTGTACACTTCTTGTTCAATATTAATAATCACGCTAAGCCGAATAAAATTGCTAATTTTCTTCATGTTTGTTCAACAAATTTTTACATTTGGATGAGTAGTTTTTGCGCTATCATAATTCATAAAAAATCGAAAACTATTTTCATTTTTAGTGGAGAATATAAGCTACCGCCGAAAGAAATGCGTGCAAAAATACGGTCAGGAGATGCATTTGAGTGAAGACGCTTAAATTCGGCATTGTACTGTATTTTACATATTTTATTCGAACGCTTTTCATAACGCCAGATTTTTCGCTTTCTGCGGAAAAGCTATATCTCCAGTCAATTCTCCGCGCATTTGTTGGCGACATTTTACACGGATTGTTGTATTGATTCCTCATTTTTTACAAAGATTTTTAGCCTTTTCGATAACTTTTTCACATATCTCGTTACGAATTTCTGCAAGTTCAGTCGCCAATAATTTGAGATCATGGAACGCTTCTTTAAACTTAATTTTAGGATCTTGTAATCTGAGGTGCACACGATCAATTCTCTTAGAGTTCATGCCAGAAATGGACTAAATTTATGATATTTAAATTCGGTGTAAGATAAAGATTGCAGCATTTCTGGTGTACCACTTGTGGCAGTATTTTCATCTGCTAATTTTTCTTATAGTTCTACGTATTCTTCCAGTCCCTCGACAATAACGCTAACTGCTTTCGCTCTGGCGCTCCATCGTGTTACAGATTCTTTAACAGATTTTTTAACAATTTCTATCGTAATGTTGAACGTGAGAAAAAGAGACGTATGTTTTCAATTATTCCAAAACATGTTACAAAGATGGAATCTTGGTTAGCTGTAGTAACTCCTACTAAATTTAATGTGTGGTTATCACAATTTACAAATGTTGCCTTATTATTTTTTTCTATTATTCTCTGTTGAACGCCAGATATGTGATTTGACATAAGGGCAGCATTATCATAGCATTGTACCCTACAGTTGGCTAACTTAATTATTGAATTAATTAATTAAAACAAATTTTTTTGCAAAATTTTGTTTGTCTTGAGAATGATTTGGCGCCCCTCTGCGAGTGGCGCCCGGGGCATGATGACACCCCCTGCCCCCCCTCGCTACGCCACTGCCACTTCCAAGGTATTACACTTGGAATCAATCATCAAAGAAATTTCAACGGCGGAAACAAGGAAATCCAGTTCCAGGTTATCCCAATTTATTTTCCACCGACTCATTAGATCGCATTTACACAGTCAATCCAAGAAACGATGAGTGCTTCTATTTACGTTTGCTGTTAGTCAACGTTCGTGGCCCAACATCATTCCAAGATTTGCGAACAATAAATGGTGAACTGTGTGACACATATAAAGAAGCGTGTCAACGTTTGCGATTGTTAGAAAATGACACTGATTGGATATACACCCTCGGAGATGCTGGGCTTTCGTCAAATCCTCATCAAATACAAACACTGTTTTCGATAATTATCTCGACATTCTTCCCATCCAAACCAACTGATTTGTGGAGCAAATACAAAGATGCCATGTGTGATGATGTTTTGCATCAGATGCGTATTAGAACATCAAATCCAAATTTGCAACTGAGCGAGGAAATATACAACAAGAATTTGCCACGGCTATTTCTAGAGATATCTCGCAAACAAGTTGTATGATCTTTACAATCAATTGAGAAAACTAAAGGTATTGAAATTCTTCGTCAATTGTTCTCATGCTACTTGCGGATCCGAGGATTGGTTTTTGTGTAATTAATCAATTTTAGAGAACTTGTTGTTTTTTTAAAAAAAAAAAATTGAAAATTAAATTCATGGAACAAAATTTGCTTGCCTGTTCTGGCCTATTCTGGTAAAGGGTGTAAAAAGTGTAAACTTTAACCTACTTAAAAACTAATTTACATGTAAACTTTCAAAACGATAACACACATGTAACTGTTTTTTTTGTATCTTCTTCCAGCATATTTTTAAAAATTCTCAAAATTATGGAAAAACTATAAAATTGTCGTACCGTAAAATTAATTTGAATTTTTTGTAAGAAAACAATAATTTATAAAAAAATTATTAATTACACAAGAACTACTCATCGGATCCGAAAGTAGAATAGGAACTGTTGACGTAGAATTGCATGACCTTTTGTTTTCTTCATTGGTTGGTAAGACCGTGCAACTAGTTTGCCAGATATCTTTATAAATAGACATGGCAAAAGACTTAGAATAGCTCAAAATCGACCATTTGGAAAAACATGGTTATCTCAAAATTTTGAGCCAATCGAATTAAACCAAGGACGCAGTTGTACTCAGGGGACTTCCCCAAATCCGAAAAAGTTGGTCTTATCGCAGAACCAAAATTGAACTACAACAGTGTTACCATTATAAAACAATATATTATTACTAGTGTCCGACCGAAACCAAAATTTTGGCCGAAACCGAAACCGAATTTCGGCCATTTTTGTAATATTCGGCCGAAACCGAAACCGAAACTGAACGTCTACATGAAAATTGTTTTAAAAACAATTTATTTATATTAATTTTTTAGTTAAAAGCTTTCAAAAACATAACAATTGAAACAGATTATAATAACGTATATATTCGATAAATATTCTTTTGCCTTTATTCATAAAAATTTACGAACCTCTTATAAAGCCTTTACAAAAAAAAATTTCAAAAACAGTATCCATAAACGTCCAATAACGACAAAAATCTCTTATAAAGGCTTCTTAAATGAGTAACCTTCAATAAACCCTTGATAAAGCCTTTTTAAAATTTTTACTCTAATGTGAGCACAAATATTGTCAAAAATACTTCAAACTGTTTCAAAAAATATGAAAACATGGCAAAACATTTCAAAATATTGAAAATAAAAATTATAAGTGACAATATTTTCACAGAAGAACATAGATTAAACAATTTTTTGACTGTTTGCATGTCAAAGTATTGATAAAATTGTGACAAATAAACAAAAAATTATTGAATTTATCAAATTCACGAACCATTCTTGACACTGTTCCCATTTCAAATTGAGAGTGTTCCTATTTTAACAAATAAGCTGAGACAATATTTTTATGAATAACAAAATTTTAAAAAATATTTTATCTCTAAAAAGCTTTTTGACTATTGAGCACTTTAAATCTATTCCAAAATATTTTTATGAATATGACCGTTTGAATATTAATGTTCAACTTTAAAATAATAAATATGGAGATCATTTAATACCACTTTAAGGAACTTTTTAGTATATAAAGTTAGATTACTTAATATTAGAATCTAAAAAAAACTACATTTATCGTTTTGTGCTGGACTCAACTCACACGGTCAATCAAATGACTGAATTTAACGTTTTTGTTCTACTTAACACCATTAAAAATTTTGATGAAAGCGAACTCACATCTACCATTGAAATATATGTAAAAACCGAATTAGTAGTGTCCGATCAAATATTCGGTTTCGGTTTCGGTTTCGGCCATATTGATGCCGAATAGCCGAAACTGATTTAAAGGGCCGAAACTGGCCGAAACCGAAACCGAAACCGAATATTCGGTCGGACACTAATTTATTACTATAGTAATTATAATAATATAACTATTTCTGTGTTAGGATTGCGAAAAAACATTGTCGTAAATAAAAATCTTAAGTCGAAAATAATTGAAAGAAATCTTCTCCAATAAAATTTTTCGATGGTAACATCTTTTTCGCGGTTATGGCTCGATATTGTCTGTAAAGCTTGAGTCAAAATTTATTTTTGCAAATTGGTTGTCATGATTTCCCAAAAAGCTATAACTAATCTTGTTAAAATTTGGAACTGTTCTTCAAGAGGCTTTATGTAGTGCTTTAAATATTTAATTCGTATATTAACAAAAAAATAGTTATAAGCTTTGTTTGAGCTTTCGAAACCCACCTAGCCCATTAACTTAACTAAACTTCCATTTGAAAATATTACTCCCAAGAGTTGAAACTTATTGCTGTAATATGAAGCCTTTGTGAAATTGATTTTATCCGAAATTTGATAAAACCCCTCAAAAAGTCCTGGTTGCGCCCCTGAAGTCATTGCGCTTATGGCACATGATATCCACGCGCACCATTTGAAGGTCTTGCGCTTGGTAACATATTATAGTCATTGCGCATAAGACATATCATGACTCGTATCGAATAACTCGTGTTTTCGAGTAACTCGAAGTTTTTCGAGTTTTTGAGTGCTTTTACTTATCAGTGGAAATACCCAGTAGAAAATTGGTCTAACAGGATGTCGATGTTCATCGTAGGTATATTTGATAATAATGGTTGTTTTGTGCTTTGATGTGTTGTTGTAAGGGGGGAAGGCGGAATTTTTTCATTATGCCGAATTGCAAGATTAGAGTGCATATTAAAAATCAAGACTTATGCGCATAATTTCAAGTTGCAGTATTATTTTTTTTTGTAGATTTTGAAGATATTTTACTGTTTTGAAGGGGAGTTAGGCGTGGTCTGCAACCGATTTGGGTCATTCTCGAACGTGATTTTTATAGAAACTTATAACGAAAAGCTATAACTAATTTAATTTTTATTGGTAGTTTTAAACTTCGCCTGTAATCATGATTACAGACAGACGAACGGAAAAGACTAAATCGAATTAGGAGGAGATGCTGATCTAAAATGTCCATAGAGAGTTAGCTTACGCTCTATAGAAAAATACCATATATATAAGAAAGCTCTGTGTATGTTATAGTAGTTTATGATAACATTATTAAATTTTTATTTTATGTAATCCTAAACCACTTCCCTTTCTTAAGAAACCTCTGTGTATGTTATGGTAGTTTTTGAGAACATCATTATATTTTTATTTTATTTAATCCTAAACCACTTCCCTTGGTTGAATTTCCATATGCATGTTTAGAAATAGGTTTTCATTTCCTAGTTGGTTGCAATATTGAAACACTCATAAATCAAAGCTGATAACAGTGTAACAATTTACAAATTAATCGTGTACATTTCATTTCAATGACTTCAAATAGTTCTTTGTATTAAGAAAATAAAGTTTATGGCTTAGCTATCATAAACTATCATACATAATGAAGAGCAGGTAATTGAAATTTGACATTTATAAATGTCATAGATTATATATTAGAGCACCCATAAGTGCAAAAGTGTAAAATTTTTTCGCTCCCCGCGCATTTTCCGAGAGAATGGGTGCTAAAAATAAGATATACAAAAAAAACCACGCATCTCTAGTGGTAAAAAGCCAGTCGCTTTTGAGTTTTATCTCAAAGAATACTCAAAAATGTTCTCAAAAAACTCTTATAACATAATTGCTTTGTATCTTTTAAAATATCACTATGTGAAAAAACGCAATTATACAACTTTTCATTTAGAATTATTCAACAAAGATGTTTTTGTAATTATTTTTCCTTTTTACGCATCCGGTTATGGGTTTTTAAGCTCAAACTAAAATTTTTCGAAAAAATTTAAAATTTTTTTACTTATTCTTCGTATTTATAGCCATTAGAAAGTTTTAAAGTTAAAAAACCTAAATTAAAAATTACTAAACAAATTTTTCCAATATATATTTTATTATTAATAAGAAATAAACGAATTAAAACATAAATATATATGAACTTTTAGCAGTTTTCTACAAATACATCAAGTTAAGTTATAAGTATTATTACATTAATTAATTAATAATTAAAGTTAACAAAGGAATCTTTAAAAAAAATGTAATTTGAACATGGCTTAAGTATGAAAGAAATTAAATTAACACAATTAAGTAATATTGCTTATAATATTTTTATACATTTTTTTGCAGTGTGAAAAGTTTAGAAAAACCTTTTGATTTTAACTTGTTGAATTTTAACACGTCTTCCCTGTGAAATTTTGTATTTAAGTATTGAATAAATTTTGTTTTCGAAAAATTTTTAGACGGTAAATTTTTGTAGTGCTGTTCCATCGTGTGTAGGATGAAGTGTTTTTGATCTTCCTGGTGAGTTAGCACAGTATTAAATCGCGTAATTAGTGCGATACCACGTTCAGCAATGTCGTTGACAACTAATAAATTTTGAACAATTTTTTTAGCCGCAATATAATTTTGGTTATTTCCCCATGATGTTGGATCCGAAAATAAAAAATTCTTTTAATTCCAGTTATTTCCTGATTTAAAATTGTGTCGAAAAAGAAAAAAGTTTTATCTGCAACAAAATCAGTAAGCTTGGCTGTTACCATGTCATTGACAGCTAAACTAATACGTTTTGGTGTATCAGGATGCCCTTCTCTCTTTAAATTTAACACCATTTTTCTTTTTGTTTCAATGTCGGTTTCATCGTCAAGAAACGCTAAAGCAATATTAGTTGCTTCGTTGAGATACCATAAATGCCGCCGTAATTTACTTTGCACCACTTCTCCAATGGTGCAATCTATTTTTTTAAAATATTCAAGGTCTTTTAATAATTTTAAATCATTCATCGGAGCTTTTGGTGCAACTGGACACAGAAACCAATAATTAAGATAGACTCGTACAGCAAAAACATTAAATCTACGAATATTTTTCAATAATTGTGCTGAAATGATATTAAAAGTTGAATTTTTGATTAGAATTATTAAAAAGGTTCTTGTTTTGAATTTTAAATTTGAAATGTTATATGCATTTAAAAATAAATTTATATTTTACGTACGCGAAACAGTGGATTTATTTCTAAAAAGATAAATTTTTAAAGTATATATAATTTTTGCCATCCATCTGGCTTGACTTATAGCACCAGGCCGAGAAATTTTGTAGTTTGGTAACTTTTCTCCAAGAAATAAAGCACTCAGTTTAAGCATTTCCACGTAGTCATGTCTCGCAAAATCAACTTTATTTTGAAGTTGATCCTTTATGAAATTTAATATATCATGTCGAATAATATCTGGAAAACACACAGACACAGAATAATCACTAGTAGCAGATTCAAAATTGTCATGGCCTGTCATGTTGATGTGTCATGTTGAGGCCACATTTTGCGAAATTTTTCAAAAAGGGCAATTCTTGGACCTGATATTATAGGCTCGACAGTTTCCTTGAACGCTGCACCGGCCAACAATTCCATTATATGGTGCCTACAGGCAAGATACAAGAGCTGTCTGTTAAGCTTCTGCTCGACTACAGCACACGATCCAACCGAAGTGCTGGTATTGCTAGCCGTCATGTCGAAACACATTGCCATAACTTTTTGTTGCACATTCCAATCCACTGACGCTGAGTAAACTGTTGCACCTTCTATAGCACCTGTTTGCTGAGTTACTTTTGGAACTCCAAGTACTTTGGAATTACCATGTGAGGACAAAATTATAGCCAGCCTGTTACAAGTTAAACTATCAATGCCTGTACAATCCTCCAATATTGCCATCCCAATGAACAGTAAATGCAGCATTTGGAGAAAAATTTTGTTTTATACTTTTGAAAATATTTTCTCTGTACTTTAGACGTTGCAAGCGGATGTGCTCCGGAGAAATTTGCAGAGAACTTACATTGTGGCCTAAGTTGTAAGCTGTCTTGCCAATTATAACAGCGGCTCCAGTGATGCTAATTTGGTATCTGTCTTAAACCTCTGTCATGCCTTCATCAAATAAATTCATGACCTGCTGATTTTCTCTGCGTTTTTTAATTTTTTTTGGTGGCTCATTAATGGATCCTTCTTTTTCAGAGTCAGTCAAAGCTTCAAATACATTTTCTGCGTTTTTTACAGTTGCTGCAACCTCTGCTGATGCGACCACTGCTGGTGAGTCTAATTCTGATACATATAGTGCTGGTACAACCACTGCTGGTCCGTCTTCTGCTAGTGCGTCTAGTGTTTGTGCAACCACTTCTGGTGCGACAACTGCAGGTGCAAACGCTGCTGGTGCAAACGCTGCTGGTGCAAACGCTGCTGGTGCGACCACTGTTTGTCCGTCTACTGCTGGTGCGTTTAGTGTTGGTGCAAACACTGTTGGTGCGACCGCTGCTGGTGCGTCTACTGCAGGTGTGCCAGGTGCTGGTGTAACCACTGCGGGTGCGACCGCTGTTGGTGCGAACACAGCTGGTGCGTCTACTGCTGGAGAGTCCACTGCTGGTGCGTCCACTGAAATTAAGTTTAATTTTAATTTGGTCCGTACTGCAGCCATTGAACTACGATGATCATTGAGGAAATTTATTACATTCTGCTTATTCCTTTTTTTTAACATTTTGATGGCATCGACATGAGTTATGTCAAATAATGTATCTAATGATTCTTTACGATTATAGCTTCGCTAAAACAAAAGATACAAAATTTGGCGATATTTCGTTTGATTATCTCTTAATTATAGCTCCGCTACAACACATAAGACAATAAAAGTTGATATACCGTTGGAACGTTTCATATTTTTTCTAAAATACAAAATTTAATTTTTTATCTTATGGTGTGTTGTTTAAATTCTGGATTAATAAAACTAGACAAGTGTAAAAAGTGTAAAACACCCTGTATCTTGAAAATCCTACCACAACAGTAAAAATTGAGTACAGATTTGGAATCAGCGTTGAAAGGTCATATAGAAATTATTTTGGGTTTTCCGGATCCTACTATTTTAGACTAGTATTATTGATTCAAGCATGTCTGAATTTTAGAGCACTGCTATTATTTTGACCGCAGCTGTATATATATTTACGGTCTGTTTCCGTTCTCACTTCAAGTAAAAAGTTACTCGAAAGGGTTTTTTACACATTTTTCCAGCACGTAAGAAACGAAGAACAAGCAAAATGTCACTTTTTGTCGCTCTATACTACTCGCATTTTACTTGAAAAATTTCTTCGAGCACGAATATCGACCTTCAAACAGCTGATTGTCAAAGTTATAAAATTATATTAAATTGTGTTGTGAAAAAAATGTAAGCAATTGGTTAGCATATTAATAAAATAGTTAAAATAACCAAAATGAATGCTAACGAGTGTTTTAAGTACAAAAACAAAGCAATTAAATATTATTATATTCAGAAAACAGCTGTTGTGCTTGAAACTTAACTTACTTGAAACCGTTTCCGTACTTTTTGACAAATTTTCTCATTTTTACAGATAATCAAATAACTCTCTATTACTCGAACTTTACTTGAACTGCGTACGAAACCAGACCTATTGATTTACAGATATAAAACACCTTTTAAGTACTTCGTAACAACAAAAAAAAAGCATTTAAATGTGTGCAGAATTTTTTCCATATTGAAGTTAACATTGTAAGCTTATTAGAATATTTTACCATAAAAATAAATTACATGTATTTATATTGAACATATATTTTATTTGTCTATTGGCGAATTTGTATTTGACACACAGTGCAATGCGTTCAAGGTTAACATAAAAACCACTCTTCCAATGAATAACGTTATTTGTGCTGAGTTATTTTTGAACAGAGTTGCCATGTTTCATTAGAAAATTTATTCTTTTACATAGAAATAAATTCAGGATTTCACTCATGCTTCAACTTTTCCCGTAATTTTGAAAAACATTGACTTGAGATAAAGAACTCATCTCAAACAAAGTTGTGTCAGATAAAGGTTGAAAAAAGTTCAGTTTTATAAAAGTTTTACAACGAGAAGTTTTTTCATTAAAAAGTGAATTTATACTTTTACACACTAAAGAATTATAACTAACTTTTTCTTGAGTAATTACTTAAGAGCTGGATAGAGACCTTAAACCAATAAAAATTATGGGTAATCAAGCTTTTTGTTTCTTCTGTAAAGTTTTTAAAATTGCATTTACAATGTTTTAACGTTTGGCCTTTGATATATAACCCTTGATGTTTTGTTAACCTTGGTTTATATCCTTTGACATAATACAAATATAAATTTTTTGCCTTATTTTCGCTAACTAAAACAGCTTGAAATATGAGTACAATTTATTGCATAAAAATTAAAGTTTTTGGAGTTTAAGTCGTTAAAATAATATCTCCCTAGGATTGAGAGATTTAGATAATGAGATTGCGGTTAAGTAATAAAAAATATAATATAAATTGTTAACAATTATTTATATAATTTAATGCATTTATTGAAACGACATTAAGCCGGATCGATTTTTTATGGAAAAAAAAAAGTCATCCGGACACCGACTCAAAAGTAAGAGGGACTCTTAAAAACTATTACTGCGTCATTTTTTTGGAATTGGTGAAATCCCCATGGAGCGGTTTTGATTCTCCTGAACCTCTTTTTTGGTCAAAAAATCAAGTTTTTTGCCTACAACTTTTTTTTTCTTCCGAATGCATAAACAAGGTAAGCAAAAAAGACAATGTACATGTCTTCAATGTTCGATTACTTTTATCTCTTTTTATCCTTATTATACCCTAATTGCTACTGGGTATGTATTATTGAGAGTGAAGTTGAGAACGTGCCAAAAAAAAAATAACTCGAGTAACTCGATAATTCTTCGAGTTCACTCGAGTAACTCGTAATTTCGAGTTATTCGAATAACCGAGTTACTCGAATCGAAAATCGAGTCGAGTTTCACTACTCGACTCGACTCGAACTCGAAGCAACTCGCACAGGCCTAATATCGTCGCCATGTTTGCCAAAACCATGAATGTGCTTTTTTATAATTTTTTCATAAACGAGTTTAAAGGTTTGAATGCTTCTCAGAATTTGGGATATGAAACTTTTAAAGAAATTCTTTTGTAGAAAGTTTGGCATTTATGTCTTTGACAATCGAAAAAAATTTGGCAGACCTAAATGCCTCCTATCGTCTTTGAAAACAGATTCGTTGTTTTGGCATACAGTAGAAACTATTTTTTTTCACATTCATTCAATTAAGCTGCTTGCTAATATAACTTGGAATGTGTGAAAAAATTAAGGATACTAGTTTTATGATATTTTTCCTTTGCACACTTGTGAACATTGTCATATGTAAAAAACCAAAATTATTATTTTTGAATAAAATTAAGTATTCATACTTCATTGCTCCTAAATCAAAAAGCACAATTCATTGTTTTGGCATACGCAGAAAAGAATTTTTAAATCATTCGTAAATAGGAAGACTTAAGTTTCAAAACCATTAACAAAGTTTTTTGACCAAAACCTAATAAAGGTTTTTTATTAGTTTTACAACAAAAAGTTATTAAAACCGATAAAAGTCAAAGGATATAAAGGAAAAACATAATTTATCTTCTATATCTGTCTCTTCTTCAATATCTGGTTCAACGCAGATCATCACGAATCTGTATAGATGAGCCTCCAATCCCAATTTTACATGTAACAACAATAGAGTTCAGCTACTAAGATTTTTCTCATTTCTCAGAATTAATACATATGAAGTCAACATACGACCCCATAAAAAAAGTTGATGCTATGTACAGCAGTACCTCAAAACAAGTTAATGTTGAAATAATTAACCACCTAAAGTTTGGGTTGCGCTAAGGGACAAGATATTCTTAACAGGAATGCTACGGAGATGAGTTTACCGGAAGAGGAATTTTTAAATTTGATTTATCGAAGCCGGAGTCGCAATAGGAGCCGCAGTCGGAGTCGGAGCTAGATTTGGAGTATAAGAAAGATGCGAATATAATGCCTTTTAAAATAATAAAAGCATAGACGAGTATTCAGTATCTTTAATCAATACTTTAAATATTCCGAAGGTATTGCACACACGAACGGCATGTTTGCAACAATTACAAAATGTCAAGTCTTTTCCAGTGTTTTTTTTGTACAAAGTGTTGATGAAGAGTTTATTAGTACTTTAATTTATAATTAATTACTTACTATATTATATTATATTATATAAAAACAAATCCCTGAAGTTTATTTCAACTTTTATAAAAACTTTCAAATGTTTTTGAATGATATTTATAGAATTTGTTAAAATTTGTTTTGCCAAAAACATGAATGTGCCACATTCATTGTTTTGGCATACACAAAAAATCAAAAATGCACATTCATGGAATTAAAATTGAGGTATTGCGGACGAACTAATCTATGCTCATAATTCACGTTTTGGTACAGTGTTCCTCCTATAAAAACGCATCAAAATCTACAATAAGCCCAAAATCGATTTTTTTCACATTCATTGTTTTGGCATACATGGGACGATATGATATTTATGCGTACCATTTGGATGTGGCGTATGGATATGGAGTGTGTGGTCGGGGTTTGAAGTGATTGTTGAAATGACGATGGGTCACAATAATGGCCTTGAAAACAATTTTTAAAACTACCCCATACAAACCGCATTGTAAGACGTAATTCTACAAACAGTTGTCAAAACAACTACTGTTCAGTGAAAGAAGTAACAAATCAAGGATTGCGAAGCATCAAAAAATATATACTTTAAAGTTGGCTACAAAAATTTTGGAGATAATTATCTAAAAAGCAAGTTTATTTTAATACTCAGTTGCTGTCACAGACTTTCTTTACAAATTCTTTACTTCAGTTGACATTAGGTCAGTTTCCTTACACACTTCAAGTTAAGTTCGAGCAAAGTTCAAGCTGTGAGAGTAATTTCATAATCTGTCAAAATCAGAGATTTTACTAAAAAGTACGGAAACGACTTCAAACAAAATTGATTATTTACTTGAAACTGATGAGTTATATTAATAAAATATTATTCATGATATTTAATTAATTTAATTTAATTTTATTGAGTCTTTTTTTTAAATCAGTAGTACAATTCATTTATTCCTTAGACAAGAAAACAATATAACAACAGAAATTATTAAGAGCTATATTTGTTTTGCTCTAACAACAATGATCTTTAAAACACAAGCACTTATACTTAAGGATAAGCGTATTTATTTTCAAAATACAAATGAAAATTTTGATCTGTCGATTTGACGAAGCTGTTCATAGCTGTTCGAATCGTTCTCGAAGAAATTTTTCAAGTAAAGTTCAAGCTCGAGAGAGCGACATTTTGCTTGTTCTTTTTCTCTCTCGAGTTCGAAAAATGTGTAAAGAAATGCTTTCAAGTAACTACAAGTTACTCGAAGCGAGTACGGAAACAGACCTATTATTTACCTATAATCATGGTTGTACGCAGGATTTCCAAAATGCTTAGAAGGGAAGAGGTCTAAGCATTTGTGAATAGTACGCTTATCTACGTCATCTTATTTTGTTTGCGATTATTTAATATAAAAATGCTATTTCATATTTTCCACTGTCTATTGAAGAATAAGAAACCAAGAATTGGGCCAATACGTTTATTATTGTTTATTATAGTGTTAATTAGTTTTTACTAGAAATCTAACTTTTTGGCTATAAATTGTCCCAAACATATTAACGAATTCACGAATATGCACCACTTTATCAAATATCATTAATTCATTAAACTTTGTATTATGTAATACACATTAATAAACAAATTTGATTTCCATATTGTAGCACCTTCATTTTTGTGGAATACGTCCAATAAAAAGATCAGTTTCTGTTCCGCCAACTTTAGTTAATCATAAATCTAAACCAATGGATGATACAACAAATATATCAAAAAGAAGTTTACTGTTTCATGAAGTAAATAAATTATTTCCAAAATATAATAAAGTTTTAAAAGATTTCGTAAATTCATCTACTAATTCTGTTGAAAGTATTGAAATTAAAATATCCGAAATACTTACGGAAATTCAAGAGCTAAGCGATATCATACAAAACAAAGAATTTGAGTGGAATAAGCTCTTACATTTAAGAAAAGTCAAAGAAGAGATTGTTATGCAGTTGGCGAGAAAAAAAAACATAATGGAACTAAATATAAACAAAATCAGTAAGAAAAACTCGAAGATGTCCGAACTAAAAAAAAAGGATTCCTACACATCTGAATATAGATTATTCAATCCACTAGAAGATAAAAATTGCCTTCAATCAACTGTTCAAGCGTTGGTTGAGCATCGAGCAAATATGAATAGGGAAGATTTGGAAAAGGAAAAAGCAAATATTAAAAAGCTGCACAGGTAAGATTGCTTAAAAAATATAATTCAATTTGTTACAACTCATATTATTTTTTTGATAAATTCTTTATAAAATAAATTTATAAAAAATCAAGTTATTTTAAAATTGGTTTTGCCAAACCTAAACCTGATGTTTCAATATAAAATCTGGAGTATAATTAAGTTACAATTGAGTTAGAATTTGTTTTAAAATTCATGAGAGCGTATTTGTTCGCGGATGACTTTTTTAATTTTTGTTTACACACACAGTGACACACTACTTTGAGCCATACAAAAGTGAGGAAAAATACAAGGCGTCGTTCGATTGTTATGAAGTTTTGCATGTTAATGAATTTTTGGTTGCTGATTTCAAATATCGAATCAGATTTTACGTAAATCAAGTATTTGCGGCAAATTAGCCTTTTTAAAATAAAACGAAATTTTTGTATAGTAAATTTAATATTGAAGTTATTAGAACTGGTAAAAAAAACAAAAATAAATTTTAAACGATTAAGGCTTTAACTTTTTGATACTGAAAACCGTTTGGTAGTATCTCTTTTTTCTTAAAGATATGCATATAGTTTCCTTTGCACTTTTTCGACGAAAATTCTACTCTACATGTAAAAAATATGTTCTGCAAAAAAAAAAAAAATTCGTATTGGTGTTTTTTTTTAATCAAGTTAATAGGAGTAAATAAAACTAAATAAAAAAAAAAATCGCGTGTAGCAACGTACACGTGGCAGAAGTGAAACTTCTTTAACAGTAAGAAATAAGAGAGATTTTAGTGTGAAATAGAGAGAGAAAGTATCTGAAAAGAAATTCAATCAATACGAAATGGAATAATAATTTGTTGATTCAATATTTGCATCCAGGGACCGTACCGAATATGGTTTTTGTCGAAAGTGTCACATATTAACTTTTATATCTTAATTTTTATTTTTTCCGACAAAAATAACAGTTTTTTGTGCCTTATATTTTTTTTGGGCAAAAATAACAGTTATTTTCTGCCGTTTATCTTTCGGTCAAAAATATCAGGTAATTTATATTTGTTCAAGTTTTTACCGATAAAAAAATTTTGATATTATTATTTTCATCTCATCGGTGAGACATTTTACACATGGTGTCAATAGTTCAATCTGTCAAGCGGCCTTTAAGAAAACACAAATTGCTTGATATTTTTGACCGAAAAAGTTAAAGTCACAAAATAACTGCTATTTTTGACCGATAAAATAAAAGTCAAAAGTAACCTTTATTTTTCCTCGAAGTATACTAGGCAAGAAATTAACTTTTAAAGAATCAGTTTCAAATTTAAAAGCGACTTAATATTCGTGAGGCTGAGGACATTTGTAACATAATGGTATATTTGAAAAAGTCTTTCGACAATATTTTCATTTGAAAATTGTAAAATAACAGTTATTTTCGGTACTTGTTTTAGTTTAGTTGGTGTCTTAGTTGCTTTCGAATGTCTTCTCAACATTGTTACTTTTTGAATGCTGGATTGCATTTGCATAGTACTCTTTGAAGGAGCCTCCGAAAGCAGAGGCAAATCTTGTTCATTATTACCTCCTGCTTCCTGATCATAATAATTGCTATGTTGATAGAGGGCCTCATAAAGCAGCGAACGTTGATTGTTGAGTGCATCAACTTGGTTGGCTTTAAAATTTTGTTGAGATGCATCAGTGTGTTTTTGGGGATTGGTTCTTTGTAGATTCACCAAAATACACTGATGTTTCGCAAAAATGCATTTTGAAACTCAGCCGTTGTTGCAATCACCTTACCTTCATCATTAGTTGCAGACCCACCTGCGGCTGTATTCTTAAGAGCCCTAATTCGCTCTCTATATTCACGAACGCGTTCTGCTCCTGATTTAGCTATTTTTCTATTTTTTTTTCCGTGCATACTTGTAGGATGAAAATTAATGTAACGGTTATGTTAATAATGTAATGTTAATGATAATCTAATGTTAATGTTAATTATGTTATTTTCAGTATGTTACGCGTTCAGTTTTAATTACATTTTGTTTGGCCATTTATCATGAGCCTACGTGGCGTAAACGTATAGATTCCGGCTCATCAGCAACGATGTTCGGGGTTCAATTCTCGGCAGCGGCAGTAATTTTTTTTTTTATTTTCATATGAATTGAAAACGTTAGCCTAGCGTCACGAAAAATGACTTTGAAATTTCACTCGCCGCCAAAGAAGTTTCACTTAAAAAATATTTTAACTGCATTAGTAAGCCACATGAGTCTTTTTAATTAATATTTTCGTTTAATTAACTCTCAATATAGTTCATGAAAACGAGGTCTTCTTCATGTAACTTGATCTTGAATTTAATATTTCTGTTTGATGACTGGTAAGGGCCTGACAAAATCAACAAATGAGTCATCGAATCCTTATTTGAGTTTTCTCGTATGATTTAAACGGTTATATCGGATATACTTGTGAGACGCCTCCAACGCTTCTTCTGATCAATTTCCCGTAGAAAAAAATTCTAAATTAGTATTTTATTTTTTTTTAATTTAAAAATAAATTACCTATAGGTAAACCAAAATAGTTTATGACTTCACATCCATGCATCAAAACTTTGTGTGCAGAAATGGGCATATAGTACCAACTGTACACTGAGAAAACTACATTTTAAAAACTAGCAGAAACGTGCTACTTTTGAAAATGTTTAACCCAGATTTTGCGCCTCTAACGTTTATTTTTATTTTGAAAATGGACTTTTTAAAAAGAACTTCTAAAACGTTCGTTTAATTTTCTACATTAAACATTTTACAATGAGCTGCTGCAAACGTTCGTTTGATTTCTATAATGAACCTTTTAAAATGAGCCTTGAACACGTTCGTTTCATATTTTAAAATGAACATTTTAAAAAGAGCTTTAAATTGTCTCGATTGCCAACACGTATTCACGTTGCTGATTCCTGGTGAAACCTGTAAGCTTTTTTTTATTTAAAACACGTTTATTTAAATAAAAACGCGCAAACTTATTTCGAGGGTTTTTCTGACTAATGAGGTAATGAAAAAATTAGAATTAGATTTTAAATTATTAAATTAATAGTTTAGATACATACACAGTCAGGATGCGAACCTACGCCCTCTGCATGCTAGTCTAGCACACTTCCACTGAGCTATTGGTAATGATAAGTTAATTGTAGCAAAACATATTTAAAACTGCTCAACTAAAAATGTGTCAGATATCCTGCCAAAAACATGAATTTTTTTATAAAATCCTTGAAAACCCGTTTTCAGTTAAGTAAATATGTTTCATATATGTCCCATAATATGATTCATTTTACTTTTATATTTTAAAATGTGCGTTTTTATTTTTATATGACGTAGAATGTTTTTAAAAATATTCATGATAGCCTTATTTATCATTGTAAAAAGTTCGTTGTTGTTTCTAAAACGATTCATTTTACTTTTGTATTTGCAAATATGCCTTTTCAATTCTGTATAATGTAGAATCTTTTTGAAAATATTTATTTTACCTTACTATATCCTAGTATAACGTTCGTTTTTGTTTTTAAAACGTTTCATTTTACTTTTGTATTTTAAAGTATGCATTTTTATTTTTGCATGGCGTAGAATGTTTTTAAAGTATATATTTTACTAACCGTGTTTAAAATGTGCGTTTTACTTATTTTCTTAGTGTAGCACTCTAAATACTAGTTTCTAGTGTCCGTTAGAAGCTTAAATTTCCTCTGTTCGAATTTTTCTGCCACAAGCTAATATACGTAAAACTATTCCGAACTTAAGGATTCGGACTAGTATCCGAATTTATTTAAACCAGTAATTTCTGCAGAAACATCAACATTGGCGAAGAACTTTCTAGCCGTGCTACCATCTTAACTTCTGTCATGGCTGTCTTTTGCCGGCAAGTTTTAAATGGGAAACGATACGCAATGTGCATTCAAAAAAGCGAATCCAGCAGTGGAGATTTGAAAGCCGATTCTTGTAAAAGTCCGTATTTGCAGATTAATTAAGATTTATTTGGTTCATTTCGATTAGACTCGCATTGCAAAGGAAACACGTACTGGCTGAATTTGTTTCCATAAGAATATTTGCAACGGATCCATCGATCATTGTACAGTGCATAACGGTACCTCTAACGATAATGATACCTCTAACGATTTTCCATTGAATTCAATTATTTCGCGTTCCAAGTCGCTTATATTTTGTTTAATATAATCAAAAATACCTTGGTCATAAAAAAAAAAATATAAATATTTTTTCTTTTACTCACTCAATTAGAACAAATGCAATAAAATATCTATATTCATCACTTAATTCTTCTGTAGAGAAATTTTGTTTGTAACGCCTATGACCTGAACTGCCATCCATTCGCCATTTGCAAATAAGATACACTTTTTCCGCGGTCTCTTTGGCATCAGAGCTTCATAACTTACTTACTTACTTAGATGGCGCTTACAACCGTTGGTCGGTTTTGGCCTCGTCTAAGAATTTGCGCCAGCCTCTTTTGTCGTGCGCTTGCTGGCGCCAGTTGGAAACTCCAAGCTTTGTCAGGTTATCCAATGCCTGGTCTTTCCAACGGAGATGCGGTCTTCCTCGTCTGCATTGGCCACCGCTGGATACCGAATCCAATAATTTTTTCGCTGGATCTTCGTCGTTCATTCTCTCGACATGACCTAGCCAGCTAAGCCGCTCTATTTTAATATCGATGTTGGCATATAGCTCATATAGCTCGTGGTTCCATCGTATTCGGTACTTGTCATTGACGCAGATTGGACCAAAGATCTTGCGAAGGATTTTTCTCTCGAACGCTCCCAAAGTCCTCTCATCAGAGCTGCTCAACGTCCAGGTTTGTGATGCGTATAGTAGGACGGGCATGATTATTGACTTATAGAGCGTCAGTTTTGTTCGTCGAGAAAGAGCTCTGCTTCTCAATTGCCTACTGAGCCCAGAGTAACACCTCTTGGCAAGAGTTATCCTTCGTTTAATCCCAATACTGATATCGTTGGAGGAGTAAATGCTGCATCACAGGTAAACAAAGTCCTTCCCTACCTCAAAGGAAGTGTTGTCTACAGTGACGTGGTTTTCAAGACGCTGGAACTGTTTGTTTGTTGACACAAGATACTTCGTTTTATCTGCGTTCACTGCGAGACCCATTCGATTCGACTCTTTTCCTAGCCTGGAGAATGCTGCACTGACTTCGCGCTTATTATGGCCAATGATGTCAATATCATCAGCATACGCCAGCAGCATAACACTCTTATAGAAAATTGTGCCGCTGCGTCTCAGGTCAGTAGCTCGGATGATCTTCTCCATGACTATATTAAAGAAGTCGCACGATAAGGAATCACCTTGTCTGAAACCTCGTTTGGTATCGAACGGAAGGGAGAGGTCCTTCTCGATTTTCAATGCGCTGCTAGTGTTGTTCAGTGTCATCCTGCAAAGACGTATTAGCTTCGCAAGAATACCAAATTCAGACATGATAGAGTATAGGTGACTCCTTATTGGACTGTCGAAGGCGGCTTTGAAATCGGCAAAAGATGGTGTGTCGATTTGTTTTCCGAGGATCTTTTCCAAGATTTGTCGGAGCGTGAAGATCTAGTCAATGGTGGACTTTCCAGGTCTAAAGCCACACTGATAAGGTCCAATTAGTTGGTTAACGATGGGCTTCAGTCTTTCACACAATACGCTCGACAGGACCTTATATGCGATATTAAGAAGGCTAATCCACCGGTAGTTTGCGCAAATGGTGGGATCGCCTTTCTTGTGGATTGGGCAGAGCACACTGAGGTTCCAATCATCTGGAATGCATTCTTCCGACCATATTCTACATAGAAGTCTTTGAATGCATTTAAACAGAGCTTCGCCACCGGTCTTAAACAGCTGAGCCGGTAGGCCATCGGCTCCTGCGGCTTTGTTGTTTTTAAGCCGAGCTATAGCTGTTAAGACCTCGTTATAGTCGGGCAGCGGAACTTCAACGCTGTCATCCATAATTGGGGTTTCCGGGATATCATCTCCACTGGCGGGATTGTTGTCAGCGTCGCCATTTAGAAGACTAGAGAAGTGTTCCCTCCATAACACCAGTGTACTCTGGATATCTGTCACTAGATTCCCATTCTCGTCCTTGCAATTTTCGATTCTCATTCCTGTCGCCATGCATCTCAATTTTCGCGCACTCACGCATTTCCGCCTCTCGTTTTTTTTGCCTGAAAATGTGTCTCTCTTCCCTCCTTTTCTCTCGGTATCGCTCCATAACAGCACGCGTTACAACCGACTGCAGGGTGGCTTTGTAGGCGTGTCCTTCTCTGCAGTGGCGTCGCGACACTCTTGGTCGTGCCACTGGTTTGCGAGGGCGGTGGTAGCATATCACCTGTTCGGCAGTCGTACGCATAGAATGGGATATGTGCGTCCACTGTGCGTATATATCGTTGATCGGAGGAGTGCTTTCTTGAAGCAGGAGTGAGAGTCGAGTAGCGAAGGCTTCGGCCGTCCGTTTTGACTGCAGCTTGTCGACGTCTGGCATTCTTAGTGTAGGATTGCGAGCATTCTTAGCTGCGCACAGACGTGTGCGGATCTTGGCTGCGATGATCCGATAATGATCCGAGTCTATGTTAGCACCACGGATCGTGCGTACGTCTAGTACACTGGAAGAGTGCCTTCCGTCAATCAAAACGTGATCAATTTGGTTGCATGTTTTTTGATCAGGGGACAGCCAGGTGGCCTTATGAATATTGAGATGCTTGAATCTAGTGCTACTAACGACCATGTTTCGTGCTGCGGCGAAGTCAATCAACCTCATTCCGTTATCGGATGTGTTGTCGTGGAGGCTGAACTTTCCGACTGTAGGACCAAATATGTTTTCCTTACCCACCTTGGCGTTGAAGTCACCAAGCACGATATTATGTCATGACGGGGGCAGCGCTCGTATGCATCTCAAGGCACTTTGGTCTCGTCATCTTTTTCTTCTGTCGGAGCGTGCGCACATATCGCACACTAAATACAAAACAGTCACAACTCAAAAAACATGACTTTTCAGGAGAAGCGAAAAATAAAACCCTTTGGTTGATACTACAGAAGAAAAGCAATTTTCATTTAAACACACAAACTTCATTCTTCCAGTTAATGAAGAAAATAATGAAAAAGATATTGGGATAAGTGTTTTGTGAATTGATTTATAACAAAAAGTCGGTATAAAAAAATTTGAGTTGTGACTGTTTTGTATTTAGTGTGCGATATTATGCTAATGTAAAAAAATTTTGCCTTGAAGCGAATTATGGCAAGTCGTTCGTTCACAGGAGTGAATCGCAGGACATGATGCCGTATTCTCTTGCCAACTACAAATCCGCATCCAAACTGCGAGAACATCTTAATAAAAATGGACTGGTGCACAGCAGATATTTATAAAGGAGTTAATATCACCCAAAATATCAACTTCTTTCTTTTTTCTTCATCATTATATAGTTCGCACAGTTTTTTTAGGCCATCTTGCGTCCGAGCACAGCGTACCAACTTTTTCGATGTTCTTTCAAAAATGTAAATAACATAACATAAAAAGCCCACACTTGCAATATGGCCATTGCTTTCAATTGAATTTGACAGATGGAATGCAATAAATTATTGCCTGTCGAGACGCCCAGTAAATAAAGTGTCAATGCTTCCAGTACCGATAAGCAAGTTTGGTTTTTTGTTTCGTTGTTTTTTTTTGCAAGTTCTAATGTATATTCTAATTCTTCTTCAGTGCAATCAGATACAATTTCCGAAACTTCGTTTTTTTCATTTGTTGTGACAACAAATAAAACTTCTTTTTCGGCCCTCCGTGACAAGTTACTTACTTGGTTACTTAGACAAGATGAATTCCTTTTTAAAAAAAATTTTAATTAAAACTGTACTCCTCCCAGTTTAATGGTAATTTGAACAAAAACGAACTAATTTTTTTGTTGCCCAGTTCATTAAAAAGTTGTTCACCCACTTTATCTTTTACAAAACACTTAAAACAAGATAATTTATCACGTGGAACAGCAGAAATCCAGCAATGAAATAAATCTTGATTATTTGTTATTGGCTTTTTTAATTAAAAATAACAAATTTTGTGTATTGCACACACTTATGGCGTTATCGTTTCTCCAAAAAAATGTTGCCTTGTCGCGGTGCAAAATGTTTTCAATGTTGCCCGCAACCCTGCAAAAGTGCATGGTTTTTCCTACTCAGGAAATGTCAACACATAATAAACGAATGTAACTATCCTTGTCGAACGCTCGCATTTCATAATATTGCCGTTTTAAGAACAGCTGATATGCAGGGCAACATTCTCCCGCCTTTTTTGCGGTGTGTGAGTGCGACATTTTAAGAAACGAACACAGAATTTTCTCACCCGCTTGCACTTATTTTAGAATCGAACACGAAAAAAGGCGAGGGCAGTGAAAAGGCGGCATTTTTTTGGTAGAAACGAAAACGCCATTTGTTTTCGTTGAAATAATAACGGTTAGAAGGGGTAGCATAAGTGAACGTGAGAATACCCCACTATTGATAAACTAAAAACATGTTTTTTACAAATTAAATATAATTTTTAGTACTCAATTTGATAACATAATCATAATTTTAAAAAGTATACTTAAAAATAAATATTAATAAATGAATTAATCGTTAGTTTTTTGTAACACAATACAAATATATATTGTGCGTTGGTTTTGAAGCCCACCATGTAATAAAAATATTTCAATGAAAAGTTTAAGAATGAATAAAAGAATGATCCTCAAATCTGATGACGACTACCACAAACAAAAAACTTATAATGATTTACGGATATGCACCTGGAATGTCTGAACCCTAAATTGGGATGGTGCCTCCATCCAACTGGTTGATATCTTGGAAAGATATAATGCTGATATCACTGCAATCCAAGAAATGCGATAGAAGGGACAGGGTTGCTTACGGCAAGCATCCTGTGATATCTACTTCAGCGGCCATGTGGAGAAGCACGAGTTTGGATGCGGATTTGTAGTTGGCAAGAGAATACGGCATCTTGTCCTGAGATTCACTCCTGTGAACGAACGTCTTGCCATAATACGCTTCAAGGCAAAATTTTTTAACATAAGCCTAATATGTGCGCACGCTCATACAGAAGAAAAATATGACGAGAACAAAGAATGTTTTTACGAGCGCCTTGAAGACGCATACGAGCAAACATATTTTGTCCTACAGTCGGAAAGTTCAGCCTCCACGACAACACATCCGATAACGGAATGAGGTTGATTGACTTCGCCGCAGCACGAAACATGGTCGTTAGTAGCACAAGATTCATGCATCTCAATATTCATAAGGCCACCTGGTTGTCCCCTGATCAAAAAACATGCAACCAAATTGATCACGTTTTGATTGACGGATGGCACTCTTCCAGTGTACTAGACGTACGCACGATCTGTGGTGCTAGCATAGACTCGGATCATTATCTTGTCGCAGCCAAGGTCCGCACACGTCTGTGCGCAGCTAAGAATGCTCGCAATCCTACACAAAGAAAGCTAGACGTCGACAAGCTGCAGTCAAAACGGACGGCCGAAGCCTTCGCTACTCCACTCTCACTCCTGCTTCAAGAAAGCACTCCTCTAATCGACGATATATGCGCACAGTGTACGCACATATCCCACTCTATGCGTACGGCTGCCGAAAAAGTGATAGGCTACCACCGCCCTCGCCGAAACCAGTGGCACGAGCAGGAGTGTCGCGAAGCCACTGCAGAGAAGGACGCCGCCTACAAAGCCACCCTGCAGTCGGTTGTAACGCGTGCTGCTATGGAGCGATACCGAGAGAAGAGGAGGGAAGAGAGACGCATTTTCAGGCGAAACAAGTAAAGAAAGTCTAAAGTCGGTCTAGGCCGACTATGAAATACCCTAAACCCACTTTTCAAAAACAAAATAAAATTTTATTGTAAATGGGCGTGTCCCTGGGCGGATGAATATTTTATATGCATTTAAATGTTGATGAAAAATTTACACATACCAAGTTTTATTCCTGTAGCTAAAAGTTAATGCCTTTATTGTGCGTTCGCTATGGGAGGTGGGCGTGTTCATGGACGGATTACTCCCAATTTTTGAACACACCTTAATTTTGGTATAAAATACATACATACCAATTTTAATTTCTCTATGACAAACATAACCTTATTTATTGAGGTTTTAAACTTTTTGGGTTGTATGGGAGGTAGGCGTGTCCGTAGGCGGATGACGTCCATTTTCAAAACCATCTTTGTCTGGTCATAAAAAACATACGTGCCAAATTTTATCTTTGTAGGTTAAACATGGGCTTATTTATTGCGTTTTAAATTTTTGGGTTGTATCGGAGTTGGGCGTGTCCGTCGGCGGACGACACCCATTTTTCGAACACATCTTTGTGTTTAAACAAAACACATACACACCATATTTTATTGTTGCAGGTTAATTATCAGCTAATTTATGCAGTTTTCAATTTTTACGTTGTATGGAAGGTAGGCGTGTCCGGGGGCGGATTCCAAAAATATTCAATAGTGCAGATCCTTGGGTCCATGTGACCATGTGTACCAAGTTTCATTCAATTATCTCAACTCCTTCTTATCCTGTGTATACGGACAACACACAGACGGACAGACGGACGGATGGACGGACGGACGGACGGACATGGATAGCTCGACTCACGTGGTGACGCTGATCAAGAATATATATACTTTTCTATACCGGACTCGCTTCGTTCTATGCGTTACAAACGTTTGCACAAAGTTAATATACCCTGACCTTTCAGGTTTAGGGTATTAAAAACGAGAGGCGGAAATGCGTGAGTGCGAGAAAATTGAGATGCATGGAGACAGGAATGAGACTCGAAAATTTTTCGAAAAAATAAGACGCCTGGCTGATGGTTTTAAGACCGGAGCCTCTTCCTGCAAGGATGAGAATGGGAATCTAGTGACAGATATCCAGAGTACACTGGTGTTATGGAGGGAAAACTTCTCTAGTCTTCTTAATGGCGACGCTGTCAACAATACCGCCAGTGGAGATAATATCCCGGAAACCCCAATTATGGATGACAGCGTTGAAGTTCCGCTGCCCAACTATAACGAGGTCTTAACAGCTATAGCTCGGCTTAAAAACAACAAAGCCGCAGGAGCCGATGGCCTACCGGCTGAGCTGTTAAAGACCGGTGGCGAAGCTCTGTTTAAATGCATTCACAGACTTCTATGCAGAATATGGTCGGAAGAATGCGTTCCAGATGATTGGAACCTCAGTGTGCTCTGCCCAATCCACAAAAAAGGCGATCCCACCATTTGCGCCAACTACCGTGGGATTAGCCTTCTTAATATCGCATATAAGGTCCTGTCGAGCGTATTGTGTGAAAGACTGAAGCCCATCGTTAACCAACCGATTGGACCTTATCAGTGTGGCTTCAGACCTGGAAAGTCTACCATCGACCAGATCTTCACGCTCCGAGAAATCTTGGAAAAGACTCTCGAAAAACAAATCGACACACACCATCTTTTTGTCGATTTCAAAGCCGCCTTCGACAGTCTAATAAGGAGTCACCTATTTGCCATCATGTCTGAATTTTTCCAGGCTAGAAAAAGAGTCGAGTCGAATGGGTCTTGCAGTGAACGCAGATAAAACGAAGTATCTTGTGTCAACAAACAAACAGTCCCAGCGTCTTGGAAACCACGTCACTGTTGACAACACCTCCTTTGAGGTAGTGAAGGACTTTGTTTGCCTGGGATCCAGCATTAACTCCTCTAACAATATCAGTATTGAGATTAAACGAAGGATAACTCTTGCCAACAGGTGTTACTTTGGGCTCAGTAGGCAAAACTGACTGACGCTCTATAAGTCAATAATCATGCCCGTCCTACCATACGCATCACAAACCTGGACGTTGAGCAGCTCTGATGAAAGGACTTTGGGAGCGTTCGAGAGAAAAATCCTTCGCAAGATCTATGGTCCACTCTGGAATACGATGGAACCATGAGCTGTATGAGCTATATTCCGATATCGATATAGTCAAGCGTATTAAAATAGAGCGGCTTCGCTAGCTAGGTCTTGTCGAGAGAATGAACGAAGAAGCTCCAGCGAAAAAGATATTGGATTCGGTACCCAGCGGTGGCCAACGCAGACGAGGAAGACCGCATCTCCGTTGGAAAGACCAGGTATTGGATAACCTGACAAAGCTTGGAGTTTCCAACTGGCTCCAGCAAGCGCACGACAAAAGAGGCTGGCGCAAATTCTTAGACCAGGCCAAAACCGACCAACGGTTGTAAGCGCCATCTAAGTAACTAAGTAACATAAATATATTTTTCTCTGTGAGTACTAAGTGTTAATAAACTAATAAACTTGTTTACCTTTTTAAAGTGTAGTTACAATAAATCGCTAATTTTGTTAACTTCTAATTTCAAGGCCATTTTTAAAAACGAGATTGCTTCTAAATCGGAAAAGAATAGTTCACATGCTTTTTGGATCAGAAAATAATAATTTACAGAAAATGTTGCGAAAATTATAGATTTAATTTGATATTATTTTTTCCCTTATCATGTGCTAAAACGAGTTTTTTAAGGAAAAATAACCTTTATTTTAATATTTAGTTTTGTCAAAAATAAATCAGCATTTTATTTTACGTGTTGAGAAACATTTTTCTTTTAAATTCTTTAGAAGTTATAAACAAACTCTGGCAGACTGTAGGAAATATTGCAATAAAGTTAAGAATAATTTTTTAGAAAACATAAATTTTGGACCATTTTTAAAAAAAATTATTACTCAAATGATCGGAAGAAGTCGGATAAAGTGAAAACAGTTTCAGTAAAATTTGTTCATAGTTTTTTTGAAAATTAAAAAAAAAACACTCGAATTGTTTGAGAAATATGCTCTCAACATTTTTTTTTTTTTGAATGATGTGCAAAATCAAAAAGTGCACCTATATAAAAACCTTTCACTTTAAAAGGCTGTAAAAAGGATTCATCATAATGAAAGTATATCCTATTATTTGATATACGTTTTGTTACGTTTTGTTGCCTAACATTTTTTTACTTATTCCTACTGGTCAAAGTACTGTGCGTGGCGGCCGTGGTTGTGCGAACAAAAGGATCCCGAGTTCAATCCTCACCACGGGCAAATGTTTTTTTCAAAAGAAAATTTTTCTGTGGGGACGTCACCTCTTTCCAGGCAATGACAAACCTCAAGTAAATAATGCCATGTATAGCTTCTTGAGAACATGAACTTTAGCCTTTCGGAGTCGGCATAAACCATTTTGGTCCAGTTCTCGGTCAATTGTGTGCAAACATTTAATAATTCAACACAACACAATTGATCATAAGTAGCTCGATCAAAGTCCTTTAAGGGCTGAAATGGCCAGTTTCTTTTTGTTATTACTCACTGTTGCCGTGTGTGCTAAATGTGTGGAGTGTGGTCCATTGAGTCTCGGCAGACCCTAACACATCAGACGCATACTGTTTTTTCAATAGAATTACATTTATTATATGATCGGCTGTCACCTCTCTGAAGACAATTGAAAACCTAAGTAAATAATGCCATTAAAGCTTCTTGAGAACATGAACTCTAGCCATTCGGATTCTGCATAAAAAAATGAAGATCTAGTTCTCGATTAATTGTGTATACGCATTTAATAACACAACACACAACGATCATAATACAATAGGTCAAACGCCTATTAAGGACGGAAATGGCCAATATGTGTCTGTGTGTATTATATACATGTTGTATCCCGTAACTTCGCTATAAAAGGCGAATCAGATCGTGTGGTTAGTTGCTGGTTATTTGATTCGTTGTTTTTCTTCAAGTGAGCAGCGGTGCATGCAAGAATTTTCGATACTCTTAATCAGGGGTCTCCAAACTTTTTAGCCTTATGGCCAGACTGATTGCTCCACAAAGCCCCAAGAGCCAAGATCTAGCTATTTCATTATATAAACATACTACTAGTAATCCGTTGCCCTTATTCGAGCCATTCAATCAAAATTAATTGTTAGAATAATTATATATCGGCCATTTCAAGCCTAATGCAAGTTTTTTTCCAAAAATTTACCTAATGCTCTTCGATTTGCTTGAATTTTAGCTAAAGGTACCTTTTCCCACATGAGATTATAAGTTATTTTTTTTTATCGCAATTTATTGGAAAGTTAAAAAGATACCAATTTTTGATAAAAGTAAAAACCTTGAAAATGGAGTCAGTTGCAATAAATCATATCTCCATCATCTGTTTCCCTATTTTTGTAAATAAAGTATCTTTAGAAAGCTACTGAACAGCGATTTTACAAATAAAGAGTTCGCTAGAGTTCTCAACTTTTTGAAAAAACTTGAATTCGATCATATCTCAAAAAGTTCATTTTGTGTTTTTTTGTGGTAATTTTAAGAAACTTTCCACAAAAAAAAAAATACCATGGCCAATGTTTTAATTAATTTAATTTAACATTTCGGGGTACAATAAGACTAAGTCTTTTATAGTACAGCAATTGATATTGACATTGGCTTAAAAAGTAAAGTTATAATATAATAATTGCTTAACACTACTAAATTTAACAAAATGAAAATATTAAAATGCATAACAGAAATTCAATTATATTCAACAAATTTGTGAAGTACATACTTGAAAAATTATAATATAATAAAATAAAAAAAAAATAAAATAAAAAAAAACTAATAAATATAAGTAACGACAGTCAGAATGTTAGGTACAGATTCGGTAAAATAGAAAAATAGAATAGCAAAGAGAAGCATAGATTTATAGATTTGAAGAACTTTAGTATTTGAAAAGATCTTGTTTGAAGCTGGTTCGTGCAGTTATATGTTGAATTTAGTTTGGTAATGCATTCCAAAGTCTAATGGTGCTGATAAAAAAGAACCAACTACTGTTTAGATAATTAATTCTTGGCACAACAAGACTAGGCTGAAAAAAAATTTAGTTTGAAAATGAGGGCTTTAAGTGTGCATAATCTTGTGTAGAAAGAAAATGTTGCGGATGTTTAAAAACTCCAGTAAACCACAGCCCAGAATGTCCCTACATCTTAGCGAAATATGATCATAGCGACTGACCCCGTGTACATATCTTGCCGCACTATTAAATGCCACCAGAAGTTTATGCTGTGATTGCGAGTCTAGCTAACTAAAAACAACATCAAAGAATGTGATGTAAGGCATAACTAATTGCATAACGAGTCTGCGAAGAGTTTCAATGGGCGTGAAGTCCGAAGAAGTACGTAAGTATCGTATAGTCCCGTATATTTTACCTATCGTATTGTTGATATGGTCAGTAGAAGTCAGCTTTGAGTTAATTATGAATCCTAGATTTTTCGCTTTATACACAACTTCAAGTTGATCTATCCCGATGAATAGAGGAGGAATATCAATTAAGCAAGAATCACTTCTTGCTATAGGCAATACTTTGGTTTTTATGGGATTAATAAGGAAAAAGTTTGCGGTAGCCCAATTATTCAACGAGGCTTAATCATAGCTTAGTCTATATGTCAAGTCTTCTAGTAGTCCAGTGGGTCGAGAGAGATAGAGCTGAATATCATCGGCAAAGGCATGAACAGTAGCATATTTGCAGAAAAAAAAAACATCATTAATAAAAACAGAGAATAGGAGTGGAGCCTTGAAGAACACCAGTTACAATTCCTTTTAGTGATGAATAAACATTTCCAACTTTTACCCGTTGCATCCTACCAGCAAGATATCAAGTTAACGGCACTAGTACTAAATTTGAAATAGTTTCTTAGCTTAGAGCAGAGAAGGTTATCATTATTTTTTTTTTTTTTTTATTTTATTTTTTTATTTTAATTAATATTGTACAATAAGACTTAGTCTTTAATAGTACATCAATAGAAGAAATCACATTTAACTTATAAATTAACATTTGTCTTATAACTACGTGAAGTTAAATATATTAATGAGTTAAGATTATACATATAGATTGAAATAAATTAATATGATGTTCAATTAATATTAATATTTTAAAAGATTAAGATTAAAGAATAAGAAAACTTAATGACTGCTTGATTGAAGAAAAATTTTGAAGAAAGTTTTATATTAAGAGAAGTTAAGAAGAAGTGTAAATAAAGGAAATAGCGAAAGATAAATTTAGAAATTAAGTTACGAATTTATAGAAGTAAAGTAGTTAAAAATTGCATGTTTAAAGCTGCTTCTATGATTTAATTGTTTTAAATAGTTGGGTAATGAATTCCAGAGTCTAATGGTGCTTATGAAGAAAAATCTACTGCTGTTGAGGTAGTTGTGCCTGGGAACAATAAAGTTTGTAGACCGAACCGATTGAAAAAACTGTAATTTTTCATAAAGATACCCTGGGCACTGTGTATTAATAAGTCTGTGTAATAAGATGATGTTACGCATATTCAAGTATTGTACCAAACCACAACCAAGAAGTTCTCTACTTCTCAACGAAATATGATCAAAACGTTGAATTTTAAAAACATACCTAGCAGCATTGTTAAACGCCACAAGGAGTTTATGCTGCGATTGGGAATCCAGCTGACTATAAACAACATCTGAAAAAGTTATATGTGGCATTATTAATTGTATTACAAGCCTACGACGAGTTTCAAGAGGGATAAAGTCTGAAGAAACGCGTAAATAACGCAAGGTGCCGTAGATTTTACTTATAATGTAATTAATATGATCAGTGCAAGTAAGGCTAGAGTTTATTATGAAACCAAGGTTTTTCACTTTATTCACAACTTCCAATTTATCAGTACCTATAAACAAGGGTGGAATATCCACAAAGCATGAGTCATTCCTTGCAATTTGCAACACTTTAGATTTTATGGGATTAATAAAAAGAAAGTTGGTGACTGCCCACTTGTTAAGCAATGCCAGATCATAGTTTAATCTATAAGCTAAGTCTTCTAAAAGACCAGTGGGTCGAGAGAGGTAGAGCTGAATGTCATCAGCATACGCATGAACGGTTGCATATTTACAAACAGAGAAGACGTCATTTAAAAAAATAGAGAAAAGTAAGGGACCCAAAATAGACCCTTGGGGAACACCAGCAGAAATAGTACAAAGGGACGAACAATTATTACCAACTTTGACCCGTTGCATTCTATTATCTAGGTAATTGGATAGAAGTTTGACTGCACTGTCACTAAAATAAAAAATATGTTCAAGTTTATAACAAAGCAGATTATGGTTAACAGAGTCAAAAGCTTTGGAAAAATCAATGAGACAAAGAAGAGTTATAAGATTGTTATCATATGATATTCTTATGTCATCTATAATTTTCATTACTGCTGTCGAGCAACTGTGACCCAAGCGAAAGCCAGACTGCAAAGGAGATAAAAGATTGTTGATACTTAAGTAATTAGAAATTTGATCGGACATAATTCGTTCAAAAACCTTACTAAGAGCCGGGAGTATACTTATAGGTCTGAAATCTTTGGGATCAGAAGTAGAAGTAGATTTAGCCACAGGCATGACCGTGGCAATTTTCCATAAGTCTGGGAAACGGGAGCAAGTAATGCAATGATTGATGATATGAGTGAGGGGCGCTAAGATAAAGTGAATAACTAATTTTATAAATCTAATGGGCATTTCATCAATTCCTACTGCATTGGAGTTAATTTTCATTATGCATTTGGCCACATAATCTTCAGTGACGGATGAGAATTCAAAAGAGGGCAAGGGAAAATCAGTTGTATGTGCAGTCAACACGCCATTGATGTCATTAAATGTCCTGTTTGAAGAAATGTCCCGAAAAGAACTTTGGCACCCATTAGCCAAAAAGAAACTATTAAGCAAGTCTGGATCCAAATTACAGACACTAGGCTCCTTGCTGAACACTCTATATTTTTTTATATTTTGCCATAATTGTTTTGAGTTTAAGCCTGAATTGAATTTAGAACTGAAGAAATTTGCCTTTTCTTGTCTAACCATGAGTGAAGCTGAATTTCGAGCTCTCCTGTAGTTGTCCCAATTTTCGTTTGTTCGATTATGCTTCCATTTAGAGTGGAGTTTATTTCTAGTTTTAATAGCAATCAATACACGATTTGTTAACCAAGGACATGAGTTGTTAGAAATTTGAATTGATCGTAAGGGTACATGACGGCCGAACAGGGCATTTAATTGATTCATGAGGACTCTAAGCTTATCATCCACCGAGTTATAAAACCAGCAGTCCATCCAACTCATACCCAATAATTCATGACTTAAAGCAGAGAAATCTATTGATTTGTAGTTACGATATGAGAAACAAGCCTGTGGATTTTTATTAAGATTTAAATTAAGACAACAAAAAAGTAAGTCATGATCAGACAAAAAACTCATTTGATCAAATTTAAAAACATAACAAACATCAGAGACCAAACAAACATCAAGCAGACTAGGCTCACAATCTTGCATATAACGAGTGGGAACATCACAATTCACAACTTTAAAGCCACTCAACGACGACAGGTAATAAAAGTTTTTTGTAGCAGAGTCATTTCGTAACAAATTAATATTAAAGTCACCACAAACAAAAAAGAAATCATAGTCAATGATTTTTGTAGAAAGATCAGAAAAAAAATTTTCAGGACTAAAGCATCTATTAGGGTTGTATACACAAGAGACTAAGATTTTTTTATGATTATCAAAAATTTCAACATTAATAAATTCACAAACATCACTACATTTATTCACAAACTTAACATTTAAACTAGACTTACAATAAACAGCAACACCACCTCCCCTTCTTTCACTTCTGTCATTTCGGAAAAGTCTAAATCCATTTAAATTATAAAAAGAATCAGGAATATCCCTCTTGAACCAGGTTTCAGTAACACACACAATATCAACTGGCGAATTTTCTAAAATATATCTAGCCTGATCAAGTTTAGCTCCGTTTAAGCTACGTGCATTAAAATGTATCACATTTAAACCACTACACTGATTACATAAAACATTAATTAAGGCTTTATAATTGTCATTAGCACCAATAGACAATCCATCAGAATGTGTCAGGATTTGTCAAGAATAGAAGAAGCTTTAAACAAATTGAAGATACAAACCAACGAATAAAATAGATTTAGAAAGAGACAATTAATGAAAAGGAGTGAGAAATAAGAAAAAAAGATTGCTAAAGATAATGAGAAAGATGAAATTAGAACTAAAGTGAATGATAAACAGATGCTTATATATAAGCAGATTAACATTTTATAAATACTTTTAACAAATAAAAACAATAAAATAACCAGCTTTATGCTCCAGCAATGCAATCAACGTGCTCTTTGTTATGGACCAGTTTCGCCTCACCATCTCGAGATGTTCTTACATAAACATTACCACGCAATGTAAACACAGCAACAAACCGGCTCTCGCGCTTTAGTTGGTTTGCATAAAGCAATATTGCGCGGTTTGTTTTGGTCAAACCTTCGTTCAAATAAAGTGACCCATCTCCACCACACCCGATGTCGCTGAGTAATAGCTGTCGCTTGTTGGTTTTGCGAAAAACAGAGACAGCTTTAAACAAGTGATTTCGGTCATACGCAGAAGAAAGTTTAACAACGATTGCTGAATTTTTGTTGTTGTTGTTTTTGGCGCGTACTCTAAAAATATTCCTAAGCCTTACTTGGTTACATTTTATCAGACAGCATATCTTGTCAAACATATCAGCAAGGTTCTCATTGAGAACAAAGGGGACTCCGTTAATGATGACGTCAGAAGAAACAGCATCATTTTCGTACGACTCTACTTGTGTTGTAAGCGCTCTTATTTTCTCATCCAGCATTGAAGAGAGAGGGGGTTCCCTTATATTGTTGTTTTGTTGCTGTTCCTTGTCTTTTTTTAATTCCATGATGTCTTCTTTTAGCACACTTAATTCAGCGCATGCCGCCTCAACCATCGTAACTCGCTCTATAACACTCCTAATGGTAGACTTTATGTTGGTTAGCTCTGCAGTTACTTCACCAATTCTCTGCATCACTCTACCCTCAGACGCATTTATTGCTTCAGTTAGCTGGTCAATAATGCTTTCTCGAATGCAGTTCAGCTTGATGTTCCAACTAGCATCCGAGAGAGTAGGTGTAGTTGCAGTCGATGAGTCATCCGATCGCGAGCTGGAAGTACCGAGAGGGGTCACCGGAGCTGCAGGTTTGCGATTTATTGCAGCACTTCGTGTGTTTTTTGTTACATTCGACATTTTTGTATTTTTATTTAAATTTAAAAAAGATCGACAGACTTTATAAGTTGTTTAAAATGAAAATATGTATCGACACGGCAGATTATATTTAATAGATGGTGACAAAAACTAAACTAGTTTAATTAAAAATGCCAGCGAAAAAACGTTTAAATTGCAGACACTGATGAAACACGTCTACTCGTTGCACATAATTCAAACGAATATTAACAGAATCAAATGCCGTAGAAAAGTCGACAAGGCAAAGTAGCGTTAGAAAGTTCTGATCATAAGAAATTCTGATATCATCAAAAATTTTAACCGCAGCTGTGGAACAACTGTGGCCATTTCTAAACCCAGACTGCAGAAGAGACAGTAACATATTTATATTAAGATATTCATACATTTGGTTGGCCAAAATACGCTCAAAAACCTTACCCAATGCTGGCAATATACTGATAGGCCTATAATCATTAGGCACAGAAGCAGTTGCAGATTTAGCCACCGGCAAAACCGTGGCAGCCTTCCATAAGTCAGGGAATCGGGAGCAAGTTAAGCAATGGTTTATAATATGGGTTAATTTTATAAACTTAATGGGCATTCCATCTGTTCGGGTGTGGTGAACGCGGGTGGTTCGGGTGGCGGAAAAGAATGAGGAAATTAGAGTTTGATTTTTAACAATAAAATTTTATTTTGTTTTACCTTTGGGTTTAGGTTTTCTTTATGTTGTTTTTGTCCAATGTTTTGAACAATGTGTGTTTATTGTATTTTTAATGATGATAACAGCTTGTTGAGTGTTGATTGATTGTTTCTATTGATGTTGATGTTGATGTTGATTGTTGGTAGTCCGTTGTCGGGTGTGTGATGGATTGTTTGTAGTGATGTCTTCTGTTGATGTCTTCTGTTGGGTGGGTTTTCTTCTAATTTTTGGGTGGATTCTTCTTAAAGATGTCCGTCTTCGCTTTTCTTCAGAAATATCTCTGCTTCGATCCCTTTGTACATCACGAAGGTGCCGAGCGAGCCGACCTCCGTGATGACTGCAGCGCCCTGTTTGTCACAACGGCGGGTAGATGGTTGGGTGCGGCTGTGTTCAGTGACCACAGGGTTACGTGGTCACGTAAACATTCCGCCCGCCTTGCAATATCTGCAAAACTTAGAACGGGTTAATGTGTTCATAAACAAGTGATCAATTGGGTAACGGTTTACAAATAGTTCAGATATATTAAAATTCAATGCTTTTGTGTGTTTATAAATTATATAGCTTGTGTTTATGGTTTGTGTTCAATGGGTGGGACGAGAAAAAAAAACGAGTCTTTTCGAGCGTTCCAGCGTTCCAGCGAATACCTAGGGTTTTGGTATTGCCTTCACTTGGGTCCGACAGATTGAGTAAATCAGTGGTCAACAAATGATCTTTGGGTAGATCGTGTAATAATTGCGTCTTGTTCGACGTCCACTTTCTGAGTGTGAATCCAGCTGATGTAAGTGCTTCTATGAGTTCGTCACGAGTTCTCTTGGCGGTTTCGAGTTGATACGTTCCTGCCAGCACGTCATCCACGTACATGCAATTGCGTAATATATATGACGCATGAGGGTGTGTATCTCGCACATCATAAGCTAATTGATGTAGAGTTCTGATGGCGAGATATGGGGCGCAATTGACTCCAAATGTCACGGTTTGCAACTCATAGTCCTGAATGGGTTCTTCAATGGACTTTCTGAATAAAATTCGCTGATAGGCTGTGTCTTCTGAGTCGACTTCAATTTGCCGGTACATTTTCTCAATGTCAGCATTAAAAACGAACTCATAAAGCCTCCACTTGCTGATCAACAAGACTAGGTCTAGCTGTAGGGTTCGACCAATGTGGAGTACATCATTTAAGCTTTTTCGAGAAGCTGTAGGGTTTGATGCATTAAATACAACTCTTAATTTTGTTGTAATACTGTCGGGTTTGATCACTGCGTGGTGTGGCAGATAGTAATGGGTGGGTCTATCTGTGTTAGAGTGTGGGTTTGTGATCGCTTTCATATGGCCGAGTTGCAAGTATTCGCACATGACTCGATCATACTCTACCTTGAGTTCCGGTTTTTTTAGTAATGACTTTTCATTGCGTAAATATTGCGCCATAGCGATGGGTCTTGAGTTTCCAAGTTCCAATGAGTTAGGGTTCTTGAAGGGTAATTTTACTACATAACGCCCATTAGGGTTGCGGCGTGTTGTGTTTTTGTAAAACTCTTCACATTGCTTATTTTCAGCTGAGGGTGAAGAAACATTTTTGGAACTTCTTCTACTTTCCAAAACCGAGTCAAAAAGTCATCTGGGTCGACTTTGTTGTAGTATGCAACAATGTTGCTGGGTGTTGACTGTGGTTCATGAAGAAGAGGTCCTGAGATAATCCAACCAAATTCGAATTCTTGCGCCAAGAGTGATCCGCAAATATTTCGTTTTACACCACCGCAGATGATTTTTGGGTAAATGTCACAACCAATTATGATATCTACGGGTCGAGATTCATAAAATTTTGAATCTGCATTTGAAGGCCAGCCAGGGTTTCAGCAAGCTTTGCATCTATAGTGTGTGTGGGCAAATCGCTTGTGAGGGTTTTCAATACTAGAGCTTGGGTTTCTACTCTAAATTGAGGGTTTTTAGAAGAGCGTATTATTATTCTGCAGGCTCTTGTAGGGCTTGCTGACACTGTCATTTGAAAAATGAACGAATGTCTTGAGAGACATGTTAAGTCAGCTGATGTTGATATGAAGAGGGTTGGGTTGGGTTGGGTTGGGTTGGGTTGGGTTGGGTTGGGTTAGTTATCAATCGGAGTTGAAAGTTTCAAATTGGAAAAGAGCACAGATACTCTTTGGGTTCAGAACAATATTTATTCAAAACTTCAAAAAATCTCTGTAAAATCTTCAAATGGGTGGGTGGGTTTGAATGCACTGAATGGGTTTATCAGATTTTACCTCACTTGAGAATTTTTGAAGTAAAATAAAATTTTCGGTCGCAGAAAAAGTACTCTTAATTCGTAAGAAACTGGGTTTTACAATTAAAAACCGAAATCCGTTGAAAATTTTCACTTATTGTATGGAAACATATGAAAATTGTGGTGACCGTGGCATGCAGGTTAAGTGTGTGGCTTAGCATGCTCGGAGCTCGGGTTCGATCCCCATCCGCGGCGAAAAGTTTTTTCAATAAAAAATTTTTCTGATCGGTCATCACCTCTCTGCAGACAATGGCAAACCTCAGAGAGTAAATAATGCCATGTAAAGCTTCTTGAGAACATGAACTTTAGCCGTTCGAAGTCAGCATAAAACATGTAGGTCTAGTTCTCGGTCACTTGTGTGCAAACATTTAATAAAACACACAACACAATTGATCATAAGAAGCTAGGTCAAAGTCCTTTCAAAGGCTGAAATGGCCAATTTGTTTTTTTTTTGTATGAAAATACAATTATCGATATATTCTTGAACAGGGTAATCGAGAAAATAAAAATTTTCGAACATTTTTCGAGATGTTTTTGGGTTTAAAACGTTTATTGATTGATAAATTTATCAAAAACCGCGAAAAGTGTTAATGGGCCTGCAAGGGTTAAGCAGGACCACAAGGGTTAAATATTTCAAACAGAAATGAAATTTCTTTGAAATTGGGATAATATTGTGTAATCCCACAAAAACCCCACAAATTTGCCGATGGGATAGCACACTTTTGCTTCGCTCAATCTGGCACCGCCGTTGAGAGAGCACTTTATGTGTGTTTATGTGTGGGTGTTATGTCAACACTATGTACTTGCTATGACAAACAACAAGTGCCGAACAAAGTAAACCAAAGCAAAAATTGATGCAAATTTTGAACAAATTTGGGTGTAAATTTCAATACAACGTTAAGTGTATATATAAAAAGTGTTTATTTATGAAAAGTTTAAGCACTGAATAAAAATGAACTATTGTAAACTCACTTGCTTTTTTCCTGGGTGATGGGTGGGTGGGTGGTTATGTTTTCGCACTTCTAGGTGGGTGCTTGATCAGCATAAAATTGTATCAAAACTCTTGCTGACTTTTCCTAATCTCTTCCAGGCTCGCTTGGACCAAAATGTTCGGTTGTGCTGAACGCGGGTGGTTCGGGTGGCGGAAAAGAATGAGGAAATTAGAGTTTGATTTTTAACAATAAAATTTTATTTTGTTTTACCTTTGGGTTTAGGTTTTCTTTGTGTTGTTTTTGTACAATGTTTTGAACAATGTGTGTTTATTGTATTTTTAATGTTGATAGCAGCTTGTTGAGTGTTGATTGATTGTTTCTATTGATGTTGATGTTGATGTTGATTTGCGGTAGTCCGTTGTCGGGTGTGTGATTGATTGTTTGTAGTGATGTCTTCTGTAGATGTCTTCTGTTGGGTGGGTTTTCTTCTAATTTTTGGGTGGATTCTTCTTAAAGATGTCCGTCTTCGCTTTTCTTCAGAAATATCTCTGCTTCGATCCCTTTGTACATCACGAAGGTGCCGAGCGAGCCGACCTCCGTGATGACTGCAGCGCCCTGTTTGCCACAACGGCGGGTAGATGGTTGGTTGCGGCTGTGTTCAGTGACCACAGGGTTACGTGGTCACGTAAACACCATCAATTCCTACAGCATTTGAATTTATCGACATTATGCATTTTGCGACATAATCTTCACTGACGGTAGAGAATTCAAAAGAGGGAAACATTGTGTTTCTATTCAGAAATGGTAGTTCAGCACTGCCGCCACTGTTTGAAGACGTAGGGTTTCCACTAGCAAAGAAATAATTATTAAGATCATCAGATCATCAGGTTGAGCTTGGACTTAAATAAATTAATCTTTGCTTCAGTAGTCATAACTGCGGCGTCATTTTGAGCTCTTCTAAAATTATCCCAATTCGCAATTGAGGGATTTCTTTTCCATTTCGAGTGGAGTTTATTCCTTAGTCTTATAGCAACCAAAACACGATTCGAAAACCAGGGACCACAATTATTCGAAACTTTAACAGTACGTAACGGAACATGAGATGAAAAATAAAATTTAATTTATCCACGAAGACCTTGAGTTTCTCGTCCCATCGCTTTCTAGCTAAATTTTGTAGTAATGCAGGTGAGACTATTGATTTGTAGTCATAGTACGAAAAACTAACTGGAGCATTGAGGCAGCAAAAAAGTAGGTCATGATCAGAAAGGAAAGTTATTTGATCGAATTTTAGAAGTAGTGAAATATAAGACACCAAACAGACATCAAGAAGGCTAGGCTCACAGTCACACATATAACGCGTAGGAACATTATTATTCGCAGTTGTCAATCCGCACATAGAAGACAGGCTATAGAATTGATCAGTTACTGAGTCATTTTGCAATAAAGTGACGTTAAAATCACCACAAACAAGGAAAAAATCATAATCTATAATTTTATTAGTTGAATCAGCAAAGAATGGTTCGAGGCTGTAGCAACGATGAGGATTATAAACACACGATACTAAGATTTTGCAATTTATATGATAAATTTCAACATTAAGGAACTCACAGACATCAATACATTTATTGATGAAGAAGCCACACTTCTTCTTCCACACCTGTCATTACGGAAAAGTTTATATCCATTAAAATTATAGTGTGAGTCCGGTATTTCGCTCTTTAACCACGTCTCCGTCACACAAACTTTAAGAAAGTTACAACATATAAAGCTCGTCACAGAGGCGTCAGTGGCTGCTGCTTCTGCAGAACGAAGAAAAGGAGGGCCGTTCAAAAAGGCCGAAATTCGAAACAAAAAGGAATTTTTAGTCCTTTACAAGATCTAAAAAAACTTGTTGTTATTATTTGGTTAACTGTAATAGTTTAAAAAATACGTTACATTATTATGCATTATAGTTAAAAAATGAAAAATGAAGTTAAAAAATACCTTATAATAAATAAAAACATATCAAATATTAAATAACAAGTAGATTCACTTTGAAAAAAACTGTTATATCTCGTCAGAGCATTTGTCAACAGGGATGAAAATTTGCAGATCTGTGTTTTTATATGAAAAGAATTCATTGATTAGCTTGATTTTCCTTTTAAATCAACCATTAATGGGTCTCCAGTACAAAAATTGATAAAAAGTGAACAAAAATGAATTTCGGGGGACGCCAAAATTGGTTCGAATAAAAAAAAAGTACACCAATTGAAAGAATTTTTCATGTACTATTTAATTTTGGTACCGGAATTGGGGGTCAGATTTTCCATACAAGTCGATACACTCTATTATGTACACACACTTGTATAAGTATGTGTATAGAAATTTCTCCCATGAGATTTTCTACTTTTTCTTTTCTTACTTTTTCTTATTGATTTTTTTAATAAAAACATTTGAATTTAATCCTTAATTTAGAAAAAAAAAGAAAAGAAATTAAAAAGTTAAATATACAAAAATTAGTGGAAAAATGTTAACGAAAAATTTAGCAAAAATGACAAGGGAATATTAATCCTCGCATTATAATGATCAAATTTATAGCATGCAATTTTGGTTTTGACATCTCAGCAGCGCAGAAAGATCTTTCTTCGTTGGAGCTTTCAATAAAAAAAAAACACTCAACATGGAGAGCATGTAAGTTTTTTTATAATTTTCTTTTTTGTACATATAACTTAAATAATGAGACTGTGAGAGTAATAAAACGAGATGTTCTGGAAAGTAGGTCAGTGTAACCTTGAACTTGAATTTGGTCAAATAACCAACAGCTGTTTTTCTATGTTTTTTTTTAATCTAAACTTAAATGCAGCCTTAACACTTGCACTTTTTACTTTAATATGCTAAATATTATTTTTACTTGTAATTTTTGCTGGATTTCTTTATTAAATTATTTTTTTTACATTTTGAAGCATCATTTTTTTTCTTTAATATTAAAAGTTGCGTTTTTTTGTTTTTCGCTTTAAATTTAGCGGTGAAATGATAACTGAGAAAAAAAATATCAGTGATTATTTTTGGCTTTTAACCCTCATCGGTCCTTTGTATGCGCGCGCATACATATTCAAAATTAAATTTAGTAAAGAAGATATTAAACCTTAACCAATTGACATGAGTTTTTGGCAAAAAGCATTTTTTCATAACTTTATTCATTAAAGGAATAAATAATCTTTAAATTTTATTCATAAAATTTGTGGTGTTTTTATTTCTTTTAAATGTTTTTAGTATGTATGCGCGCGCATACATATGTTTTTTTTTAATCTAAACTTAAATGCAGCCTTAACACTTGCACTTTTTACTTTAATATGCTAAATATTATTTTTACTTGTAATTTTTGCTGGATTTCTTTATTAAATTATTTTTTTTACATTTTGAAGCATCATTTTTTTTCTTTAATATTAAAAGTTGCGTTTTTTTGTTTTTCGCTTTAAATTTAGCGGTGAAATGATAACTGAGAAAAAAAATATCAGTGATTATTTTTGGCTTTTAACCCTCATCGGTCCTTTGTATGCGCGCGCATACATATTCAAAATTAAATTTAGTAAAGAAGATATTAAACCTTAACCAATTGACATGAGTTTTTGGCAAAAAGCATTTTTTCATAACTTTATTCATTAAAGGAATAAATAATCTTTAAATTTTATTCATAAAATTTGTGGTGTTTTTATTTCTTTTAAATGTTTTTAGTATGTATGCGCGCGCATACATAAAGAACCTTTTAGGGTTATGGGTCTTAGGGACCGATGAGGGTTAATAAATTTATAAACATTTTTTTTCTTACTTACTTTATTAGTTAATCAATGATTTATTTTTATATAAATTATTTTCGCGTTTGATGCATGTAAAGTTTTATTAATTTTTCCTAGAGCTTAACTAAAGTTTATAAATTGTAAATTCAGCAAATTTAATTTTGTTTACTTACCTTTCTTTTATAATGTTGCTAATGAGTTTTTTCTAGTATTATATATCTACTTATGCTTACCTACCTCTTAAGTTTCTTAATTTTTCTAAAATATGGATTTTATTACTTACCTTGGTTATTATAATTGGTAACTTTATATCTTAAGAGTTTGGTACAAAGGACTTAAGTCAAAAAATTGGATTTTGGGTTTTTGATTGGGTTCTAATCAATAATTTTTCCTCTTTCGATTGCTGTCAACAACTTGGGTGTATTATAACTGCACCCCATTGTAATTGGTTGGTCCAAAGGAATTAAGTCATGAAATTTCATTATGTGTTTGGTACAAAAGACTTAAGTCTTTTTGCCCAACGCATTTGAAAAAATTTTTTAGCTAAAAATATTTAAGTCCACAACAATACATGTTTCAAAATACATTTTTGTTGCATTGGAATGCATTTGGTAGATCACAATTGCGTTTTAAAAGCAGATTTTCTCTGAAGTGTCAATAAATGTCAGCAATATTTTCTAGTCATCAGAATTCGGAGATTTGAACAGCCATTCAGTTTTTTGGAAATATACACAAAAGAATACAATTAATATTTCTTAGCAAAAAATGAGTCCGCTGTAGAATACGTTTCGTCACCCACAACGCACAATTTTAATATTGACTCTGATGACAGCATAAATGATAAGGACTTCATTCCTAAATGCAGCAATAGTCATAGTGGAAGCGTCAGCGCAAGTAGTGTGGAGACTTCCTTATCTATGCCATCAGCAAATGTCAAAAAAGTGGTGTAAGCGTTCTAGGACAGAGAGAACATCAAAAATGCAAAATGGGTAAAGCTACATTACTACAGAGCAAGGGAGCTACAAATCTTAAAACCGAATAGGAAGAAATGCAGCGCGTTTCTCAAGGATGAGATAAGACAAATAATTTTTGAAGAGTACTGGTCGCTAGGGACGTATGCAAAAAGTGTTTCCTTTATTGCAAGCCATATTCTTGCGAAGGAAGGAAGGAAGGAGTGGCTGTATGTAACGGGTGCTTCCGTAGTACTTTAGATGAAAAAGAGAAATTTATATCGAACGCTTTAAAAAAATAAAATGCACCTCAGGTATAACGACGGATGATAGACGAGGTAAAAAAATACCCGCGCACAAAAAGTCTGAAGAGGTAATTAATATAGTCCGAGCTCATATATTATCATTTCCGAGTTACCAATATTCCATCAATTTATATAAATTTAGTTACTGAAATCAATGAGGATATAGATCCAGATTAAGAGGATTCAGAAGTTGATTATGACGCAGCAATTTCAATATATATTTTTATCTCTTATGTTACGTTGCTGAAAATTCTTAGATGAATAATAAAACGTATTATAATTTGTTTTTTAACTTGATCTTTGTTTTATTTCCTGACTTAAGTCTTTTTGCTTTTCGAAATTTATAAAAAATGTTTGGACAAAAGGACTTAAGTCATCGGAAACTTGGGATATAGAAAATTAATCCTCCAATTTTTTTAGTGAAAGTATTTATCTTTATTAATATGTTAATTTTGCATCATTGCTTATTAAAAAGTATTTCACCCTGATTTGCAATTAATAAAACAATCTTAAATTTTAATTTACTCAAAACTACATTTTCTGACTTAAGTCCTTTGTACCAAACTCTAAAGATATATGATATCTGTATAATTTTTTTAGTTAAAAATCGAAAATAATATAACTTATAATAATATAATGGAATACCTAAGTGTCTCAATGGGTTAAACTTACCTTTGAAATAAATTACAATGAATCTGTAAACTAAAAGTATATTGATTTTTTGCATGTCGACAGTGGTCTGACATGGTTAAAGGGATCAGAACACTATTGTGTTGGTAACAAATCTGATCATGGCTGGGTGGGCATATTTTAGTTTGGTTGTTTTTGTCATCTATACACCAAACATATTTCTCTTAAACTCTAATCTTATAGATACAATGAGCCTCTCCTCTTCTTCTTTTTGTGTCCCTTCTTCTTCCCTTTTCTATTCTACCTCAGCACGCAAATGTAAAGTAATAATTAAGTAGTTGGGTATTTTATCGGAAAGTTGGAAAATGAACTCCACCCCATTAGCCGATGAGCAAGAGCCGCGAGTCAATGCGTGCTACCCTTCCTTCTGACCGGATATTAACTTTAAAAAAGTCTGCAAAACTGTAAATGCATGTTTTTAAGACCGTTACATGCTACAACATTTTCACTCAAATATCCTATGTACTTCTATTTGCATTTCAAAGTCAACAAGTTTACTTGTAATTTATGAAAAGAAATAAAACCAGTTGAATTTTTACAGTCGTGCGTTTAACACGATCCCCCACAAACGTTGCATTTTATTCGCAATAATAAGAAAAACGCTTCTGATTCAACACTGTCTCTGAATAGTCGCCAATCAGCCGAGTTATAGAGTATTTTCATTTGCTCCATGAGTTTCTTGATATCGTCACAATACGCAAATCTATTGTCGTTGTCGATGCTAAAAAGCTTTTGAAGTTCTGTTTGGCGCTTTCTGTAACACGTGACCTTTACGTCTGGCGCCAATATATTTTGTTCATTCAAAAATCTGGTGAGCTCTTCGGACTTTCTTTGAGAAAGCTCCAATCTGCTTACCATGAAATCTAGCCGGTCCTCCCGGTTTTTTCCCATAACATTTTTGGTACACTTTCTTAAATGCTGAACTTAAAACGCGTGTTTTTTTCTTAAATTTTTGATGCGCGTTAATTGACGTAAAATTTCCACATACATAGCAAAAAATATTTATGTTGCCATTTCACTTTCCCAGTTTTTCACTCTATTTAAATTTGTCTTTTCAATATAAGCATGGCACAGGGTTTGAATTACTTTCAAAAGAACAGCGAAAGCAACAAATATTTGACTGCGGTAGTACTAAAAAACTAAAACTTCAAATGCATTCGATTTTACTTTGGTTTGCTTTTGGTGCTCGTAACACTTCTTAAAAACTTTCGGTAGCACTACCGAAGACAACTTTAGTGGAACTACGCAGTAAGCTAAATTATTTTTGATGCTGGCCTACGGAAAAATACAATCAATCAAGTTGCAATAACAAAAAATTGTTTCAATTGAATAGTTTCGTGATTACTTTTACAAAAAAATAAAAATTATAATGAAACAATAAAACAAAAAATTACAAGAAAAGTGCATTTTGTTTTACTGCATTGAGTCAAGTTTTTAAGATTTCGCATGAAATGAATTATTTTTGATTCATTTCGGCTTTCCGTTTTCTAAGAAGTAAACTCTTAATTTCATTGCATCATAATAAAGTGTATGAAAATAGAAGAAAACATTTACATAAAATAATAAATTTTTTTTTACCAAATTATATGATCTTTTGGAGGTTTTAAAGTACTGTGGACATGTTCAGATCACATTAGTATGTTCACAAGATTTGTTTAGTTTTTTTTATGTTTACAAGATTTGTTTTATGTTTACAAGATTTGTTTATTATTTTTTTTGGCTATAACTTTGTTGAATATAGTATAGGAAAAATTTTGATTCCCTTCAAGTTATGCAAAAAAAAGCAAAAAAAAATCCAAATTTTATCGAATTTTATAGTATCGACCTATACCGCAGAATCCTGTTATTTATCCAAAAACCGTTTTTTATGCCATAGTGTTATTTTAAACGAAAAAATTAAAATTTTTGTTAATTTTTTCCAGTTTTTTTCCCAGTTTTATGGGCCAAAGTCACGTGTGAGGTCATTACTATATATCGTTGAGTTTGCTTAAATATCTTTTTTCTACGTTGATATATCTCAGTGTAGAAAAAATATTTAATCAAACATGCGCGTATTTTCAAGGTTAAAAGGTTTAAGATTTTTTTAAAAAGTGGTCAGCGAGCCCATAGTGCGACTCAAAATTTAATTATAACATTTAAAACTAGCATTAAATTATGAACGAAATAAACTTATCAAATAATTTTATTAGCAATGTCTATCACAAATTATATTCACAAAGAAATCACTCCCGTAACAGAACGACAAAAGTTTATGCGTTATATCACGAAGTGCCGACTAAAAACTCGAACGCAACCTCGATAATAGTTTATGTTGATCGATGAATTCAATTCAGTGAGTGAATGAAGTTGCAACTGAGTTTTGATTTTTCTCTAATATCGAACTTTAAATTCTAAAATCCACAATAAAAGGAGAAGAATTGCGTTTTTTTTCTTCAAAAATATATATATCAGTCACCAGGTATCTCACACAATCGATGAATATATCAAAATGTTTGTACAGTGGAATTCGGTTATAACGACCCTGAAGGGAACGGATAATTTCGTCGTTATAACCGAATGTCGTATATGCGAACATAAGTTTTTTGTTGTTTATTATTAATTTAATTCAATTATTATAAAGAAAATAAGAATGAATGAATGAATATTAAAAGTTAAAACATAAAACTTAGTGTAAATAAATACAAAGACGATATAAATTATAAAAGTACTAGCTGATACCCGGCGCGTTACTGCCGTCCTAGTCCAATGCCTGCCCAGTTTGCCAATAGAAGGCCATCAACAAATAGTAACTCCACTCTGAGTTTCAATATTCTGTGATTATTATTTTCAAAGCTGTTAAATATAAAAAATTGTCTTTTATGGGTAGAGCCAAGCCCCTAGTTCAATACACGTTTAAGTTTGCGAGTACCTCCGAGTAGAAGTATACCGCCAAATAGATACTTCAAACCGAGTTTCTTTATTGTGTGACTATTATTTCCAAAGCTATTTAATTTAAAAAAAAATGTGTCTTATATGGGTGGATCCGCACCCATTGTACAATGTCCGTTCCAGTAGCAGGACACCACCAAAAAGTAATTCCATTCTGTTTTCCAATGCCCGTGTCTGTTTTATAATTGAAAGACCTGGCCAATTAGTTACTTCAATGTTATACGACATTTAGTTAAAAATTTATGCGATTTAAAAAAATTGAATTTTATGGGCGGTAGCATGCCACCCTTTACAAAAATCGCTAAAATTTTACTGTCGAAGGCCAAGACTCAATAGTAAGTTCGTACCGAGTTTCATTGATGTGTGATTTATAAACGAAAGTTAAGCCGAAAATTTGTGTTCTTGAAAAAGTGCCACGTCCCTCGCGGGTAGAAGGTTGAAAAATACCTTACGACCTATTCTCATACCTGCCAAATATACAAACAAAATTTCATTAAAATCGGTTCAGCCGTTTCGGAGGAGTTCGTACACTAACACCGTGACACGAGATTTTTATATATTAGATGTTTATAAATAAAATAATTACATATGGGTCGATTTTTAAACCGATATTGCCTGGCAATTTTCGGTTAAGGCATGAAAAGTTATTAAACAAAAAACAAAAAAAAGGGGACTGGGGGTACACTTCACCCCATCGCATCCTCAATTTTGTGAGTTTTTTCTAAAAGAATTTTTTTCAAAAATTTTTGTTTAAAAACATGCACAGCTAGAGCAAAACTAACGCCAGATATGAAATCCTCACACCCGATTCAACCAAAAAACGGTCTAGCATATAAACGTTGTCATACAAAAATTTACCGTAACAAATTCCTAAAGAAAAAATTTCACTAAATTCAAAGTATATTCTTATCGCTAGTGCGTATGTTATTGTTACCATCACGGCTGAACCACTGCAGCTATCCACCTTATATTCGCACCTATCTTTTTTGGTGTCATATATATAAGTATATAAGGTGGTGACCGTGGCATGCAGGTTAAGTGTGTGGCTTAGCATGCTCGGAGCCCGGGTTCGATCCCCAGCCGCGGCGAAAAGTGTTTTTCAATAAAAAATTTTTCTGATCGGTCATCACCTCTCTGCAGACAATGGCAAACCTCAGAGAGTAAATAATGCCATGTAAAGCTTCTTGAGAACATGAACTTTAGCCGTTCGGAGTCGGCATAAAACATGTAGGTCCAGTTCTCGGTCAATTGTGTGCAAACATTTAATAACACACACAACACAATTGATCATTAGAAGCTCGGTCAAAGTCCTTTCAAGGGCTGAAATGGCCAATTTGTTTTGTTTTTTTTTTTTTTATATATAAGTATATGTATACCATATAAATCGGTAATAAAACTGCATAAAGATTGTGCCTACAGCGCCACCTAGGAGGAATTTTCAAAAACAAAAAATTCCGGAATACCACACAAAGATATGTGGTGGATAGCTGTAGTGCTTGCAGCAATATAAGGTGGATAACTGCAGTGGTTCAGCCGTGATGGTCACAATTACATACGCACTAGCGATAAGAATATACTTTGAATTTAGTGAAATTTTTTCTTTAGGAATTTGTTACGGTAAATTTTTGTATGACAACGTATATATGTTTGACCGTTTTTTGGTTGAATCGGGTGTGAGGATTTCATATCTGGCGTTAGTTTTGCTCTAGCTGTGCACGTTTTTAAAAAAAAAATTATTGAAAAAAATTCCTATAGAAAAAAACTCACAAAATTGAGGGTGCGATGGGGTAAAGTGTACCCCAGTCCCCTTTTTTTTTGTTTTTTATTTAATAACTTTTCATGCCCGAACCGAAAATCGCCCAGGCAACATCAGATTTTTTGCCTCCATACAAATCGACCCAGCCTATTGCATATGTAATAAATTTAAATTTGATTAAAATAATCAGTAATGTTGACTTGGCGCAAGTTGCGCTTTGCGGCGTAAATCTGCTCTAACTTGCGTTCAAGTTTAAATAAGTATTCAAGAGACAAATTTTCTGCACCTTCACCAAATAAAGCAAACCTTTAAAAATTATAAAAAGTAAGTTATACCTTGCCTGTAATAAACACAAACCTTTTAAAAGTAGATAAAGCATTGAATGCTTCTCTGGCTGAAGGAATTTGATCCTCTAATTCCAAAACGTCTTCTTCTAATGAGCTGGATATTCCTGCAGTCGGCTCTTCGCTTTCTATTATTTCCTTATCTGTGGGATCTCCCGCTATGAACATTTCATTATCCACATTAACATAAGCATCCCAGCCTCCAGTACGAGTCTCCATTCTCCAAATTTGAACCAACTGAGCTAACGGTTCATTCTCCAGCTAATTATCAGAATCGGAAGCCTCTGTTGGGATTAGGGTTACCAACTCAGGAAAGTATAAATCGGGACGATGCCATCAAAAATGCAGGACTTGCCTCAAAAATGCGGGAAAAAACTAGATGCAATTTTTTATTTTATTAAATATTTCCTTTTATTCTTTGAGGAATAAAGGGTATCAAAGATCTGCCGTGCAAAACAAAAAACAGTTTACTGCATTTTCATAGTTTTGAGATAATAAGACTTTTGTGTTTGGTTTAAACTTTTACTTGGTTTTTGCTTTGCATAATTTTGTTCTCTCATCTTATTTTACTTTGAATATGTATGGGTAAAAATGTGTAATGGCGTTTAACCGTTTTTTGCATTGCATTTATAAAATTTTGCAGTGAAGTGTCAAGTGTAAAAAGCAGCTAAGTGAAAATTTAATACGTTTAAGTAACGTACACAAACACTTAAAAAGGGACAAAAGTATTATTATAAAACAAAACATGGAGAATTCAAAAAAACGTACAAAAAACATGTAACAGCCAATAAATGTTTTTTGTTTTTTGGGCAGCGATGCCCTTACACTATCGCAATAGTTCCTTGATATTGTTAAGATCTGTTTCCAACTCTTGCCCAATTCATGAAAAAACCAAAAAATAAATCCAAATCGTTTTGATAAATAAAATGTATGAAAAATAAATGATAAATTAAATTTGATAATAAAATTAAACAGTTTTAGTAAACTGTGTTTCATGTCGAATTGGAAATTTAGATACAAACAATCTTAAGTTCTCAAATGCGGGACAAAACGCGTCCCGCAAGGGGTCGTTGCGGGACGCTAAAAAATTAGCAGGAATGCGGGACGTCCCGCGAAATCCGGGACAGTTGGGAACCCTAGTTGGGATACAGTTTTGTGCTTTATAAAAACCTGCATGCTCAAAACATTTTTTGATTGTTTGTGGGTCTACTCTTTCCAATGCAGATACAATCATATCAATGGCATCAAGAAGAGTGACTTTGAATGGTGTTGTGTTGTTGTCCATATGATTAATCATTTTAGATACCAACATCTTTCTATAATGACTCTTAAGGCATTGTATTATGCCTTGATCTATTGGTTGCAAAACAGATGTTGTGTTTGGAGGTAAAAAGGCAAGTTTAATGTTTTGAAGATTGTTTATTTGTGGATGAGCTGGGCTGTTATCAACTAGCAAAATAATTTTTTTTCTAGAGAATTTTTTAATTCAAGGTCCCATGCATGAATCGCTTTTTCAAAGAGCTCAGAAGTCATTCATGCTCTCTTGTTGGCTTCATAATCAACCAGTAATTGTTGTTTATTCTTGAAACACCTAGGTTTCTTTGACTTTCCGATAATAAGCAATTTTCTTTTTATACTTCCATCCATGTTTGCAGCAACCAAAACTGTAAAACGATCCATCGCAAGTTTTCCTCCTGCACACTTTTCACCTTTAAATTTTAAGGCCTTATCGGGCATTAGCTTAAAGGAAAACCCTGTTTCATCAGCATTATAAATTTCTGAGTCCTGATAGCCATCTCTCAGTTTTGGAAACACATTCTGCAGCCAATTGTTGCAATCACCTTGCGATACATCAGCTGCTTCACCAGAAACTTTACAGGTAACAATACAATGCCGCTTTCGAAAACGGTAAATCCAACTCTCTGAACATGAAAAATTTGTTTTACCTAAAATTTTAGCAAAGTCATTTGCTTTTCCTTGTAAAACACGACCGGTTTTAAACCAAGTAAGTAGAGCATTTTCTACATCTTGATAGGGTGTTGTACGAACTTTTTTTATTTTTAAAGACTTAGATTCAAATGTGTTCCTTATCTTTTCCCTGTTTTTCCATATGGTGGATATAGAAGAATGGGGCACTTGAAATTCTTTGCTCAAATCAGAATTTAATTCACCATTTTCAAGTCGCCAGATAATTGCAGATTTTTCTTCTACGGTGAACGTGTTACGTTTAGTTTTTGGAGGCATTTTGAACACAATAAAAATCAATCATGTACTTGCAAAGAACAAATACGTACTGAATTAAATCACACGCGCATCTGAAACACACATGCGCAACTGTAGCTTATGCAATCTAACTGTGAATTTATTTTATAACGGTTATTTCGGTTTCAACAAAGCGAGAATTCCAAATATCTAGTCTCATTTTGCTTTTGACATACATTCGTCGTCGCTATATGTGAAAATAATTTACCATATTTTATGAACACTGCGTCGTTATATGCGAACTCGTCGTTATATCCGACGACGCTAAAAGCGAACTCAGTTTCTAAGGAATAATCAATTAAAATGTTGGGTCTTCAAGAATACGACGTTATAACAGAAATGTTGTTATAACCGAGGTCGTTATAAGTGAATTCCACTGTATTTAAATTATCTATAAACTTCCTTAACATTGAAATGACGTCACTTGATTTGTACTCATGTTCCGATGCAATAAGCCTAAAAATCAGTATTTTGCTTTCAGAAATCATAGGGTGGGGCCATTGTGGGTGAAGAAAATATTTTGCAAAAACTTTTTTTTCTAATGGTAACTTCTTCCTCTTGAACCAATATTTCTTACACGCATTCATATCAAAAGCTATTTTTAAAAAGTTGGCGGTTTGAAATTCATCGGGAATCCTTCGGCCAAGTTGCTATAAATGCTGTAAGTTTTCAGTTTCTCAATCCCGCTTCGTAGCAAAATTCTCATCCCATACATTTCAGTACGCCTTAATATATACATACAGTGGTGGCCAAAACTAAACCAACTCAATATCAGTATGGGGCATAAACTTAATAAAATTCACAATATTAAAGATGCATTTTTTTGTTTCTAAAACATAATTATTTATTAACAAATTGAAAAAGAAACTGAAAGAATTATATTAATTTCTGTATGTTTTTAAATAATGTATTAAATACATAAGGCTCAAAATTTCCTTGGTCATAACTAAAGCAACTCTACTGTAAGATTTGTTTTGGCGACGATAGTTATAAGAACAACCGTTTATTATGTTCCGTTATGTTTACTATAATTGTTTGCCTGACATAAAAAAAGTTATTTTTGTAATTGGCTGCGTATTAATCAAGTTAGAAGTAATTTTTAAAAATGTAATTAAAATGGCGAGAAACAAGTATAATTCATGTATAAAAGAAAAAATAATTAGTGAATATAAAAAGGGTAAATGTCAAAAAGCTTTAGTGAACAATTTGGAAAACCTCACCGCGAATGACCCAAAATATAATCCGTGAAATAAAAAAAAACCCATTTGTAACATCCACGGAAATAGTCCGAGATTTAGGATTAGAAATCAGCGCTAGAACCGTTCGCAGGCGAGCTATAAAGGCCGGATTACGTGCACGCAAACCTGCCAAAAATCCATTTATTTCATCGAAAAATCGGTTGGCTAGGCTGGCCTTTGCTAGAGAGCATGTCGTTTGGAATGTTGCTCAGTGGAGAAATATTTTGTTCTCCGATGAATCAAATTTTAATATCGAGGGCTCTGACATGAAAAATTTTACCGTAAGACGGCCGGCCAATACGCGCTTAACTTCTCAATACTGTAAGAGAACTTTGAAGCACGGAGGAGGCAACACTATGGTATTGGGTTGCTTTTCTTATCACGGAGTTGGACCCATTTATGAAACACAGGACACAATGAACCGATTTTTGTACAAATCTGTTTTGGCAAACGTTATGTTGCCTTATACAGAGGAGGAAATGCCACTGCTTTGGGTCTTCCAACACGATAATCGCTCAAAACATACCTCGAATTTTGTTAAAGAATGGCTACGCGACCATAATATTAGGGTTCTCAAATGGCCAGTGAAGTCTCCCGATTTAAACCCGATAGAGAACTTGTGGAGTATCGTCGAACGAAAAATTAAGAGGGATAATGCAACGAATAAGCACACAATCTTCAGTCGCATTCAAGGCGCATGGAACAACATTCCCAGGATCAAATTCATCGACTCATAGATTCAATGCCTCGTAGATGTGCTGCTGTCTTGAAAAATAAAGGATATTCTATTGATTATTAAATATTTTAAGTTATTTATTTGAAAATTGAAAAGTTGCTTTAGTTATGACCAAGGAAATTTTGAGCCTTATGCATTTAATACATTATTTAAAAACATACATAAATAAATATAATTCTTTCAGTTTCTTTTTCAATTAGTTAATAAATAATTATGTTTTAGAAAAAAAAATTTTCGCTCTATCTTTAATATTATGAATTTTATTAAGTTAATGCCCCATTCTGATATTGAGTTGCTTTAGTTTTGGCCACCAGTGTTTATATATATGTGGCTAGTGACAAAATGATGCTATATTATTATAACCCCACTCGTACTACGTATGTGGTTATTTTCTATATTACGACTTTTTTACGCCCATAAGGAGGCGTGGCAGATACAGAAAAGTACATTTATTATCCAATGTATTTATGTTTCCAATCGTAATGAAATTTGATATTAAAGTTTATATTGTAAATATAAAGACCATGTTCGAAAATAAGCCAAATAGGATGAAAACCACGTATACCTCCCATACAAATTGACGTTCTCAAAATGGAAAATTTCTTAAAAATCTATTAAAAAAATCAATCCATTGACTTTAGAATTGTTCCATGAGCTTTAATTTGAACTTTTAACACTTAATCAAAAATTCAGTAAAATCGAATACAAACTTTCAATACTTCCCTTACAAAGTGTTTTTTTAAAAGCGGAGCATGATCGCGAACGCGGCACACTTTGATAATTAATATTAAATGTTTAGTATGATTTTTACCTGTAGTAACTTTTTTTTTATACTGAAGCGACCAAATTTGATTTAAGTTACAATTTTCAGACACTTGCTAAGAACAATCACGATGTTCTGATAACACTGTGTGTAATTTTTTAAGTCACGGCAAAATAACCATATACGGACACCACTACGTGATAAAAGACTAAAAAAAAAAAAAACCCGTGTCTCCCAATTTTCCCCAAAGTCATGCACTTTTTGTTTTATGGGCCACGCCTACCTCCCATACAACACAAATAATGAAAACTCTATAAAGAGGCTAATATCAAAGTTACAAAACTGACACTCGGTATTTGTGTGTTCTATGTCAAAACTTAAGAGTGTTAGAAAAATGGGCGTTATCCACCCACTTACACGCCCACCTCCCATACAACCCCAAAATTTAAAACTCTATAAAGAGACTAATATTAAAGTAACAAAACTGAAACTCGGTATTTGTGTGTTCTATGTCAAAACTTAGGTGTGTTAGAAAAATGGGTGTTATCCACCCACTAACACTCCCACCTCCCATACAACCCCAAAATTGAAAACTCTATAAAGAGACTAATATTAAAGTTACAAAACTGAAACTCGGTATTTGTGTGTTCTATGTCAAAACTTAGTTGTGTTAGAAAAATGGGCGTCATCCACCCACTAACACGCCCACCTCCTATACAACCCCAAAATTTAATATTTTATAAAAAGGCTTATATTTATGCTTCAGAAAAACAATTTGATATGTTTGTATTTTAGACACAAACTTCATAGAGATGATTCTTAACACCGTTTTTTAATTTCATTTGTTTTTTATTTACTTCAACATTGAGTAACTATGCTATCTATTACAAAAATATTAAAAACCTAATAAGGTATATCTTCGACTTGGCCGAAGTTAAAATACCCCCACAACTGATTCTTAAGGGTTAAATAATCTTAAATTAGAGAGCTTTTTGTATGAGATTTTAGAAAATTTTGTTAGTTTAATGTGTCTAAAATACAAACATATCAAATTGTTTTTCTGAAGCATAAATATAAGCCTTGGACACTAAAATTTGATTTGTGCCGGCTTTTACCTTCTCTGCCATCATGCCATGTGTTTGTGGTAATAAGGTGGAGCGCGGTCAGCCTAAAGTTATTTGTGCAAAGTGCAATGATTTATTTCATTTGCCCTGTGTCAATGTCTTGCAAACTGATGTTGATTATATGAAAACTACTAACATTCCATATCATTGCAAGTCTTGTGCCACTAAGCGCTGCGATTCTTTTCGCTCGCCCCCGCCGTCAGCTAATTTGGGTGGTGACGTTTCAAATGCCAACAACAACATTAAAATGCCAATAGTAACTGCCACTTCAACTGATGAACATTCAATCAACCAACAGCTTTCTTCAGATACAGCAACAACAACTGATATCTTTCTAACTCAGCAACAGAAACAAGCACAGTGCCATAGCCAAAAGATTAAACAACAGCTGATATTGAACAGTGACTATAATGATAAATTGAATGTTAATCTGCAAACAGTGCTAAAAGAACTCATTGCCCTAAAATCTTCTAGTGAGCGAGCGCTCGTGTTAATTAACTCTTTACAAGAGGACAAGGTTCTCCTAATGCAAAAAGGAGATAACCTGCAGTCGGAATTAAATGCCATAGAGCTTAAATTGGTCGAAAATGAAGCTGCTGCTACTCTCTCCACACTTACTACTGAGGTCAATGAACTGCGTGGCACTATTCATTAAGCTTTCAATGTCAACTCTAATAATTTTCGTTCCGATCAAACTAAGCCCTTACTCAATTGCGGCGACCAAATATTAGCTGCTAAGCCACAGAATATAGTTACTAATTTTTGCTCTTTAAATAAAGACAAAGCAAATAGCACAAACAAAAACAATGCAATTTCTGTATCCGCTTCGAAAACCGGTTTTGAGACATCATATGCATTATATTCTCGTACTCTGGATGCTGCGCCTCAATCTCTGCCCCCCTCGACAACTGCTGCCCGTGATTCCTCACCACCTGTCTCTTCACGCACGCTGTCATATGCTGCTGCTGCTGCTGGTGATTCTTTCTCTTCACCTTCTACTCTAAGGCCTCCTACAAATGAGTGGATTACTATGCGCTATAATAAAAAGAAATTTAACGACATAAATCATAACATTGACATTGGAATTGTTGGCAACAATGTTAATAATGAGCTCGATGTGGCTGCGCCAGGGTTCGGACCCCACGGAGAGAAAAGTGGAGCAAAAGCAATAAAAAAGTGGAGCAGATAGAAATTTTTCGGAGCAAAAATATTGATATTTCATCAAAAATTTGTTTCCTATGAAATCATATACGTACACTAAGGCGCCTCAACTTGTATGGAGGAAAAAAAAGTTGTGCGGGTCACCTCCTGAAAACAAACTTTGGTTTATTTTATGATGATTCCCAAAATATTGCAACTCTAGCTTTAGCCGTTCGTGAGCTGGAATGGTTTGAAATAATCTCTAAAAATCGCGTTTTTGATTAATACTATTTATACCACACTACCTTCGGTCAAAAAATTGTCACAAATAGTGTAAATCGATGAATTACATAGTTTTGTTTTTTATTTTGTTTTAAATCTGCCCACACACTTAGTTATTGAGTTATTTGCAGTGATTTTTTCAATTTTTTTTAATGCAGTTTTTATAAAAATATATATAACTTCCCCATTTATAGCCTGATTTACCATTCCGTGGTATCATTGGAAAGGTACTGAATGCTGCTTTTAATTTCTGTCGTTAATTAACCCTTATATGCACTTTTATAAAAATGCATTTTTTATCAACATGATAAAAAATTTGTGGTTATTTATTAAGTCGCTAATTAAAAGACAAAAAAAAAACAATTTAGAGTTTTATCAAAGCAATAATTTTTTTTTATTCCAAATCTTTTCGTGATTCAATTTTACAGTAACGCTTGCGCGATTGAATCTTGTTTGCAATATGTGCAGGTCTGTTCTTATCAACCGAAACGCAGGATTGGCTTACCACATGTACAAAACGTTCCGTATTTTGTGAATGACATGGAAATTCTGAAAATTGTTTGTTAAGAAAAGCATAACAATTATTTTAAAAACTTTTCACTACCAGGAATTTTTACAATTTCATTGGAGTCGTGTAGTTCTAATAAGTATTGTTGAGTATAGAACTGGATGCATGGCAGTTCTGTATTAGCTCTTAATTCATTCCAATCTATCATATTTTTAAAGGAATCACAATTGAATTGTATCTTGGGGACATTTTTTTAAAGTATTTCCTATACTTTATTCCAAAGTCCATTTAAAAAATGCATTCTTTATCTACATGATTTAATTTTATTTCTCTTATATTTGAACAAATAAAAATAAAATAAAATGCATTTTTATAAAAGTGCTTATAAGGGTTAATTAACGACAGAAATGAAAAGCAGCATTCAGTACCTTACCAATGATACCACGGAATGGTAAATCAGGCTATAAATGGGGAAGTTATATATATTTTTATAAAAACTGCATTAAAAAAAATTGAAAAAATCACTGCAAATAACTCAATAACTAAGTGTGTGGGCAGATTTAAAACAAAATAAAAAACAAAACTATGTAATTCATCGATTTACACTATTTGTGACAATTTTTTTGACCGAAGGTAGTGTGGTATAAATAGTATTAATCAAAAACGCGATTTTTAGAGGTTATTTCAAACCATTCCAGCTCACGAACGGCTAAAGCTAGAGTTGCAATATTTTGGGAATCATCATAAAATAAACCAAAGTTTGTTTTCAGGAGGTGACCCGGACCACTTTTTTTTTTGAGGCGCCTTAACGTACACGTGTTTCTCAAATTCAACACATTTATACAAACCTTCTTTTGGCATTTTCTTTAATTTCTTTATTTATTTTTTTCTTTCTATTGCAGAATAAATCATTAGGTACTTTTAAAATATAATATTTAGTCTCACCTTATTACAAATTTGTCCATTTTAAAGAAGTCTATTACCCTAAGCACTCACAACGTTTACCTTACTTACTTAACTTGTTACTTTTCGGAATCAGCTGGTCGTTTCTATTATATGATAATAGAATTATCATATAAATATGATAATAGAATTATCATTTAATATAATATTGTGTATTGCCCACACAAAAAAAAATTGGCAAGTAATGCCTTGAACACAATAACGACAGCAAGCGACAAGCTATTCGTTCTGCTGCTGCCGCCTCAATTGTATTCTCGCTTGTCGTTTGCTGTCGAAATTGTGTTCAATGCATAAAAGTTACGGCAAGTTTAGGAACTGCTTATTTTCGCATTGCAAAGCAATTAAAAACGCATACTTGTAACAGAAAACGACAAAAAAGGGTTTCGAAGTGGTGCGATTAGTAAATCGGAGTAGATTGCTATGGCTACGGAGTGTCGGAGCATATTTAATTTTTTTTTTTAAAACGGACTAAATTTACTCCAATTGGAGCGGGGTCCGAACCCTGGGCTGCGCCTATGAAGTTTTTGCATCTCTCTTCATTTAAGCCATCAGTCACAGCTGAGAATGTAATTGATTATATTTCATCGCATACTGATATAAGAGCAGTATTAAATGTTTTCGCTTCGTGAAGAGAGGTGTGGATGAAACCACATTAAAAAGAGTAAATTTTAAATTAGCAATTTTAAGCAATGATTATGAAAAGTATTTTGGATCAGCTGTGTGTTAAACTCCAGTGTACTTCGGGATCGATGCTTATTTGCGTATCTTACATTCCTCCGAACTCCGCAGATACTCTTTATATGGCTCATGTTGACAACATCGTTGGATTATCATTAAATAATGAGGATTGCTGCTTTTGTGTATTAGGTGATTTCAACCTAAATAAATTGAGTTGGTCGTATATTGATGACGAAATTATTCTTACTCCGTCTAATGTAAACAGTTGTAATGAAATCTACCTTGTTGAAATTTTTTTAAGTTGTGATTAAGTCCAAATTAATAACATTGCTTACATGCTTAAAATAATTCTAGATTTAGTTTTTATAAGCAATAATATCAATTTCAAGATCGCTGAAAATCCATTTCCTTTTACTGCACAGTAAAAAGTTTGAGGGTAAATTTTATCTTTTTTATAAAATTTCTTTAGTATAAACTCGTTTTATTCCAATTTATAAAAATTGCATTTCCATTCAAACAGCTATTTTACTCCAAAAAAGTATTATTTTTATACCATAAATTTATAAAATATCGTATAAATTTATTATCCAGTTATGCACACGAGAACCTCACGGAGCCACTCGGCTTTCACGTACAAGTCGAATTTTCGAAGCTACCGAACTTCAAAGATGTTAATCAGTTTGCGTTTCTTCTTCAGTCAGTAATCCTGTTATGCGCAAATAGGTTGAATATTTTTTTGTAAACATATATTAAGACAATAATATTGCGCTTGAATTGGAAGCTCTGCCAACATGATCGAACATGCAAATTTTTGCGTATGTATTTATTCGTTTGTATATAAAAACAAACATTATTCGTGGAAAGCAGACGTGTTTTTTCTGTTGCTCTTCTTTTTGTTTATATATGTGCTTTAAGTGTCGTTTTTAAATCTTTAATTTGTGTACATTCGCGTCTTTAATCCTGTGTGTACAAATTTAATTAATTATTGTTGTTGAACTATTGCTAATTATAGCATTCTTAAGAAAAGAAAAAAGAAATATATAAACAAATAGTTAAAAAAAAAAAAACAAAAGCCAGTGTTTGTTTATCGAGTGCAGCAACGCCCGCAAGTATTGTTGATTGCTGCAATTCTATAACATCTCAAAACTGGTTTTTATAGCAGTGCCGAGTGAGAGTTTGTGTTCAAGTTAAGTGTTCTCTTGTTTGTGTGTCTGCTTTAAGTTTGTTTTGTGTTTGTTTGTGCTTGTTTCTCAAAACTGGTTTTTCTAGAAGTGTCAAGTGAGAGTGCATGTTAAGTGTTCTCTTGTTTGCAGTGGCGTAGCTAGGGTTGGTGGCACCCGGGGCGGAATTTAAATTGTGCACCCCTTTAGAAGATTTTTTTTATAAAATTAGTCGATGAATCTTACTACACATTTTCGAATCAACCTCTACAAAAATGACATATTTTAGAAGAGATTCAAAAAATAAACAAATCTATACTAGCCATGAATATTTGATAAAAGAAGTAAGAATCTAAAATTTTCAAAAACTTAAAGAATTTTCTCTGAATTGTCCCAATATTTTTGTCTACCGGGCTTACAAGTTGTGAGAGAAAAATTTACTATCAGTAAACCACACAATATCTGTTTTAAATAACTGAAGAATTGACATTATGAAGTTATAGAAACTGAAGTTAGTTTAATATAAAAAACTTTCAAAAGTTTACGAAAAATTTTGCATAATTGAAGAAAAATAGGACCTGGAATATTAAAATTCATTTATAAACATTTTTCATAATTTTTATCAATTTCTTTATAGTATGTATATTAATCTCCGCTTGGACTTTTATAGTCAAGATTGAGGTCTGTAATTTTTGACTGATTTATAAATATCACAATAAATACCACCATAAATATTTCAGTATCACAATATTACAGTGATACCAAATTGATATCAGAATTTGTTTCATTCTCATTATCTACATAATTCCCAAAGCAAACTTGCCCAGGTTGGACATGGCCAAGAGTCATGAATGGCTCAAAAAGAACTGGCAATTCCAATAAATCTGATGATTCTTCACATTCGGTGATTGAGAACAAAATTTAATTTTAATAATTAGAATAATTTTTAAGGAACTTTGCATCTTATCATCTCTTTAAAACTGTATTTTTTATAGTTTTTGTTGGTTGATTTAAACATAAAAAAATGTTTTTACATTTTTCCTTTTGTACTCCATCTTAATCATGAAAATTTTAATATGATTTGTTTGGAAATTGCACCCCTTACCAATGAAAAATTACATATGGAATTGACTTGGGTTTTAATGTGAGCGTTAATATTGAACAAAATTTAATATAAAGTTCACGTTTGTTTCAATAAAAACGAAGTCCTGGTGATGGTAAAAAATATTTTCATTCACTTTTGCACCCTTTTGATATTCCAATATAAAACCGAAGTCATTGAGGTGTGTTCTTTTTGTTAAAAAAATCAAAAATTATGTGGTAAAAAGTTCTTTTGCCAAATTTTGCACCCCATTTTGGCGTGCACCCGGGGCGGACCGCCCCCCGCCCCCCTTGCTACGCTACTGCTTGTTTGTGTGTCTGTTGTGTGTCCACTACGAGTTTGTTTTGTGTTTGACTTGTGCTTGTTAGTGAGTCGTTGTTTATGTCAAGATGTTAACTCTACTTTTTGTATCTTGTTATGCTGAAATGTTAGAGGGCGCTTTTGTTTTTCACCACACTTTGAATTTGTATTTGACACAATGTTTAATATTAAGGTTAGAGTAAAAATCTAAAAAAGAATTTGAGTTTCCGGTTTCTATAACTTTTCTCGTCCACTTACATTTCAGCATCCTCCTTGGTAAGACTTGTCCAGAATTCCATTCATCTATATCTATACTATTATATAAAAGGCTTCTCACGTATCTTCGTTGCTGTATAACTCAAGAACTACTCAACCGAATTTTGTTATTCTTTCACTAACATAAAGCAACATATTTAACTTAGTTCATGGAGTCCTTTTTTCTTTAAAACTGCTCTTAAAAGTTATTAAAACTTGAGTTTAAAAAGTAGCCAAAAAAATCAAATCCAAAAAAACATTGCTGCATTGAATCGTTAGATACACAACCAGCGCGCTGCAGCGAAAAGCTTTCTCGCTCTTTTTCTCTCCGATTGTGTTTGTTGTTATTGTTGCTTTTACTTAAAGTGCTTTAAATAAGGGATGTTTTACGTACAAGAGCAGACGCAAGAAGTTGTCTCATTCAGTTGGCACTGAGACTTCAAGCAATTAAGTCTTTGATGCTTAATTTTAAGATATGCTATATTTATGCTCAATATGTGAATATAAATGTTTTGGTCATTAATACAGTCAAACCTATTTTTAAACGGTCTGTTTCTGTGCGATTTCTTTTTAGTGCTACTTGTTTTAAGCGATTTTTTAATTTACGCACATTCTTTAATGCAATTTCTTTAATGGTGCACAAGAGTTTCGTGAATTTGTTCGCCCGTTTTTTTTCTAGGTACATTACTAAAACAGGTTCGACTGTACTTAAAAAGGTAGATCCAAAATTTGAATCAAAAATTTAAAAACCAGTACAATGTCCAATTTTAGTTCCTTCATTCATATGCGTTTCCTGACGTTATATTTGATTATAAAATTATATTTTAATTAAAGCCTTGATTATAAAAATCGGATAAGTAGTATCCAAAAAAAATTTAAAATATTGGCGCATAGTGTTATCAATGTGTGGAAAGGTGTGTTCGCATTAGTTAACAGGTGTATGTGTATTGATACGATACTGAAAAGTGTGGTAAAATTAATTTACAAAATCCTTAAATTAATTTAAATGGAACAGTTTTCATCCCGATGCCGCTTACTTTAAAAGTTACAAATAGATAGATAGATAGATAGATTAAGTTTTAGTTCGTGTTAAAGAATTAAAATGTCGGTTTTGGGAAACGAAAGTAGATTCCTGAGCTGAAAAAAAGTAAAAAGCTCTTTATTTAGACTTCTCAGACCTTACCAAATGTAATTTCGTTTTTGTAGCGAAAATTTAGTGTACTTGAAAATCTCCTATACAAATAAAGGACAATCTTATGTAAACGTTAATGCAACTAAACCACAAGCCTTAATATTTTCATAAAAATATGCATCGCCTATTTCATATTGAAGTATAATATAATTGGCACTCATCATTTCCGATTTGGCTCAAATTTTTTTCTTGTATTGGTTTATTGTTTTAAAAGAAAATTCGGAGTTTTAGATTTAAAAAGTTTTTTCGCGAAATTGATTCATAAATAAAATTTTGAATTCATATCCAATTTTATAAAATGTATTTATCATAAATTTTTCGTATTCCGAATGTTGAATTAGATTTTTTACTAAAATGAATGCTTTTAATAAGGAATGCATTGATTTTTATGAATACAAAAACGGCAGGTTCTAAAATTGTATCAAATTTTAGCCAACAGTTCTTACGTAGATCGGAACGGATTTTTGAACCAATATTTTTTTTTATTATTAATTTTTAATTATTATTAATTTTTATTTATTACTAATTTTTATTCGATAAGTATTTTTTATTCATGCGTTTGTTTTGTATTAATTTTTTAACCAAAGTAGTATATTTTAAATTTGGTTACTAACCAAATTCGATAGGGCTAAGACGGTTTTTTTAGTTGTAGCTTAATAAATAAGTAGTAATTTAATCATGGACCGTACCGGTTATGGCTTTTTTTTGAAAAATTTACATATTAACTGTTATATTTTAACTTTTATTTTTTCAGACAAAAGTACAAGTTATTTTGAGCCTTTTTTTCCGAGCTAATATAACAGTTACTTTTGACTTTTATTTTATTAGTAAAAAATAACAGTTATTTTCTGCCTTTTATTTTTTCGGTCAAAACTATCAGGCAATTTGTATTTTTTTCAAAGGCCATTTACCGTCTAACAAACTATTGATAGCATGTGTAAAATATGCGCGCCGATAACATGAAAAGAAAGTAATGAATCCTAATATTTTTGACCGAAAAAATAAGTCACAAAATAACTGTTATTTTTGACCGATAAAAAAGAAGTAAAAAGCAACCGTTATTTTTGCTCGAAAAAATAAAAGGCACTAAATATCAGTTATCTTTTAACTTTTATAGAATTAGTCGAGCATTTTAAAGGCACATTCTTACTGGGCCTGCAGTGGGTGCAATAGCTTTTATTCCCAGGATTCCAATGATATCTTCAGATTTACCATTTCAATTTAAAAGGGTAAATTTTCCTGTAAGAGTATGTTTTGCCATGACTATAAACAAAGCTCAGGGACAGTCATTAAATGTTGTTGGTGTTGACTTGCGTAATGATGTGTTCTCGCATGGGAAATTGTACGTTGGACTTTCACGTATTGGAAATTCTTCAAACCAATTCATATTACATACTTCCAAACGATGGAAGTTTTACCAAAAACGTATTCAGAAGTTTTTAGCAACTAAAAATTATGTTTTAACTAAGTTATTTTATTATTCTCTTCTTTTCATACCAAAAGGTCCCTTTAGATTTGTTAATAACATTTCAAAAGTGGGCGTGTTAGTTCAGTAACCTTTCATACTTCGTTTCTGTGTTTAATAATTGTATTTTGTATATGCTCTAATGTTTGATATTTAATGTTGTCATATACAAGTCTTATACAAGTTATATTATAAAATAATTTTAGGTGCGATAATTGGAGGACCTCCACCAGGTGTATTTAGTGGATTGAAGTTCCACACTATTGCATGCGATGCCTTTCGATTATTTGCACCTAGCTTCACGCCAAAAAAAAAAACTATTACTGCTGTTATGACACTAATGCTGTTATAACACATTATTTGTATATAAAAAAGTAAAGAACAACTCTAAAGTTGGTCTAGCCCGATTACCCTAAAACCTCCTTCTCCGAAGACGAACACAATCATATTTATTGAAGTTAAGACAGGACAACGTCTGTCGGGTCTGCTAGTATTGAATAAATAAACTTAAGTTAAGCTTGAAATTAACTCAGCTCTTTTTTCTTATTTGGCCAAATCAACCAAAATTGATTTGGAGTTCTATACAGACTCAAATTGCTGCTTCAAAAGTTCCAACCATCCATCGATTCCGAAAATTAGAATCCTCGTATTTTCATGGTCCAATCCGATCCAGATTCTTAGGAAGCAGCATATCTGTTCGAAGCTGAGCATTTCATCCAATTCTCTTCATATCTGGACAAAATTTATTTTTCATCATCAACTTCGTCTCACATATACCAAGGAGCGATTCACTCATCTACTCTAACAGGTGTGTTTGCATTATTTTGACATTTAGTATATTAGTACTTGTGCGGTGCATTAAAAAGAAACTCGTGGTCTCGTTATATTTAATCAAAAATATAAATCGTATTTAAAAAACTAAAGGTTTTGCTTCAAATTACGTGTTTAAAAGTGCTTGAATTATTCTAAAAGAGCATATATACCATAAAAGCTAAAAAGAAGCTTAAAAATACAAAAATTGGATAAAAATAAGTTTCTATTAAAAAAAAAAAGTTGGATTAAAATGCCTTATAAACCTAAATATTATACGCAATTTTCTTAAATATTCAATAAAAGTGCTTGAATTATGCTAAAAGAGCACATGTACCAAAAAAGCTAAAAATAAGCTTAAAAATACAAAAATTGCATAAAAATAAGTTTCCATTAAAAAGCAATAATTGGATTAAAATACCTTATATACCTTAATATAAATACCCAATTTTCTTAAATATGGTGAGTTTTTGAAAAAAAAATTTAAATAATATATTAAAATACAACAAAATCATTTTATTTTCATAAAAATTAAAATGCTATAAGAACATTTTTAATATAACTTAAACATAAATCCTATATATAAAAAATTGTTATATACATAAATTTTTGTTCTAAAGCATACACATTTTTAAACCAAATCTGAGCTTAAGAGCGCACAAACACACAAACTTAGAACAATATCTAAAGCTAAGAGTACCCAAAAGAGTATGTACATGGAGTGTACATACACAAACAAAGAAACAAATTTAACGTGAGAGTGCATAAACACACAAACTTTGAACAAAATTTATATCGAGAGTGTACATACACACAAACTAAGGAACAAAAGTTAAGTGGTTAGTTGAGAGCAAGCCTTCAGTGCTTTCACAACATTCTAATAAAAATTTAGAATTTAGTTGAACACTTAAACAGCTGATTAAGTTTGTGCAGCTCAACATATCGGCAAATTTTTATTGGTTTGTATTCTCTTAAAATCCAAGCAAAAAATTTTGGTAATTTTTCTCTTAACAAGAAAAAAGTTCAGAGCTAAGAAACAGCTGATTTTGTTACAACATTTTTAAAGTTTGTTGAACTCTGTAAAGATAGAAACTTCAAAAGCACCCAGTGTGAAAAAAATAAGTTAACGATTATTAATGCTTCTATAGTTTTACTCAATTGTTTTTAAACAAAATTTCATACACTTTTCAGTGATAATTTCCATTCATTGGTGTTTTCTAATATTAATCATAAAAATTATATATAAAATATACATTTATTAATTAAACAAAATAAAAAATTAATAAGTATATGCTGGTACTTAGGTACTCAAAACTAAAATTTGTAACCAATTTAAATTTGCTTACCGATCGATGAATTCCGATAAAAATCGATTTAAAACCCTTAATATCATCTATTATCTACTATCAACGATTGGTTTTGTTGCTGCAGAATTTTAAAACGATTATTTCACTGTTTTAAATTTATTTCGTTTATTTAATTTATTCATTGCAGTAAATTATATTTTCTAAAATTGTTTTTAGTTTAATATTTCATAATTATTTCGGTTCCGTTCACTTTATTTTAACTACCGGGTTAAAACAAAAACATTCCAATATGACCTCGCTAGATTCATTTATTCGACTCACTGATGCTCTAGTTGAATTTGAAGCGGATATTAGTGATGCTGTTTTGTCAGCTTCGAAAACCGCAGCAATGGAAGTTCATAAGGACGAGATGAAATCCATCTGGATTAACGTCAATTCTGCTTACGAATCCTGCCTAAAGCAACTAGCTTCATCAAAAGATGAAGAAAATGAATGCGAATTTGAAATCGAAACTGTCAAGTCGCGTTATCATAACTGCTACCAATGTTACGTTAGGTGTATTTCCAGGCTTACTGAGCATATACAACAGGCAGCAAACGTTCTATATCCTAGTACTAGAGTGCCAGATTTATCATCCGGTCCAAATTTTCATTTGCCCCATGTGACACTGATATATTTAGTGGTGACTATTTAATGTGGCCTTCATTCCGTGATATGTTCACGGCAATTTACATAAATAACACGCGGCTTAGTCCTGTTGAAAAGCTTTTTCATTTAAATAATAAAACTCGAGGAGAGGCTCGTGATATTGTAAAAAAATCACCATTAACAAATGATGGTTTTATCTCAGCGTGGCAAAATCTTCGCGATCGTTTTGAAAACAAGCGAATACTAGTAAACAGCCAGCTGAAAATATTATTCAACCTTCCTTCAGTATGCAATGAATCCAGTCAAGCTATTAAACAACTCCAAAGAGACATTAATAGTTGCATATCAACGCTTCAGCTCTATAACATAAAAATAGACGATTAGGATTGCATTTTCGTTTTCCTTTGTTCCTCGCGTTTGCCTGACACTACGTTAGCTCTTTGGGAACAATCTATCAACAACAAAACAGAAATTCCTAAATGGCATGATTTAAATGCTGTTTTAACTAGTCGTTATCAAACGCTGGAGACTGTTTTAGATATCCGCAATCCAACTTCGTCCCAATTTCGGAACCAGAAACCAAATAATCCTTTTAGAACATCAAACTCAACTAGATGAGTTAACACTTATCATTCGAATATTTCCATTCCATTTTGCAAACTTTGTCCCAATGAGCAGCATCCAATCCGACAATGCTCTCGATTTCTAAAACTAAATATTGATGACAGATTGTCTCATATCAAGAAATATGGTCTTTGCATAAATTGTTTTGCTCGTAGCCACGCAGTGAAAGATTGTAAAAGCACACATAATTGTTACTCATGTCATAAAAGACATAATTCACTTTTACATCGTTCTAATCCTCCAATACCTATTAATGCGTCGATACCTGTCTATAGTTCTACTAATCCTAATTCCAGAATGAATGATTCCAACTCAAGCTCGGTCGTGCGACAATCGCACGAAACTTCAATACAGTCCACTTCTTACTCTCGGCCTAGCAATAACATTCAATCTTGTTTTGCTAGGAATTCTAAAGGCATTCTTTTGGGTACCGCAATGGTGAATATACAGGGTGAACGGGAATAACTGTCGCACCTAACATTCGTCATAATTAAAAAATGGAGGTCAAAGTCTAATAAAAAATAATTTTTATTTTTTCCTTATATTATTCTTCACAATTTCTCATCATTTAATTCAAACCGTTCGCCTTTCATTTTTTTACCAACTTAAGACGTTTTCTAAAAGATGAGCACGCGGCACGTACCTCCTCATCCGGAATATCGTCCCATATCTTCCTTAGTTTTTTCTTGAATCCATCAACAGTCATATTTTTAACATTGCTTAATTTGCTAAGCATAATACCCCAAATAGAAAAATCTAGAGGATTAAGGTCAGGGGAAGACGGAGGCCATTCCTCAGTAGATATAAAATCTGGCAAATAAGTACGACACCAGCTTTGCACGGTTTTTGCCTTGTGGGCTGGAGCGGAATCTTGTTGAAAGCAAAACTATTCGTTTCCGTAAATCTGCTTGGCAAACGGCAGCAAATGAGTTTTTAAAACCTCGTTCAGGTAGTATTGAGCATTGATTTTGACCCCTTTTTCTATGAAAAGAAGGGGTGATTTTCCTTTTTCAGAAACAGCACCCCAAACCATGACGGACGTTACGTTTTGAAACCTTTGAACGGATTTTTTTTTCTTTGGGAATATCTTCCATGCTTGCCGTAGACTCTGTCATTTTGGGGGTTATGACTTGCCTGTAGAAGGAACAGTTTTTCATCTGAAAATATGATACTGCAATCAGCGTGTCTCCGAAGGATAACCTCACTTCTTTCCTTTCGCATAAGTCGCTGGCGTTCCGTAAGGCCGTGAATCCTCTTCTTTTTATACGCCTTGAGCTTAAGGTCTTCAGAAATGACCTTACGGATGGTGTCTTGGTTGACGTTTAGCTCCCGTGCGATTTTTCTTCCGGAAACTGAGCAATTTCTACGAATTCTTTCCCTCACCTTTTTAGCCAGGGTCAGCGTCCTCACTGTCCGTTTTGCACCACCATATTTGATTCTGGAAGAACGCTGCCAGTCCTCCTAAAACGAGCTACCGTTCGCTGCACAAATCGCCGGCTTATTTGCAAGTCTTTTAAGCAGTTGATAATTTTGCAAGTCGATTTTCCTTCCAAATGTAGATTTAAAATCAGTGATCGTGTTGCGTTCATCTTTTTTACGCGAAAACTACTAGACAATTTATTATATTTTTTTTTTAAATACGCTCACAATGAATTGGAAGATTGCTAGAAATCAAAAAAAAAATGTTGGTGCCTACAGTTTTAAAATATACGGTACTTCGGTAGGTGCGACAGTTATTCCCGTTCACCCTGTACACCATTTAAGTACAATTTACACTGCTCGAGCCCTTATCAACTCTAGGTCGGAAGCTACTTTTATTTCTGAACGCTTGTTTAGATTACTAAACCTTTCGTCAACTTCAATTCAAGCACAAATTTCAGGGCTCAATGATTCCACATCGGCCAAAGCAGAAAAACTTTGTTCATTCATTTTAGGCTCTCCAATCAATCCTTCTATTAACATACAAGCTAATGCTTTAGTTTTGCCGAAACTGACAGGCAAGCTCCCAACATGTCATCTTGAATCCTCGATATTTGAAAGCATTCCCAATATTCAGCTCGCAGACACACAATTCTTTTAAAGCTCTCATATTGATATTTTGATTGGTGGAGATCTTCTTCCATTTGTCCTTTTAGATGGAATACAAAGAAATATTTGTGGTTCATTACTAGGTCAAGAAACTATCTTTGGCTGGATCCTTACAGGACCAGTATCCAGCAGTTCTATATCTTCGACAGTTGTTTCTTATTTTAATGTAGAGGCTTTAGATAAAGCACTATCTCGATTTTGGGAGGTGGAGGATCTTCCGCAAAAACGATTTCTTACAGAAGCAGAGCGTTTCTGTGAAGAAAAATATGTTGAAACGACAAAAAAGAATAGTGAAGGACGCTATGTCGTTAGTTTACCCTTTAAAGAAGGGTACCCAGAAAGCTTTAAACTAGGTCATTCACGATCTATTGCACACGCCCAATTCCTAAAAAATGAAGCTCGCTTGTGTAAAAATCCAAACTTCAAAGCACAATATGACATCGTCGTAAAAGAATACCTTGAGCTTAAACACATGCAAAAAATTCAATCTGATAAATATCAATGTTCTTCAAATCATTATTATTTACCCCACCACGCTGTCATTAAACCTGATAGCACCACCACAAAGGTGCGTGTTGTTTTCAATGCCTCTTGTCCCACATCAAACGGTATAAGCCTCAATGATATTTTATATCCGGGTCCTGTACTCCAATCCGACTTAACGTTATTACTTCTATAATGGCGTTTTTTTAAATACGTGTTTAATAGCGATTTACAAAAAATGTATCGCCAAATCTTAATTAATCCATCCCATAGTAAATTTCAGCGCATTCTATTTCGAGAATCTCCAAGCATGGAGGTCTGCGATTATGAATTAAACACAGTTACATTTGGAGTTAACTGTGCTCCATATCTAGCCATCCGCACACTTCTTCAATTAGCCAATGATGTTGAACATCAATATCCTCTCGCCAGTAACATTCTTCGAAACTATATGTATGTAGATGATGTTCTTGCTGGAGCTCATGATATCAATACAGGGTTGAGATCTCGCGATGAACTCATTTCAGCACTTTCTTCAGCTGGATTTTCCCTGCGTAAGTGGACTTCTAATTCTGAATCAATTTTAGCTGGGCTTCCGCGAGAGCATCTACTCAACGAAGATTTCCTGCGTTTTGATGATTGTAGCACTGCAAAAACCCTAGGAGTAAGATGGAATGCAAATTCAGACTTCTTTTATTTTTCAACAAAATTATTGCCAACAAAATCTACATTTACAAAACGTGAAGTCCTGTCACAAATATCAAAGCTCTTCGATCCTGCTGGATGGCTAGCACCATGTATAGTTAAGGCTAAAATTTTGATCAGGATATATGGTTAGAGAAAATCGGTTGGGATGACAATATACCATTGAATTGCCTTCAATTATGGCATTCTTTTCTGTCCGATTACTCTTACATAAATGACATTAAAATTCCACGATGGATTCGCTATTCTCCTGAATGCATTATCCAATTCCATGCTTTCTGTGATGCATCAGAGAAAGCATATGCTGCAGCTCTATATGTGCGTATTAATCTTCAAAACTCCATTTCCACTCATTTACTTGCTGCAAAAACAAGAGTCGCACCAGTAAAAACAATTTCTATTCCAAGACTTGAATTGTGTGCAGTTCTGTTATCCGAGATGATAGAATCCTTAATTCCACAGCTCGGGGTCAATAAGCACGAAGTATTCCAGTGGACAGATTCTACAATCGTCTTAGCATGGTTAAGTAAGCCGCCATGCCAATGGTCCACATTTGTGGCAAATCGTGTTTCCAAAATCATTCAAAATGTTGGACAGTTCAATTGGTTTCATGTTGACACAAAAACCAATCCAGCAGACTTGGCCAGCAGAGGTATACCGCCTCAAGAAATTATCAACAATGACTTGTGGTGGTATGGACCTGAATGGCTAAAACTTTCTCCCTCATACTGGCCTAACTTAGACAAACAATGTATCCCTGAGACAACTGTGGAACAAAAGACCATTAAGTCTCATTTTATCTATCTTCAAAACTATGAAGACATACTTGATCGTTTTTCTGATTTTCCAAAAGCTGTTCGAGTACTTTCTTATGTTTTTCGCTTCTATCATCGAACTCATCCAAATTATCGATCGAACTTTTAATTTCATTCCAAAATTATTACTACTCCCGAAATATGCCATGTCAAAACACGCTTGTCAATTATATGTCAAAAAATCTCATATGCTGAAGAATATCACAATCTCTCTATTAAAAAGCCTATTGCATCTTCTAGCACAATATTGAATTTGAATCCATTTCTAGATCCGAAAGGTCTTCTTCGAGTTTGTGGACGATTAGCGTCATCACCTTCTTTGACATATGACGAACGTCATCCCATAATACTTCCATACAACTGCCAATTAACGCGTCTTCTAGTTCGTTTCATTCACCAGATATCGTTACATGGAGGTAATCAGCTAATGCTTCGTTTAATCCGAGAGCAATTCTGGATACCCAAGGTTAAAAACTTCATTAAAAGTACAATTCACCATTGCAAGACATGCGTTTTATATAAGCAAAAGTTCCAAACGCAATTAATGAGTAGTTTACCACCAGAACGTACGATTTTAACACGTCCATTCGCTAACACTGGTCTAGATTTTGCTGGCCCTTTTGAGATCAAAAATTATACAGGAAGAGCATGTTTAATAACCAAGGGTTATGTATGCGTTTTTATCTGCTTTTCCACAAAAGCTATTCATCTCGAAGCTACTTCAAACCTTTCCACTGAAGCATTTTTAGCTGCATTTCATCGTTTCGTTTCTAGACGAAGTTGCCCTCGAAGTTGATATTTTAACTGAACGGGGTTCCATTAAAAGACCAATTATTAAATTAGCTGTTCTTCCGGTCCAATAATAATAAAAAACAAAAAAAAAAATTACAAATAAAAAATTCCATTCAACACACATTTTAATTTACAGCGACAATGGTCAACAGAAGGGATACAAAAACAAATCAAAGCCGCAAACGTCAACCCAAAACTACAATTAGCAAAAGAAAATCGTTCCAGTGCAAGATATGTCCACGTTATCATGCGCTCCGATTTTGTCCAAAATTCCTAGCGATGAATACTGAGAAGCGGATGCGTGTAGTCCTTCTACACAAATATTGTGACAATTGTTTGGCTCATCAACATTCCGAAAAAACATGCCTAAGTGGTTCTGGATGCCATTATTGCAAAGAGAATCACCACACACTGTTGCATTTGCATGAGCGACTCCGAACAAACAAATCCAAAGCAACACTTGAAAGAACCACAGACACACCAACTCTGTCTTCCATTATGACGCAGCACTCCATAAGCCTGTTTCCGACAGTATTGATCAAATTAGAAGTGAAAGAAAAGCTTCACTATGCGAGATCGTTGCTCGATCCTTGTGCAGCGTTCAGCAAAATTTCGTCAGCGCTAGTAAAGCAACTCGGACTTTCAACTACTTCAATAGAGAATGAAAAAGTATGCTCCATTATCATCCGTTCCCGCTTTGATGTTTCCATAAGAATTGAAGCTATCCTTAGAGTCCATAATCGTATAATGATCTATACTCCGTCAAAATCCATTGACGAAAATATAAAGGAAAAATTTTCGAATTTAATCCTGGCCGATACGAAATTTTATAAGTCTGCAACGATATCCGTTGTTTTGGGAGCAGATTTGTATCCAAAAATTTTGAAATCTGGTGTCATTCCAAGCACTGCTGGCCTTCCAATTGCCCAAAACACAGTTTTTGGGTGGATTCTGTCCGGACCATGAGCACTTTAAATTTTGTGTTATTTCTTTTATCTTGCGACCATAATAATAATCCTTAAAAATGCACGCACGTACTATTATATTTGAATTTTAAAATTTATGCAAATGCACACTTTATAAATATGTAAAATTTTTCAGATTTACATTTTTTAAGATTACATTATACATTATTATACATAACTCTTAATATTATATTATAAGTACATTATTACTTAATTTGAACTTTTTTATTGAATTGTATCCTACTCAGAATTATTATATTCTCTAAGTTTATTGCAGCCGTACTGCAAGGCGGGCGGTATGTTTATGTCAAGATGTTAACTCTACTTTTTGTATCTTGTTATGCTGAAATGTTAGAGGGCGCTTTTGTTTTTCACCACACTTTGAATTTGTATTTGACACAATGTTTAATATTAAGGTTAGAGTAAAAATCTAAAAAAGAATTTGAGTTTCCGGTTTCTATAACTTTTCTCGTCCACTTACATTTCAGCATCCTCATTGGTAAGACTTGTCCAGAATTCCATTCATATTGAATAAATAAACTTAAGTTAAGCTTGAAATTAACTCACCTCTTTTTTCTTATTTGGCCAAATCAACCAAAATTGATTTGGAGTTCTATACAGACTCATAAAACTCGGAAGCTGAATGATACTGAGGCAAAGAACATTATTGCTCAGATGAAGTTGATGGAAGAGCGGCTTCAATCACACACTGAGCATCAAATTAATCGTCTCTCGGGTGAACTCTCCGCTCTTGAGACTAAACTTAATTTTAAAATAGAGAGTGAAATTAAAATCATTAACTCGTATGTTAAAGATATCGAGAAAAAAATTAAAAATAATTGACTCTAGTTTGAGTGAGCTCAATAAATTGAAAGCTGAAGTTGCAAAACTAAAGGCTGAAGCTGAAGTTAAGGCTGAAATTAAGGATTTTACTTCTGACGCCATTTTATTTGGTATTCCCTATGTAGAGTCCGAAAACCTAAGGAGCGCATTTAATTAGATATGTCGCTCAATTGATTTCCTTGCTCCACAAGTTCGAGATATATTCCGAACCAAACGTTCTACTCAACAACCTAACACAGCCGTCATTGTTAAATTCTACTCTCCATTCGATAAAGTGCGCGTACTAAAGGCCTTTTCTGAGTTTAGGCGAAGAGCTAAAGCACCAGTAACACTGAGAGGAGCTGGTTTCGATCTCGACAATAAAGTTTTTATATACGAGAGTCTTTCAGCTGAGGTTAGGAAAATATTACAGGCTGGGATCAAACTTAAACACTCCAACAAGCTCTATAATGTTTTTTCAATTCGTGGAACCATTCATGTTAGGATTAGGAAAGATGATGCTGCGATTGCCGTCAACAGTGAAGCTGAGCTTAATACTCTGGTGTCTAACAACATTGGTTCAGTTTAAGTTATATTACTTTATTTTAATTAAAAATTATCATTTTATACTTCTTTACACCTTTCTATCTTTTACTCATTTCATTTTCGTAATATTCTGGATATTTTTTGTAATTTATTCATCTGACTTTAAAAAAAAAATTGTTTTATGAATTCTAACACTTTAGATGGTGCTGATGACAACCATAAACTTTTAATTAATATTCTGTGTAAGCAGCGTGATGGTCTTTCTATTGTGCATTTCAATGCAAGAAGCCTGAACCCATCTAAACTGGACTATATAAGATATGTGTTCGATAATTCTAATGTTGACGTTATCTGTGTTTCTGAGACTTGGTTCAATGCTGATCTTCCCAATAGTTGTTATAATATTGAAAACTATTCACTTTTTAGAAATGACAGGGTCGTTAAAAAGGGAGGAGGAGTTGCTGTGTATTGTAAATCGTATCTTAACTGTAGAATTGTAAATAAGTCCTGTGGTTGTGATGTAGAGTTTATTAATGTTGAAATTTCTAATAATAACTCTAAGCTTCTTCTTTCTTGTGCTTACAACCTTAATAGATGTTATAGTCTTGAACCTTTTTTCCGTGATTTATATAGTAGGGTGACTGATTTTGATTTGTATACCATATGTGGTAATTTTAATGTTAATCTGCTGTTGATAGATAATGTTTCTGAAAGTTTTGTAGATAAAGTTAACACAGCCGGAATGAAAATTATTAATTCTTCGATTACCACTCGTTTCGCCCCAATGCTACTCCTAGCCTTATTGATATTTTCATAATATCTGATACTTCGTTGCTCTTATTTTTTAATCAAATATCGTTTATTTCTGACCACGACCTCTTGTTTTGTACTGTTAATTTCAATGCTCGTAGTGAATCGTCGCCAATATCTTTTTCGTATCGAGATTACAAATCCATTGACTATTCTATGTTGCATGATTTCTTATCTCGTACCTGTTGGAATAACTGTTGGTTTCGTCAGTCCGTTGATGATAAGTTAAATGCTCTTGTATCTAATATCTCTAATGTTTTTGATAACTGTGTTCCCCTGCGAACTGTGACTGTTGATAATAACTCTTGTCCATTAAGCCGGATCGATTTTGTATGGAGAAAAAAAAAGTCATCCGGACACCGACTCAAAAGTTAGAGGGACTCTTAAAAACTATTTCTGCATCATTTTTTTTTGGATCGGAGAAATCCCCATGGAGCGGTTTTGGTTCTCCTGAACCCTTTTTTTGGCCAAAAAATCAAGTTTTTTGCCTATAACCTTTTTTTTTCTTCAGAATGCATACCCAAGATAAGCAAAAAAGTAAAGATTGTGATAGTAAACAAATATTGGTTAAAAAAAATTTTGAAATTTGTTGTCCTTACAAACTCTTTTGAGACCCCAAAAAATCGATATTTCATCATTTTCGAAAAGGTGTTTTTTTTAAACACCTATAAAATATACATTTTTCGTGGTATTCATATGCATTTAAGCTTATTGGTAAAGTATTGAGCTATTCTTTCCATTGGTATAACGTATGGAGTGGTTTTATCAAAAGTGAGTTCCATGAAAAATACGTATATTGTTGGCGTTAAAAAAAAATATTTTCGAAATTCATGTATTTTGTACTAGAGCGCCATCTGGCGTATACTTTTCTAAAGAATGGTTGTCAAAATTCGATTTAGCGTACCTAAAAACTTAAACATACCAAGATTTGTCAAAATCAAACGGTAATTAAGGCAATTAAATAATAATTAAGCTAAAGAATCCTTCTGAATATCAATTTCTCATGTTTTATATAATTGTGGCACTTAGTTTTGGTTAAACTACACCATAAGATATATCAATGGAAAGATGAGCTCAATATCTTTTCACTAAGCATAAATGCGTATGAATTGCTGGAAAAATAAATATTTTATAGGTGTTTAAAAAAAACACCTTTTCGAAAATGATGATATATCGATTTTTTGGGGTCTCAAAAGAGTTTGTAAGGACAACAAATTTTAAAATTTTTTTTAGCCAATATTTGTATACTATCACAATCTTAACTTTTTTGCTTATCTTGGGTATGCATTCTGAAGAAAAAAAAAGTTATAGGCAAAAAACTTTATTTTTTGGCCAAAAAAAGGGTTAAGGAGAACCAAAACCCGTCCATGGGGATTTCTCCGATCCAAAAAAAATGATGCAGAAATAGTTTTTAAGAGTCCCTCTAACTTTTGAGTTGGTGTCCGGCGATATCTAAATTTCGATCCGGCTTATTGTCCATGGTATACAATTTCGGTGAAATCAGCTATCAGAAAAAGAAACAAGTTATATGGTATTTGGAAAATAGCTCGTACGGATTTTAACTGGGCACAATACAAGATAGCTCGTAAAACTGCTGTGTCAGTCATTAGGCACTCTACGAAAAAATTCTTTCACCGTAAACTGAACTGCTCACTGCCTACTAAATTACTTTGGAAAAATATTCGCAAACTTGGTGTCTGCAGTAGAGAAGATCAAAACTGTGCAATAGATCCTAAATGATTTCTTTCTTTATAATCCTACAGCTGATAATTGTGATTTTCAATGTAATTTTCGTCAGTTTCGTGATGTGGACAAGTTCTCATTTTCCAATGTTAATGAGTATGATGTTCTAATGACAATTATGAAAATTAAGTCATATGCTGTTGGTGATGATGGTATTTCGCTAAGATTTATCAAACTTATCTTACCGGTCATTATAAGGTCCCTTACACACATATTAAATTACTGTTTTACTACGTCATGCTTTCCTAATTCGTGGAAAATAGCTACTGTGATCCCTATTGCCAAACATTCAAATGCATCTAACATGAAGGATTTTAGACCCATTAGTATTCTGTCTTCGTTCTCTAAAATTTGTGAATCACTTATTGCTAAACAAATTAACGAACATTTAGTTAGATTCAAGCTTCTTTCACCATACCAATCTGGTTTTCGTTCTGGTCATAGTTGTTCCACTGCCATGCTTAAAGTTCTTGATGATATTCCAGCTCCTTATAATGCTGGAGATCTTACTATTTTTTGTCTTTTAGACTTCTGAAAAGCCTTTGATTGCGTTAACCATTCCATATTAGTTCATAAGCTTGAGCTCCTTTTTGGTTTTGAAAATAGTGCTCTAAGATTAATTACCAACTATCTTGTAGGTAGAATGCAAAGAGTCAAGGTCAGCAATTCGTTCTCCGACTATAAGTATATAAAGTCAGGTGTTCCTCAGGAATCAATTCTTGGGCCACTTCTCTTTAGTATATTTATCAACGACATTTTTAGTGTATGTAAGGATGTGAGGATGCATGCCTATGCTGATGATATTCAGCTATATTTTTCTAACCGTATTGGACTAGTTGAGGATTTATGTTGCAGGATTAATGAGGATTTAGAAGCTATTTCTAAAAGGTCATATAACAATCACCTCTATCTTAATGCCAACAAATCGTATATTCTACCAATTTTTAAGAATAAACTTGATCTTCTTGAAATTCCACCAATATTTTAAAATGAAAATCGTTTGGCAGTGGTAGAGAAAGTTAAAAATCTTGCTTTTTATGTTAACTCTAAGCTGTCTTGTTCCGATCATGTTAATAATATAATTAAAAGGATTTACTATACGTTACGTTGTTTACGACTATCAGCGCATTTCATCCCTATTGAGACTAAAAAAAGGTTAGTGATTCAATTAATTCTACCACTGCTTACTTATTCTGAATTAGTTTATAGTTCTCTTGACTCTCATTCTGCTCACAAAATTCAGGTTGCGTTTAACGACGCCTCGAGATATGTATATGGCATGAGGCGACATGAGCATATTTCGGTTAGAAGCAAAGAAATCTTAGGTTGTAGTATAATAAACTATTAACTAAGTGCTAGAAATTGTCTCATTCTGCATAAGTTGATAAATAATAAAACTCCTCTATACCTTTTTCATAAGCTTGGCTTCAGCTCTTCTATTAGAACCTGTTATCTGATTTTACCGAATTACACGTGTTTACAAACCAAAAGACTTTTCTTTGTCAACGCCATCAAACTTTGGAATTCTTTACCCCATAATATAAAATCCATTGTCAGTATGAATAAATTCCTCTAATTACAAATCTATCTTTTCTATACTATGTTCTTTCTTTTCTATTTGCCATTCTGTTCGGCTCTTTAATCTTCTATTTATTAAATAGTTAATTTTAAGTCACCTTATATAAAGTTATTTTAAGTGTTATTCTGTTTTTATGTTGACGATACTGTGTTAATTGGACCAAATTTCTTTTTGTAATAATCTGTATTTTTGTAAGTCTAAAATTGTATAATGTTTTCTTTATATCCTGTTGTGCGAAAAAAGATCTAAAAGATCTTAAAGCACTAATTTAATCTTAAATAAATAAAATAAAATAAATAAAATTTTTTACTCTATTGCTTCTGTAAATTTGTTTTTAAAAATATTAAAAAAACAAATATAACATGAAATCTATCAATTGAAATCTGGATATTATTCCTGATATATGACTTTCAATGTAACACACATTAAATGTTTGTGCCATATACTTTTTATACAACATTGCTAAAAAAAAATCAAAAGTGGTTTTCAATTTTGTACAAATTTGGTTTATAAGATTTTATGGTATAAACTTTATAACATTTTTGGTATGGATTTATATTTATACCAAATAGTGTAAAATTTATCCTCATATTTATTACTGTGTGCTTCTGACATGCACCATGTTCCGTTAGCCATAGAACTCGAATTTTATGTATTTTTGCAAATGAACAAAGCTAATAATGTTAAATCTTTCAATTATAATCTATGTGATTTAAGTCTTTTAAATAATATTTTTAATAATTTTGATTGGGTCTCTATGTTTAACGGTGCTGATGTCTCAGAATGTTTTCTTCAATTTAAGGCCAATGTAAATGAGATTTGTAATAAGAACATTCCTCAAGTTCAAGCCACGTCTTTTAAGCTTCCTTGGTTTACTAAGGGTCTTAAAAAACTAAAAAACCTAAGAAACAAGTTTTTTAAGAAATACAAGCGAAGCAATAATTCGGAATTTTATGATAAATACCACCATATTTTATTTTTTATTTTTTTTGTGGAATCTCATGAATACGTATAGCCCGTACTATACGCATGCACGACTTACATTCTAAAATCTATCCGGATCATGGTAGATTTCGGGACAGACAGAATGCACCTACGTACTAAAACACACACACAGTTGGCGAAGTATGAATTTCCACTAAGCACATTAATTGGCTTTTCAGCGGAACTTAGAAATTTTATACAAAAACACGAATTTATTAAGAATTTTTGAATTAAAAAAAGTAAACAACATCAAATAAGTAGTGAACTTTACATAAAACTCTACAACAAAGTAACTATTAATAATATGAATATTAGTAAGTTTGCAGCCACTATCCAACCCAAGATCCTACGTGGAAAAGAGATTAAACTCTTAAACACCAAACCAATTCCAAATATAACGCAGATATATACGTGTAAATATGTACAAACAAATATGTGTATATATACGGGTCACTATGTAATTTTGGAACACCGTGCTAATGTTATTAATTGGATATGTATTTGGGCCAACGCAGGCATAAACTTGCATGGAAAAGAGATAAACTCTTGCGCACCATACTAAGTAACTAATAAGTCAAATGAATAAGAAAAATTTTAAATTTTTTGATTTAAAACAAACAAGTTTAAGCATACATATCATATTCGATGGTGTTTACTTCATCAAACGCAATATTATAAAGGAAAAACAACTGAAACGGTCTCGAATATATGGAATTACTTCAGCCAACATTTTAACAGAATATAACAATATTGTTAACCGAGTTAATGTTTGAAACAAAATTCTAAAATGTATCAATTATTTAAATGTAAAATCATTTTCCGTTTTAAGGCATTCACTGAATCACAAAAATTAATTAAGCTGTAACTATTGTTGAAATCACTACACATACATCGTAAAGGGTCATGAAGGGCAAAATTTGAAGTGCACTGGCTCAACTTAAAAAGCACAAAATGTCTAGATCCTCTTCTTGGGATGTTAAAGTTAAGAGATGAGAGTTTTTAAAGTTAAGAATATATTGGGAGTCAATATCACCACAAAGTAATTTATATAGGAAGGTGACATTGAGCAACATTCTTCTGCTTCTCAAGGAAGGCAGTGAAATTTGCTTAAGGCGGGTTTCATACGAAGGAAGAATAATATCTGGGTTCCAACCATGATGACGTAAAGCGAAAAGTAAAAACTGTTTTTGAACCGATTCTATTGCATCAATGTGGACGTTATATTGAGGGTTCCATACTACGGAAGCATATTCAAGGATTGGTCTTACGAGAGATATATATAGTAATTTAGTAGTGAATGCATCATTGAATTCTTTCGCCCATCTTTTAATGAAACCAAGAACACCTCTAGCCTTATTTACAGCCAAATTTACGTGGAGACTGAAGCGAAGTTTTGGATCCATAATTACACCAAGATCAACAAAACAAAAAGTGTAATTTGTGCTATGAGCAGTTCTACGTGAGAAGGTCATTGGTTTGCATTTTTTTAAGTTAAGGTTTAATAGGTTGAAGTTACACCAATCCACTAGTCTGTTTAAATCAGATTGTAAAAGGTGTTGTTCGTCGAGTGACTTGTAGGTAAGAAAAAGTTTCACATCGTCTGCATACATTAAGACGTCACTGTGTTTAATTGCCGGGGGAAGGTCATTAATAGTAAGAATAAAACCGTAAGAATAAAACCGGTCCAAGATGACTTCCTTGCGGAACACCAGATGTAACCATAATATTTTGTGATAGAGAATTTTTATATAAAATTTTTTGAAAACGTCGCGATAAATAAGATTCTATCCAATTTAGCACTTTTACAGGAAACCCAATTAGCTTAACCCATTTTGGTCAGCTGGTCGATTTTTCGACCACTAACTTTAAAATTTATTTCTGGAAAAAATATTTAAAATTTTTTCGAACTCTTTCCGCATACACACAATTTGGTTTAATGCAAATTCAGAAAAAAAAATAACAATTTAGAAATTTTCCATTTTACCTACTCAGGTAAGCGTTTAAAAAAAACACCTTTTTTGGACCATTTTTGAAAAAATAAAAAAAATTGAATAAATGAAATGAACAATAAAACTATTTACGTAAGCAGACAGCGATAAGACTAAATTATGAGAATCAATCGGTTTTGGACATCTCAGGTTAATTTACCTACCTGCTACTTTTGTTGGAGTATTGGTGGTCGATTTTTCGACCACTGGCCTAATATGTATACTTTATTTAAACATTTTCACATGTAATAAATTTAATGGTATTTTTAAGCCCGCATTATCAATTGCCTAAAAAATGGAACCCAACTTTGGGAAACATTCATGTAAAATGTTTTTAGAAAAATCAATCCATTTTAGATTCAAATACTGGTGCTCAAGCGATGGGTACATGTTTTTATTTATACCGTAGACTGGTACAATTGAAGCTTACAACATGTGCATTGGACTTGGCGCATATGTTGTTTGGAGACTTCTTCACAACGTTGACCATCCAGAAAGATACACTGTTTTCTTCGACAACTTTTTTACCTCTTACCAATTGCTCTGTTTGCTATATGAGAGAAAATTTTATGCAACCGGTACAAACGTTCGGTTGCAATCGGCAACGGTCAAATTTGGTATAAGGTGCTGCGTTGACGAACCCAGCAAAACGTGGGGAAGTGGATAACATTTTTGACAAGAGGAATGAACTCAACTTCGTGCGTTGTTACAACACCACCCAAGTAACAATTGCTTGTAACTACGATTCCATTGTTCCAATAAAGTCTGCTCTCCGATATAATCGTACAAAATAGAAGTACGTCATCATAACTCAAACGAATATAACTTTAATATCAATATGGGTGGAGTCAATTTACACTTCAATGGGGTCGCAAATTATCGCGTTGACATTCGCAGTAGGAAATGGTGTTGGTCATTGTGGGTAAACGCTATCAGCAATTCGAAAGTGAATGCATGGAAATTTCAATGTCTTGTGGCTAAAATAAACAACCACAAACCAATATCACACTTACAGTTTAGATCGAAAGAAACTTATAAGTGGCGAATCCAGAAGTGGACTCATATATAGATGAATAGGAAAGACCGGCCGGTTTGCCTCAAGTCAACAAACTTGAGCACGTCATTGATATGAACTAGAGAATAAGCCCCGGAGATGCGTTGTGTGCCACAAGCATACCATTTAAAGGGTGATTTTTTTGAGGTTATGATTTTCATGCATTAGTATTTGACAGATCACGTGGGATTTCAGACATGGTGTCAAAGAGAAAGATGCTCAGTATGCTTTGACATTTCATCATGAATAGACTTACTAACGAGCAACGCTTGCAAATCATTGAATTTTATTACCAAAATCAGTGTTCGGTTCGAAATGTGTTTCGCGCTTTACGTCCGATTTATGGTCTACATAATCGACCAAGTGAGCAAACAATTAATGCGATTGTGACCAAGTTTCGCACTCAGTTTACTTTATTGGACATTAAACCAACCACACGAATGCGTACAGTGCGTACAGAAGAGAATATTGCGTCTGTTTCTGAGAGTGTTGCTGAAGACCGTGAAATGTCGATTCGTCGCCGTTCGCAGCAATTGGGTTTGTGTTATTCGACCACATGGAAGGTTTTACGCAAAGATCTTGGTGTAAAACCGTATAAAATACAGCTCGTGCAAGAACTGAAGCCGAACGATCTGCCACAAAAAATGTAATTTACATTTGCATACAAAAGGTTTTGGACAATATCATAATATGAATATCAAAGTCATAAAAAGTATGTCCAATAAATAAATAAATGTAAATAATAACGTAATTATTTCATACTAGCGATACCCTACGCGCGTTACTACTCCTTCACATCCTATTTTTTAATGACCGTGTCAATTTTCTGGTAGAAGATATGAGATATGATCCGGTGAAGATATGAGAAGATATGAGTATCTTTATACTGAGTTCCAATGTTATGCGACATTTGTACTAAGCTATTCGATGTTAAACATTTGAGTTGTAAAATAAATTTTATATTCGTTTCGAATTCTTTGATGTTTGATGTTTTATTTCGAAATTTTTACCGAAAAGTTTGAATGCTTAAAAAGTGTCACGCCCCTTGTCCAACGCCTATAAAATATTGGCATTGAAACAATACTTGTAAATTTAGCTTGAATACCGAATTTTGTGGCTGTAAAACATGTTATTCCAAAGCTATTCGATGTCGAAAATTAGAGTGGCATGGAAGGTGCCACGCCCCCATGTTCTATCGGTACCAAACTTGACAGGAACACTCTGGAAGGTGGAAGGTGCCACGCCCTATCGGTACCAAACTTCACAAGAACACTCTCAAGGCATATTATGCTGAATTTAAAGCTAAAATAATTTATTCAAAATTTTTAAATTTTTGTATACACATTGGGCCATTGGTCGATTTTTCGACCAACTTGTAACCGGAAAACGGAAAACCGGAAAATTCTGAAACTCTGGAATTTTTTTAATTTGATCAACAAAAACAAAGCCTGAAAATTTCATTAGAAAATTCCAACGCGTTCGGGTACCTGACCAAAATGGGTTAAGTTTATTCAATAGAAGATTATGATTGACGCTGTCAAAAGCTTTGCTAAAGTCCGTATAAATAACGTCAGTCTGTTTTCCCAAAGTAAAACCTTTTATTACACGAGTTGTAAACTCCAAAAGGTTTGTTGAAGTTGATTTACCCTTTAAAAAACCATGTTGAGTGACAGAAATGGAAGAAGATACGAAGTGGGTTAGTTGTTCAGTTTTGATTTTCTCAATTAATTTAGGGATTGCGCTTAATTTGACGATGCCTCGGTAGTTAGTGACATCAATTTTGGAGCCTGATTTATGAAGGGGTGTAATATATGAATCTTTCCATATAATGGGAAAATGTCCACTTTGCATGGATATATTAAATATGTTTGATAGAGGAGCAGACAGGTTGCTAGCACATTTCTTTAGAATGAAACTCGGAATTTCATCAGGGCCAGTCGAAAAAGAGCATTTAACTTGACGAAGGTAATGCATAACAATAATTGAGTCTATTACTGGAGTTTCAAAAAAGTTAACTGGAGGTAAATAAGGATGCTCAGTACACATATTTAATGGTATGTTGGAGTAAGTTGATTTGAAGAAGCTTGCAAACATGTTGGAAATAACATTGTCACAAGACGATTCCTCTTGATTGAATCTCATAAGGGGTGGAAAGTTGGAAGCCTTACGTTTTGAATTAACAAAAGTATAGAAGAGTTTCGGATTATCATTAAATTGAGATTTGATGTTGGCTATATAAGCAGAATAACGCTGTTTATTTAATAGCTGGTATCTGCAACGACAAGATGAATAACAAGCAAAGTCTATATTAGAACCAGATTTTTTATATTTTTTAAATAAGCGATTTTTAAAATTTTTTAGTGACTTAAGTTCACTTGTTAGCCAGGGTGGACTAAAGGTACTATTACAGTGTGAAGCTATTAAAAACAACACATTTTTAATTAATTTTTTTTACATAGTATTAATAAATTATTCAATTCAAATTTATTTATATTATGTACAGTTAAAGTCGAAGATATAAAAAAAAAATGTTTTTGTTTGTTTTTGTATTTGTTGTTTCTTTTCTAGAGGTCGTTGAAGTTGGCGTCTTTAAAAAAAGGTTGTCAGTTGGTTTCTCGTCTCCAGCATTTTCAAGGCGTCTGAAAGTAAAAAATCAAAGTGCATTCTTCAGTAAAAGGTTGTAGTTGAGCACTCTACCTACGCAAATAAAAAAAAAACAACACACAAAAAATGGCATGAGTTGAAAAACAAATTTACAAAAAACCCCTGTTTTTGGCAGAATTTCGTAGCCATAAAAAACAAAATATAAAAGTTTCTCGGCTTTTTATAGGTAGAGTGCTTAACAGGGTCTATGAAGATTACAATGAATCAAGATTCATCGAAATCGATCAAGCAGAACTCGAGATATCTTAGAAACCAATTCGAAAAAACTTGTTTCGAGAAAAACGCGATTAGATTTTCTTCTATGAACGATAATATATGAAAAATGCGCGACATACGAATATAATGTATGTTATATCTTTTTTTTTATTTGATATTTTTTTCTAAAATTTCGTACACGCATTCTAAAGACCTTAAGAAACAATATTCTAAAGAAAACCAAAAAATTTATTTTTCATTTTTTACACACTGTAATAGTACCTTAAGGGTTTAGAATTATTTTGCTTTGTTGGGACGCACAATAAGAAGCACCTTTGCAAAGTATCATTAAAAACTGTACAGAGGTTTCGACGTCATAATATGAATACGGTGGTTTAATAGAAAGATTCGGTGACCAGTCAGTCTGCGAGAGTAAGGCGTTTAGTTTAACATAGTCTGTAATTTTGAAATTATATATTTTTGTATTTCGCTTATCAGGTGTAAGTTTATTTTCATTTTCGTGATCAAATAATACTGTTATTTCAAGAGTTGGATGATGTTCATTTTCCGGAAGAGATACAGGGTTTGAACGATTGAGATTTACAGTAGTGCATCTATCTACAAACACAAGGTCCAGCGTTCTATGGTTTTTATTAAAAGTATTATTGACTTGTTGAAGACGCAGGTCAGATAACTTATCTAAAAAATCATTTATCCAATTACTAGTGGAAACAGGTGTAAGAAATGAAGAGTCATCTGTCGAATTCCAAGGTTCAAATCGCCCAACACAATAAGAACATCATTATTTTTTAACATATTATGAACTTGCTCGATGGCGTTTATATGTCTTAAGTAAATTGAGATGTCACAATTAGGAGGAATGTAAGAACAGGTAAGATAAGCAATGCAATTATTTAATTTAACTGAAACACAAATAAACTCCAGTTCACTAGTGTCGAGAATTGTTAATTCATCAGATGCAAACGAGATATGAACACCTATCAGAACACCACCACCGATCTTATTATGACGGTCTTTACAGAAAATTTGATAATTTTTACACATTATTTCAGAATTTAGAATATTAGAGCGAAGCCAAGTTTCCGTGAAAATTATAATGTTATATTCGAAATCAAAACTGTTAATGAACATTGCAGAAAGTTTGGAATTAAGACCCCCTTACGTTTTGGTACACAAGTTCTAATTTAGACTTGCTTAGAGATTTGTTAATCGTTTTTTGGATGAGATTGCGGGCTATTTCGCGGGTGAGGCAAGTGTACTACATTTACTAATCGCGGATTATTTTTGAATTTGAATTCGCGTACAATTGTATTTCGCGGCCAGAAACTTACATCAACAATAGTATTAGTAAGAAGAAAGAATAGGAGGAGGAGCATCCGTGTCCATGTCGTCAACGTTGTCTTGTTCTATAGAGAGTTGTGTTGGTGTCAAGTCAGTTTTCTGTTTGCTTCGAAGGGTCATATGTTTGTTTGTTCGTTTTGGTGAATGAATTGACTCATCAATATATTTGAATTCATTGAAAAGAGTTTGATATTTTAAAAATTTATCTGAAAGTGAAGAAAGTTCTCTACATATTTCCGAGAAACCTTGCTTCGTTTGCTTAAAAAGCTTAAAAAAGTTTATGTCAGCCAACCTACTCTTCTCACAAAACCAACGCAACCCTTGACCTTCATCAATGGCATCTGCCACTCTACCTGACATTCCTGCACACTTGATGTGAACAATATTGTCACATAACCAACATGACAAAAATCGTTCATTTTCACCTTTAACGGAGCAGCCAGTCTTAGCACAAACCATTTTTTATTAATTTTTTTTTTTTAATTTAACAATTTATTTAATTTAAGCAAAGAAAAATAAAACAATAAAGTAAAAAGAAATAAAAAAATAGTGGCAAAAGTTTAAAAACAAAGAGATAAAAACTCTGAGACACCCTGTAGAAATGCCTAAAAGAGGTGCATACAGGTATGCAACGCTTTCTACTTAACTCAAGAGATGCTTAGAAATAAAATAGTGAAATGTCAAAAAATAAAAAGAACAACAAGAACAGAATTGAAAGAATAAAAATAAAGCACAATAATGTTTGTATGTTTTTGTTTTTGTTGATTTTTTTGTTTCCACTGCTTTTAAAAATAAGTACCAGTGTCAAGCACTTAAAACTTATGCACTTATATACACAATTTTAAACGCGAAATTATTGCAATTCGCGGAACTGTGCACAATTATTAAGGGCACAGAAACATTTAATTGTATTAACGAATTAAAAGACCGAAATACGTATTAAAACCGTGTTTTAAATATCAGAAATTATAAATTGAAAAATAATTAACACACGGGCAGAAATTTTCGATGTTGAAAGTTCGACGGAGTTGCCAGACTGTTGACAGTACACGACAGGGAATTTAATTTTTTAAATAAATATTTGTATAACCAATACATAATGGGATTTAAAATTAATATAAAATCGAACCCTAAAGCTTTTTGGCGATTTGTTAAATCGAAAAAAATAGTGCTAGTATACCATCAGCTGTCTTCTACAAAGGCAAAATAGCAAATAATGCGAATGAAGCGGCAGATCTTTTTGCTGAATATTTTCAATCGAACTTTGAAACTGCTTATGACGGTGATATTTGTGATGACTTCCTCATGAATATTCAGTCTTTTTCCGATTTTGGTTCGTTGGCATTATCCTCCGATGATGTCATAAAAGGTATTCAAGGTTTAAAACCATCAATGAAGACAGATATTGATGGTATATCTGCTTTTTTGTTAAAAAATTGTTTAGAATTAGTGGAACCAATTAAAGCTATTCTTAATAAATCTTTAGCTTCAGGAAATTTTGTTGATGACTGGAAAATTGCTTTTATAACACCAATATTTAAAAACGGGAACAAAAATTATGTATCTATTTCCAAATTATCTACTTTCTCGAAACTCTTTGAAGGCATCATTAAGGATAAGTTTTACTATGTAGCTAAACGCTTGATTTGTCCTAATCAGCATGGATTTGTTACTGGACGTTCAACTGTATCTAATCTGGCTATTTTTCTGAAGATTGTATTTCTGCCTTTCGGAGCGGATATCAAGTAGATACAATTTATACCGACTTCTCTAAGGCATTCGACAAAGTGTCGCACAATATTTTATTACTAAAGTTAGCCAAATTAAGCTTTCATTCAAATCTATTACAATGGCTTCGGTCCTATTTAACAAATAGATCTTGTACTGTTGTTGTTGATAATGCTAAATCAGACCCTTTCTATGCTTCATCGGAAGTTCCTCAAGGAAGTATTTTGGGACCACTGCTATTTATATTGTTCATAAACGATATAAATTCTTGTTTTGCAAAAGCTAATTATCATTTATACGCAGATGATCTTAAAATATACACAGCAGTTAAAAATCTTTCGGACTCTGATTATCTTCAGGTTGAACTGTCTAATGTTTATGCCTGGTGCCACAAAAACCGTCTTTCGCTAAATATTAATAAATGCTTCCAATTAACGTTCTCCAAGTCACAAAATATATTTAATACGTCCTATCACATCGGTACCTCTGTATTGAAGAAAGTTGATAGAATTTCAGACTTAGGTGTAATTTTTGATACCAAATTTACATTGATTTTATCCTCCCGAAAGCTTATGCTATGATGGCGAAATAGTATCGCCTTTTTGGACCCGTACACGTGTAAAACTCTTTATAATTCTTTGGTCAGATCTAGACTTGAGTATGCCTCATTAATTTGGAACCCATATTACGCTGTCCATATTAATAGCTTCGAACGTTTACAAAAAGTTTTTACTCGTTATGCTTCACGATCTTTATACCCTAGTGATCCTCTTCCCTCTTATAATGTTCGATGTTTACTTATAGATCTAAAAACATTGCAAAGTAGAAGAACAATACTTTCTCTAATGTTCATTTTTGATATAGTTAGTGGTACTATTGATTGCCCGCGTCTTTTAGGGGCGATTAATTTTAATATTCCTATTAGAAATCTCCGGTTCTATGATTTATTTTACGTCGTAATGATAAAAACTAATTACGCAATAAACGCTCCTTTAAATCGTGCCTTAATTGAATTTAACAGGCTATCTAAAGAAATTGAAATTGATTTTTCATGCTCAAATTTGGTTCTAAAAATTTATTAAACAGCTGTTATCGTTAATATGTTTAAAATTGTTATGTATGTTTTAATTACTATTTTTATTTATGTTCGAGCTCTGTTTGGAATCTTTTTATTTTTCATTGTTTATTTGTAGTTTATAGATAGATTTTATAAGAAGAGTGCAAACATGACGTTAATAAATAAACGAAAAATACTAAAGAGCCCTTAAAAGCAAGAAAAACATATTTCTCAGATCTCAGGCTAATTTTCTCAGAATAAAAACTAAAATAAGTTGTAAATGTAAATTCTAAAAATTCAAGCATTTTTAAGTTACGTCAAGAAGTGGTACCCATCAGAAAAATTTTTTTCATTGAAAAATTTTTCGCCGCGACAGGGGGATCGAACTCGGGCGCTCCGGGCATGCTAAGCCATACACTTAACCTGCATGCCACGGTCACCACATTCCATGACCTAATAGCAGCGACAAAAACAATCTACTGGTGTTGAGATAATTAAATGTCCGACCGATTATTCGGCTTCGGTAATCGGCATAATCGACCCGACCGTTATTTTGACCTTCGGCTTCGGCCAAAATAGCCGATTATTTTTGCCGAATGTTTTTGCTTTGCTAAATAAGTTTTTTATAAGTTTTTAGAAGTTTTTTTAATTATTCAGTGAACTCCGTTCAAAATTCCACATTTGAAACATTTCCATTGTTAGTTTGGTTTTTCTCTTCTTTTCTGTTCTTTCATGAGTTGTGCACAACTTTTTAGCGCTGCTGGGCAGCTGTATATAGATAGACGTACCAACCTTCTTGGGGAAAATGCTGATAAGTTGTTTTTTAGCTTACAATATAAAGCTTTTTAATTTTATTAAAACAAATTAATAAATTTATTAATTAATTTAAGAAGAAATCTCATACAGCTACTAAGTTTTCTTCTTGATTTTGTTTAAGAAGAAATCTCATACAGCTACTAGGTTTTCTTACTGTTTTTTTTTTCAAAAAGGAATCTCAAAGCTACTTGGTTTTCTTCTTGATTTTTTATAAGAAATCTCATGAAGCAATAAAGTTTTCTACATGATTTGCTTTTCTTCTCAGTATTGAATAAATAAATAAGAAATAACGAATAAACGATACACAAAGTCTTATATGAAAAATTTCTTGAAAATATGGATTTTAGAAGAAATTAAAAATATATCTTATTAAATAATTTAAAGAAGATTTTAACTGAAAAACAAGTAGATTTCTTCTTAGAAAATACCTCTCCTCTTGCCTTTTTTCATGCCCCTTGTTCTAAATAACTTTCAGGAAGAAATCTTATAAATATTATGTGGCACTATTTTTCTCTGTGTAGTGGTACATTTTTGTAGCTTTTCTCGACTGGATCGAAAATTGATTAAATTGTTTTCTACGTTATCCTGACGTCAATAAATCAATTACAGAAGCATCCGAATTGTGCAGAAAAACTCTTGCGTTTTACTCCTAATTAAATGGTTTACTACTAATTAAATGATTTCAGTACGATTTTTTGTACTGAAATGAATATATAACGAAAGCAAAGAATAAATTTTATTATTTTTTACTAAAAAACATTTATTTGTTATTCGGATTCAGTCTTCGGCCGATTATTTCCATTTTGCCGAAAAATTGGCTTCGGCTTCGGCAAAAATTCACATTAGGTCGGACACTAGTAAAGGCTATAGAGAATGTTTTTTTTTTTGCTTTGTTGAACAGAGAAAATCAAAACAATTTTGCCAGCAAGCCAACTGGCGTGTCAAACTGGCGAAGTAGCTTCGTAACTATCGAACCCGTGTGGAAATGGCCGGCGTGTGGCATACGAGATCGCAGATTTGAAGCCTGCACTAGATCAATTCCCACAGGGCCAATGAAAACCGATTGCATTTTATTCTGCCTAATCTGGGCGTTCCAATCAAAATGCATATCGTGCACTTCGTGATTTGTTCGGTCAATTTAATCGTCCAAATGTGCGTACAATTGGAAAAATCGTGCACAAATTTGAGCAAACCGGGTGTGTAGGAGATGTGAAAACACCAGTGCATGCTCGTACAGCTCGTACTGAAGAAAATATTGCTGCTGTTCGCGATAGTGTGGCTGAAGAGCCTTCCACCTCAAATCGTCGTCTTGCTCAACAATTGCACCTCTCACGCTCGTCATGCAATTGACAATTGATTCATTATGCAATGCAATTGACTCAAGAGACCCAGAATGGTGGCAAGAAGAACAGTGGATGATCAATTTTCGAAGAAAATTATCTTTTATTTATTTATTTATTTACTTATTTATTTATTTATTTATTTATTTATTTACTAGTGTAAAAGCCCGTCCTACGACGGGAAGGAACCATTTAGAGTACAAAATGCGACAAAAAATTTATTGGATTTATATACAAAGGTTTTTATTTGAAAACATGTTTATTAAATTATTTTTATAAAACTTCCGTATATACAACATTTCTAGTAAAAAAATTCTTATGCTTGGTTTTCACTTAGGGCCAGTTTTTCAGTGCGGGTGTAAACTCTAGTCAAATTAAACCAAGGTTAACTCACCAAAATTGGACGTTTAAGCTCGGTTTAAGCAAAAAACAACACATCATATGATAATTTAAGTCAATTCAACTTAAACGAATGCTACAATATCTAGTTAAACAGAGTTTCACATCTCTTTTTGGTAAATTAATCTCAGTTTAATTTGACTCGAGTTTAAGCCCGCACTGAAAAACTGGCCCTTAGTCATTTTTGTTTGACAGGAAATTTAAAAGTTTAAAAAATCACATAAATAACATTTTTTTTTTTTGCAATTTTTGCTATAAACATGTGAAGGGATCAGTTTTTCCTATTTTTCGCCATTGTCAAACAGAAAAAAATGACAACGTGTTGGCATTTTTCATGTGACTGACAACAACTGACCATTGAAATTGACATAGTGAAAACCATGCTTTAGAATTTTAACCAATTAACCTTGTACCTTGCCATCTATAATGCTTAGTTTTACATCATCAGCCCGCTAAAACTGCCCATGACTAAATACCAGTTCTTTTAAAACAACTCCTACTTTTTGCAATATTTAACCTTGCAATTTATTTATGGTCATTGAAAATGTCAGTTTAACTGGAAATTGACGGCTTCGGAGAGTGAAAGGCAAATCTGTGTTTGTCGGGGCCAAATCAATTCTAGGTATGAAAACTATTTAATGTTCGCCAGTGCACCTGTCAATACTTGTGCGATGATAAATTAAGTTTTTAGGTTTTTCAAAACTAACCACCTTCCATTACAGATATCTCTTTTGGTATGGAAATTTCGAAGAAGTATTATAATACTTCCAATTTTGAGGTTTAACTTATGCAGTGGCATTCCTGAAGGATAAAATTTATTCAAAAACTCGGCAGGGCAATTTTGTTTATCGCTATCATCACTGTCTTCAATTTAATCCGTGCTCAAATCTCTCACTGTGTCACCAACTAAAATATTTAGAACTTGCTCGTTGACTTCGTTCACTTCGGAATTTTTTGGGTACAGGATAGCAATTTTGGAATAATGGTTGATGATATTCGGACTCAAAGTATCGCCAAAAATCTATTTAACCCTTTCAATGGACTTGTCTATTATATTGGACACTTCGGAAAATTTTTTTTTTTTATTTTCCAAAGTTTTTTTCTAAAATCAAATAGGTTGGTGCTATGAAGTGAAGTTGTGCCAACATGACAAAAATAGTTTTAGGGAGATATATAACGTTTAACTTAGTTAGATTTTCGATTTTATGCCCAACAGTAGCCTTCAATTTTTTTATATCGCGTGTTAATAAATTTTGCAAATAAAGTGAGTATTGTGATTGGTGTGCAAAGTATAATTTTTTTTTTATAATAAAAAAAAAAAAAACAAATTGGCCATTTCAGCCCTTGAAAGGACTTTGACCGAGCTTCTTATCATCAATTGTGTTATGTGTGTTATATAATGTTTGCATACAATTAACCGAGAACTGGACCTACACGTTTTATGCCGACTCCGAACGGCTAAATTTCATGTTCTCAAGAAGCTTTACATGGCATTATTTATTCTCTGAGGTTTGCCATTGTCTGCAGAGAGGTGGTGACCGATCTGAAAAATTTTTTATTGAAAAAACTTTTCGCCGCGACTGGGGATCGAACTCGGGCTCCGAGCGTACTAAGCCAGACACTTAACCTGCACGCCACGATCACCATAATTTTTTTTTTTTATAATAACATTTGCATTAATAACGCATTTGCATTTGTCTCCGGTTGTTTTAGTTGATCTAAAATATTATAATACAACGTTATCGTGGTTTTTTCCATTATATTACACAGCCTGCCAAAAGCAAAGCAGCTCATGTAAAAATCAGAGGGAAGTTTTTTAATCTTTTTATTGCTTAAATGATGGGAATATAAGCTCAAAAAAATTGTCCACGATTATTCTAGGCAAGCCATTGAAAGGGTTAATAAGCGAACCTTTACAAACAAAATAATCTGGAATTTCTATGATATCTTCATCTCCATTTCCTAACTTGAGTAGCCAATCGCTAAAACTTGGATCAGAAGACCGAACATTGTGATTTAATTCTAGCAATTCCAATTGACACCAACGTCACTGAATGTAATAATTGCTGTTCAGTTTATGCAGACCGAATAGGTTGCGGTTCTGTTAATTAAGAAGCACTGCAATAGCAAGACATGATGTTTGATGTATAGTAGTTGAGGAAAATGACGATAGTCTTAAAGTACAAAGATTTCCAATACATAATTTAATAACAGGTTCTGGTCCATTGTGAACAGGTCTTAAAAGGGTTAGTAAGTACAAACATTTCAAATGGATAATTTTACAACAGGTTCTGGTCCAGCCTAAACATGTTTTACGATATAGAACAAAAGGTTTAGTAAGTACAAACATTTCATATGGATAATTTTCTAACAGGTTCTGGTACAGGCTGAACAGGTTTTACGATATAGGTTCTGGTCCAGGCTAAACATGTTTTACGATATAGGGCACGGAGCAGGACGCTTGTCTTTTATATATTAAGATTTATTTATTTATTTATTTATTTATTTATTTATTTATTTATTTATTTATTTATTTATTTATTTATTTATTTATTTATTTATTTATTTATTTATTTATTTATTTATTTATTTATTTATTTATTTATTTATTTATTTATTTATTTATTTATTTATTTATTTATTTATTTATTAATATCAAGCGACAAAAAGTCTCATAGATTATTTGTATTAATATTATTGTATGCCAAAAATATAAAATATAAAAATATATATGAAGATATAAAAACTAAAGATATACAGTAATGAGGCACATTTTCACCCCAGCAGAATTGCCTTATCAATAAGCAGAATTGCCGTATTTGGGCGAATGATAATCCAAGAGTGATTGTCGAAAACCAATGCACCCACAAAGAGTGGCTGTTTGGTGCGGTTTATGGGCTGGCGGCATCATCGGGCGGCATTTTTTCCAAAATGAAGCCGGTCAGGCAGTAACTGTGAATGGTGTTCGCTATCGTGTGATGATTACGAACTTTTTATGGCCCGAATTGGTAGATATGGATGTGGACAATATGTGGTTTCAACAGGACGGTGCCACTTGCCACACAGCTAATGAAACAATGGCTTTTTTGCGGGACAAATTCAATGGCCGTGTTATATCACTTGGTGGCGATATCCATTGGCCGCCAAGATCATTTGATTTGACGCCGTTGGATTTCTTTCTTTGGGGTTATTTGAAAGAAAAGATGTACGTCAACAAGCCAGCAACAATTCAAGAGCTTAAGGATGAGATAATTCGGCAAATTAACGGCATAGAACCTCAGTAATGCCCCAGCGTCATCGAAAATCTGGGTGGCCGTGGCATGCAGGTTAAGTGTGTGTGAGCCCGAGTTCGATCCCCAGTCGCGGCGAAAAGTTTTTTCAATAAAAAAATTTTTCTGATCGGTCACCACCTCTCTGCAGACAATGGCAAACCTCAGAGAGTAAATAATGCCATGTAAAGCTTCTTGAGAACATGAACTTTAGCCGTTCGGAGTCGACATAAGACATGTAGGTCCAGTTCTCGGTCAATTGTGTGCAAACATTTAATAAAATTTGGACCATTGGATAGAGGTGTGCCGCCGAGGTCGCGGAGGCCATTTGGCCGATATTTTGTTCCATACATAATTGAACCATACCAATATTATCATAATAAAAAGAAATTACAACAATTTCCAAAATAATTTGTGTTTTATTCAAAATCAACATCGGCCCTTAAAATTTAACCACCCTTTATATATATATATTAAGGCGTAGTGAAATTTTTTTCTATAAAGCGGGATTGAGAAACTGAAAACTTACAGCATTTTAAGCAACATGGCCGAAGGATTCAGCTCTCCGATGAATTTCGAACCGCCAACTTTTTACAATTAGCTTTCGATGTGAATGCGTTCAAGAAAAATTAGTTCAAGAGGGTCTTTTGCTCATAAAAGGTGAACTATTGTTCTAGATCAATGCTAAATAGTGATAAAAAGTGACCATTAGAAAAAAAAAGTTTTTGCAAACATTTTTTTTTCACCCATTATGGCCCCACCCTTTGATTTCTGAAAGCAAAATACTGATTTGTAGGCTTATTGCTCCGCAACGTGAAATGATATCATTGCAATGTAGACGCAATTTGTAGTTACCTGGTTACCGAGATATATACAATCAAAAGTCACTGTGGGATTTATTTTAATTTTAATTTATTTTATATTTTTATCGCGAACAATAATAATATAGAATATATTTTTGAATGGTACCTAATTTTATATTAGCCAAGTCTACAGGTACTGATCCCGCCGAAATTGATTGAGCGAGTTTAAGCAAATTTTTGGTATCTGTAGAGAGATCGTTTTCAATTTCTTTCAGCGGTGAACCATTTTCTAACAATAAAGTGTCGAAATTTTCAAAAAAAACTTAAAGCGATTATTAAAAAATAATTAGTAGCCTCAAATTACACAGGTCTACTTAATTTCAGCCACAGAAACTTACATATACTTTTCCAAAGGATTTCGACTCGCTGAATCTGAATCTGAGGTCCAAATCTCTCCACTATCAGATTTCCGAGATATTCTGACCTATAGTGCAAAATGCATATCGTTGAGTTTGCTTAAATATCTTTTTTCTACGTTGATATATCTCAATGAAGAAAAAATATTTAAGCAAACATGCGCGTATTTTTAAGGTTTTTTCAAAATTGCTCAGCGAAACCATAGTGCGGCTCAAAATTTAATTATAACATTTAAAACTATCATTAAATTATGGACGAAATAAACTTACCAAATAATTTTACAAGCAATGTCTATCACAAACTATATTCACAAATAAATCACTACCGTAGCAGAACGACAAAATTTTATGCGTCTAAATCAGGAAGTGCCGACGAACCTAAACTCGATAATAGTTTTTTAAGATCGATGAATTCAATTCAGTGAGTAAATGAATTTTCAACTGAGTTTTGATTTTTCTCTAAAATCGAACTTTAAATTCTAACATCCACAATAAAGGGAGAAAAATGGCGTTTTTTCTTTCTTCAAATATATATATCTCAGTATACAGGTATCTCACACAATCGATGAATATATCAAAATGTTTATATTTAAATTATCTATAAACTTTCTGAACATTGAAATGACGTAAATTAATTTGTACTCATGTTCCGCCGCAATAAGCCTAAAAATCGGTATTTTGTTTTCAGAAATCGTAGGGTGGGGCCTTAATGGGTAAAAAATATATTTTGCAAAAATTTTTTTTCTAATGGTAACTTCTTAATACTATCTAGCATTGATCTAGACCAATACTTCACCTTTTATGAGCAAAAACCCTCTTGAACCAATATTTCTTAAACGCATTCATATCAAAAGCTATTTTTAAAAAGTTGGCGGTTCGAAATTCATCGGAGCAGAATCATTCGGCCAAGTTGCTTAAAATGCTGTAAGTTTTCAGTTTCTCAACTACGCCTTAATATATATATATATACTAGTGTAAAAGCCCGTCCTACGACGGGAAGGAACCATTTAGAGTACAAAATGCGACAAAAAATTTATTGGATTTATATACAAAGGTTTTTATTTGAAAACATGTTTATTAAATTATTTTTATAAAACTTCCGTATATACAACATTTCTAGTAAAAAAATTCTTATGCTTGGTTTTCACTTAGGGCCAGTTTTTCAGTGCGGGTGTAAACTCTAGTCAAATTAAACCAAGGTTAACTCACCAAAATTGGACGTTTAAGCTCGGTTTAAGCAAAAAACAACACATCATATGATAATTTAAGTCAATTCAACTTAAACGAATGCTACAATATCTAGTTAAACAGAGTTTCACATCTCTTTTTGGTAAATTAATCTCAGTTTAATTTGACTCGAGTTTAAGCCCGCACTGAAAAACTGGCCCTTAGTCATTTTTGTTTGACAGGAAATTTAAAAGTTTAAAAAATCACATAAATAACATTTTTTTTTTTTGCAATTTTTGCTATAAACATGTGAAGGGATCAGTTTTTCCTATTTTTCGCCATTGTCAAACAGAAAAAAATGACAACGTGTTGGCATTTTTCATGTGACTGACAACAACTGACCATTGAAATTGACATAGTGAAAACCATGCTTTAGAATTTTAACCAATTAACCTTGTACCTTGCCATCTATAATGCTTAGTTTTACATCATCAGCCCGCTAAAACTGCCCATGACTAAATACCAGTTCTTTTAAAACAACTCCTACTTTTTGCAATATTTAACCTTGCAATTTATTTATGGTCATTGAAAATGTCAGTTTAACTGGAAATTGACGGCTTCGGAGAGTGAAAGGCAAATCTGTGTTTGTCGGGGCCAAATCAATTCTAGGTATGAAAACTATTTAATGTTCGCCAGTGCACCTGTCAATACTTGTGCGATGATAAATTAAGTTTTTAGGTTTTTCAAAACTAACCACCTTCCATTACAGATATCTCTTTTGGTATGGAAATTTCGAAGAAGTATTATAATACTTCCAATTTTGAGGTTTAACTTATGCAGTGGCATTCCTGAAGGATAAAATTTATTCAAAAACTCGGCAGGGCAATTTTGTTTATCGCTATCATCACTGTCTTCAATTTAATCCGTGCTCAAATCTCTCACTGTGTCACCAACTAAAATATTTAGAACTTGCTCGTTGACTTCGTTCACTTCGGAATTTTTTGGGTACAGGATAGCAATTTTGGAATAATGGTTGATGATATTCGGACTCAAAGTATCGCCAAAAATCTATTTAACCCTTTCAATGGACTTGTCTATTATATTGGACACTTCGGAAAATTTTTTTTTTTTATTTTCCAAAGTTTTTTTCTAAAATCAAATAGGTTGGTGCTATGAAGTGAAGTTGTGCCAACATGACAAAAATAGTTTTAGGGAGATATATAACGTTTAACTTAGTTAGATTTTCGATTTTATGCCCAACAGTAGCCTTCAATTTTTTTATATCGCGTGTTAATAAATTTTGCAAATAAAGTGAGTATTGTGATTGGTGTGCAAAGTATAATTTTTTTTTTATAATAAAAAAAAAAAAAACAAATTGGCCATTTCAGCCCTTGAAAGGACTTTGACCGAGCTTCTTATCATCAATTGTGTTATGTGTGTTATATAATGTTTGCATACAATTAACCGAGAACTGGACCTACACGTTTTATGCCGACTCCGAACGGCTAAATTTCATGTTCTCAAGAAGCTTTACATGGCATTATTTATTCTCTGAGGTTTGCCATTGTCTGCAGAGAGGTGGTGACCGATCTGAAAAATTTTTTATTGAAAAAACTTTTCGCCGCGACTGGGGATCGAACTCGGGCTCCGAGCGTACTAAGCCAGACACTTAACCTGCACGCCACGATCACCATAATTTTTTTTTTTTATAATAACATTTGCATTAATAACGCATTTGCATTTGTCTCCGGTTGTTTTAGTTGATCTAAAATATTATAATACAACGTTATCGTGGTTTTTTCCATTATATTACACAGCCTGCCAAAAGCAAAGCAGCTCATGTAAAAATCAGAGGGAAGTTTTTTAATCTTTTTATTGCTTAAATGATGGGAATATAAGCTCAAAAAAATTGTCCACGATTATTCTAGGCAAGCCATTGAAAGGGTTAATAAGCGAACCTTTACAAACAAAATAATCTGGAATTTCTATGATATCTTCATCTCCATTTCCTAACTTGAGTAGCCAATCGCTAAAACTTGGATCAGAAGACCGAACATTGTGATTTAATTCTAGCAATTCCAATTGACACCAACGTCACTGAATGTAATAATTGCTGTTCAGTTTATGCAGACCGAATAGGTTGCGGTTCTGTTAATTAAGAAGCACTGCAATAGCAAGACATGATGTTTGATGTATAGTAGTTGAGGAAAATGACGATAGTCTTAAAGTACAAAGATTTCCAATACATAATTTAATAACAGGTTCTGGTCCATTGTGAACAGGTCTTAAAAGGGTTAGTAAGTACAAACATTTCAAATGGATAATTTTACAACAGGTTCTGGTCCAGCCTAAACATGTTTTACGATATAGAACAAAAGGTTTAGTAAGTACAAACATTTCATATGGATAATTTTCTAACAGGTTCTGGTACAGGCTGAACAGGTTTTACGATATAGGTTCTGGTCCAGGCTAAACATGTTTTACGATATAGGGCACGGAGCAGGACGCTTGTCTTTTATATATTAAGATTTATTTATTTATTTATTTATTTATTTATTTATTTATTTATTTATTTATTTATTTATTTATTTATTTATTTATTTATTTATTTATTTATTTATTTATTTATTTATTTATTTATTTATTTATTTATTTATTTATTTATTTATTTATTTATTTATTTATTTATTAATATCAAGCGACAAAAAGTCTCATAGATTATTTGTATTAATATTATTGTATGCCAAAAATATAAAATATAAAAATATATATGAAGATATAAAAACTAAAGATATACAGTAATGAGGCACATTTTCACCCCAGCAGAATTGCCTTATCAATAAGCAGAATTGCCGTATTTGGGCGAATGATAATCCAAGAGTGATTGTCGAAAACCAATGCACCCACAAAGAGTGGCTGTTTGGTGCGGTTTATGGGCTGGCGGCATCATCGGGCGGCATTTTTTCCAAAATGAAGCCGGTCAGGCAGTAACTGTGAATGGTGTTCGCTATCGTGTGATGATTACGAACTTTTTATGGCCCGAATTGGTAGATATGGATGTGGACAATATGTGGTTTCAACAGGACGGTGCCACTTGCCACACAGCTAATGAAACAATGGCTTTTTTGCGGGACAAATTCAATGGCCGTGTTATATCACTTGGTGGCGATATCCATTGGCCGCCAAGATCATTTGATTTGACGCCGTTGGATTTCTTTCTTTGGGGTTATTTGAAAGAAAAGATGTACGTCAACAAGCCAGCAACAATTCAAGAGCTTAAGGATGAGATAATTCGGCAAATTAACGGCATAGAACCTCAGTAATGCCCCAGCGTCATCGAAAATCTGGGTGGCCGTGGCATGCAGGTTAAGTGTGTGTGAGCCCGAGTTCGATCCCCAGTCGCGGCGAAAAGTTTTTTCAATAAAAAAATTTTTCTGATCGGTCACCACCTCTCTGCAGACAATGGCAAACCTCAGAGAGTAAATAATGCCATGTAAAGCTTCTTGAGAACATGAACTTTAGCCGTTCGGAGTCGACATAAGACATGTAGGTCCAGTTCTCGGTCAATTGTGTGCAAACATTTAATAAAATTTGGACCATTGGATAGAGGTGTGCCGCCGAGGTCGCGGAGGCCATTTGGCCGATATTTTGTTCCATACATAATTGAACCATACCAATATTATCATAATAAAAAGAAATTACAACAATTTCCAAAATAATTTGTGTTTTATTCAAAATCAACATCGGCCCTTAAAATTTAACCACCCTTTATATATATATATTAAGGCGTAGTGAAATTTTTTTCTATAAAGCGGGATTGAGAAACTGAAAACTTACAGCATTTTAAGCAACATGGCCGAAGGATTCAGCTCTCCGATGAATTTCGAACCGCCAACTTTTTACAATTAGCTTTCGATGTGAATGCGTTCAAGAAAAATTAGTTCAAGAGGGTCTTTTGCTCATAAAAGGTGAACTATTGTTCTAGATCAATGCTAAATAGTGATAAAAAGTGACCATTAGAAAAAAAAAGTTTTTGCAAACATTTTTTTTTCACCCATTATGGCCCCACCCTTTGATTTCTGAAAGCAAAATACTGATTTGTAGGCTTATTGCTCCGCAACGTGAAATGATATCATTGCAATGTAGACGCAATTTGTAGTTACCTGGTTACCGAGATATATACAATCAAAAGTCACTGTGGGATTTATTTTAATTTTAATTTATTTTATATTTTTATCGCGAACAATAATAATATAGAATATATTTTTGAATGGTACCTAATTTTATATTAGCCAAGTCTACAGGTACTGATCCCGCCGAAATTGATTGAGCGAGTTTAAGCAAATTTTTGGTATCTGTAGAGAGATCGTTTTCAATTTCTTTCAGCGGTGAACCATTTTCTAACAATAAAGTGTCGAAATTTTCAAAAAAAACTTAAAGCGATTATTAAAAAATAATTAGTAGCCTCAAATTACACAGGTCTACTTAATTTCAGCCACAGAAACTTACATATACTTTTCCAAAGGATTTCGACTCGCTGAATCTGAATCTGAGGTCCAAATCTCTCCACTATCAGATTTCCGAGATATTCTGACCTATAGTGCAAAATGCATATCGTTGAGTTTGCTTAAATATCTTTTTTCTACGTTGATATATCTCAATGAAGAAAAAATATTTAAGCAAACATGCGCGTATTTTTAAGGTTTTTTCAAAATTGCTCAGCGAAACCATAGTGCGGCTCAAAATTTAATTATAACATTTAAAACTATCATTAAATTATGGACGAAATAAACTTACCAAATAATTTTACAAGCAATGTCTATCACAAACTATATTCACAAATAAATCACTACCGTAGCAGAACGACAAAATTTTATGCGTCTAAATCAGGAAGTGCCGACGAACCTAAACTCGATAATAGTTTTTTAAGATCGATGAATTCAATTCAGTGAGTAAATGAATTTTCAACTGAGTTTTGATTTTTCTCTAAAATCGAACTTTAAATTCTAACATCCACAATAAAGGGAGAAAAATGGCGTTTTTTCTTTCTTCAAATATATATATCTCAGTATACAGGTATCTCACACAATCGATGAATATATCAAAATGTTTATATTTAAATTATCTATAAACTTTCTGAACATTGAAATGACGTAAATTAATTTGTACTCATGTTCCGCCGCAATAAGCCTAAAAATCGGTATTTTGTTTTCAGAAATCGTAGGGTGGGGCCTTAATGGGTAAAAAATATATTTTGCAAAAATTTTTTTTCTAATGGTAACTTCTTAATACTATCTAGCATTGATCTAGACCAATACTTCACCTTTTATGAGCAAAAACCCTCTTGAACCAATATTTCTTAAACGCATTCATATCAAAAGCTATTTTTAAAAAGTTGGCGGTTCGAAATTCATCGGAGCAGAATCATTCGGCCAAGTTGCTTAAAATGCTGTAAGTTTTCAGTTTCTCAACTACGCCTTAATATATATATATATACTAGTGTAAAAGCCCGTCCTACGACGGGAAGGAACCATTTAGAGTACAAAATGCGACAAAAAATTTATTGGATTTATATACAAAGGTTTTTATTTGAAAACATGTTTATTAAATTATTTTTATAAAACTTCCGTATATACAACATTTCTAGTAAAAAAATTCTTATGCTTGGTTTTCACTTAGGGCCAGTTTTTCAGTGCGGGTGTAAACTCTAGTCAAATTAAACCAAGGTTAACTCACCAAAATTGGACGTTTAAGCTCGGTTTAAGCAAAAAACAACACATCATATGATAATTTAAGTCAATTCAACTTAAACGAATGCTACAATATCTAGTTAAACAGAGTTTCACATCTCTTTTTGGTAAATTAATCTCAGTTTAATTTGACTCGAGTTTAAGCCCGCACTGAAAAACTGGCCCTTAGTCATTTTTGTTTGACAGGAAATTTAAAAGTTTAAAAAATCACATAAATAACATTTTTTTTTTTTGCAATTTTTGCTATAAACATGTGAAGGGATCAGTTTTTCCTATTTTTCGCCATTGTCAAACAGAAAAAAATGACAACGTGTTGGCATTTTTCATGTGACTGACAACAACTGACCATTGAAATTGACATAGTGAAAACCATGCTTTAGAATTTTAACCAATTAACCTTGTACCTTGCCATCTATAATGCTTAGTTTTACATCATCAGCCCGCTAAAACTGCCCATGACTAAATACCAGTTCTTTTAAAACAACTCCTACTTTTTGCAATATTTAACCTTGCAATTTATTTATGGTCATTGAAAATGTCAGTTTAACTGGAAATTGACGGCTTCGGAGAGTGAAAGGCAAATCTGTGTTTGTCGGGGCCAAATCAATTCTAGGTATGAAAACTATTTAATGTTCGCCAGTGCACCTGTCAATACTTGTGCGATGATAAATTAAGTTTTTAGGTTTTTCAAAACTAACCACCTTCCATTACAGATATCTCTTTTGGTATGGAAATTTCGAAGAAGTATTATAATACTTCCAATTTTGAGGTTTAACTTATGCAGTGGCATTCCTGAAGGATAAAATTTATTCAAAAACTCGGCAGGGCAATTTTGTTTATCGCTATCATCACTGTCTTCAATTTAATCCGTGCTCAAATCTCTCACTGTGTCACCAACTAAAATATTTAGAACTTGCTCGTTGACTTCGTTCACTTCGGAATTTTTTGGGTACAGGATAGCAATTTTGGAATAATGGTTGATGATATTCGGACTCAAAGTATCGCCAAAAATCTATTTAACCCTTTCAATGGACTTGTCTATTATATTGGACACTTCGGAAAATTTTTTTTTTTTATTTTCCAAAGTTTTTTTCTAAAATCAAATAGGTTGGTGCTATGAAGTGAAGTTGTGCCAACATGACAAAAATAGTTTTAGGGAGATATATAACGTTTAACTTAGTTAGATTTTCGATTTTATGCCCAACAGTAGCCTTCAATTTTTTTATATCGCGTGTTAATAAATTTTGCAAATAAAGTGAGTATTGTGATTGGTGTGCAAAGTATAATTTTTTTTTTATAATAAAAAAAAAAAAAACAAATTGGCCATTTCAGCCCTTGAAAGGACTTTGACCGAGCTTCTTATCATCAATTGTGTTATGTGTGTTATATAATGTTTGCATACAATTAACCGAGAACTGGACCTACACGTTTTATGCCGACTCCGAACGGCTAAATTTCATGTTCTCAAGAAGCTTTACATGGCATTATTTATTCTCTGAGGTTTGCCATTGTCTGCAGAGAGGTGGTGACCGATCTGAAAAATTTTTTATTGAAAAAACTTTTCGCCGCGACTGGGGATCGAACTCGGGCTCCGAGCGTACTAAGCCAGACACTTAACCTGCACGCCACGATCACCATAATTTTTTTTTTTTATAATAACATTTGCATTAATAACGCATTTGCATTTGTCTCCGGTTGTTTTAGTTGATCTAAAATATTATAATACAACGTTATCGTGGTTTTTTCCATTATATTACACAGCCTGCCAAAAGCAAAGCAGCTCATGTAAAAATCAGAGGGAAGTTTTTTAATCTTTTTATTGCTTAAATGATGGGAATATAAGCTCAAAAAAATTGTCCACGATTATTCTAGGCAAGCCATTGAAAGGGTTAATAAGCGAACCTTTACAAACAAAATAATCTGGAATTTCTATGATATCTTCATCTCCATTTCCTAACTTGAGTAGCCAATCGCTAAAACTTGGATCAGAAGACCGAACATTGTGATTTAATTCTAGCAATTCCAATTGACACCAACGTCACTGAATGTAATAATTGCTGTTCAGTTTATGCAGACCGAATAGGTTGCGGTTCTGTTAATTAAGAAGCACTGCAATAGCAAGACATGATGTTTGATGTATAGTAGTTGAGGAAAATGACGATAGTCTTAAAGTACAAAGATTTCCAATACATAATTTAATAACAGGTTCTGGTCCATTGTGAACAGGTCTTAAAAGGGTTAGTAAGTACAAACATTTCAAATGGATAATTTTACAACAGGTTCTGGTCCAGCCTAAACATGTTTTACGATATAGAACAAAAGGTTTAGTAAGTACAAACATTTCATATGGATAATTTTCTAACAGGTTCTGGTACAGGCTGAACAGGTTTTACGATATAGGTTCTGGTCCAGGCTAAACATGTTTTACGATATAGGGCACGGAGCAGGACGCTTGTCTTTTATATATTAAGATTTATTTATTTATTTATTTATTTATTTATTTATTTATTTATTTATTTATTTATTTATTTATTTATTTATTTATTTATTTATTTATTTATTTATTTATTTATTTATTTATTTATTTATTTATTTATTTATTTATTTATTTATTTATTTATTTATTTATTTATTTATTTATTAATATCAAGCGACAAAAAGTCTCATAGATTATTTGTATTAATATTATTGTATGCCAAAAATATAAAATATAAAAATATATATGAAGATATAAAAACTAAAGATATACAGTAATGAGGCACATTTTCACCCCAGCAGAATTGCCTTATCAATAAGCAGAATTGCCGTATTTGGGCGAATGATAATCCAAGAGTGATTGTCGAAAACCAATGCACCCACAAAGAGTGGCTGTTTGGTGCGGTTTATGGGCTGGCGGCATCATCGGGCGGCATTTTTTCCAAAATGAAGCCGGTCAGGCAGTAACTGTGAATGGTGTTCGCTATCGTGTGATGATTACGAACTTTTTATGGCCCGAATTGGTAGATATGGATGTGGACAATATGTGGTTTCAACAGGACGGTGCCACTTGCCACACAGCTAATGAAACAATGGCTTTTTTGCGGGACAAATTCAATGGCCGTGTTATATCACTTGGTGGCGATATCCATTGGCCGCCAAGATCATTTGATTTGACGCCGTTGGATTTCTTTCTTTGGGGTTATTTGAAAGAAAAGATGTACGTCAACAAGCCAGCAACAATTCAAGAGCTTAAGGATGAGATAATTCGGCAAATTAACGGCATAGAACCTCAGTAATGCCCCAGCGTCATCGAAAATCTGGGTGGCCGTGGCATGCAGGTTAAGTGTGTGTGAGCCCGAGTTCGATCCCCAGTCGCGGCGAAAAGTTTTTTCAATAAAAAAATTTTTCTGATCGGTCACCACCTCTCTGCAGACAATGGCAAACCTCAGAGAGTAAATAATGCCATGTAAAGCTTCTTGAGAACATGAACTTTAGCCGTTCGGAGTCGACATAAGACATGTAGGTCCAGTTCTCGGTCAATTGTGTGCAAACATTTAATAAAATTTGGACCATTGGATAGAGGTGTGCCGCCGAGGTCGCGGAGGCCATTTGGCCGATATTTTGTTCCATACATAATTGAACCATACCAATATTATCATAATAAAAAGAAATTACAACAATTTCCAAAATAATTTGTGTTTTATTCAAAATCAACATCGGCCCTTAAAATTTAACCACCCTTTATATATATATATTAAGGCGTAGTGAAATTTTTTTCTATAAAGCGGGATTGAGAAACTGAAAACTTACAGCATTTTAAGCAACATGGCCGAAGGATTCAGCTCTCCGATGAATTTCGAACCGCCAACTTTTTACAATTAGCTTTCGATGTGAATGCGTTCAAGAAAAATTAGTTCAAGAGGGTCTTTTGCTCATAAAAGGTGAACTATTGTTCTAGATCAATGCTAAATAGTGATAAAAAGTGACCATTAGAAAAAAAAAGTTTTTGCAAACATTTTTTTTTCACCCATTATGGCCCCACCCTTTGATTTCTGAAAGCAAAATACTGATTTGTAGGCTTATTGCTCCGCAACGTGAAATGATATCATTGCAATGTAGACGCAATTTGTAGTTACCTGGTTACCGAGATATATACAATCAAAAGTCACTGTGGGATTTATTTTAATTTTAATTTATTTTATATTTTTATCGCGAACAATAATAATATAGAATATATTTTTGAATGGTACCTAATTTTATATTAGCCAAGTCTACAGGTACTGATCCCGCCGAAATTGATTGAGCGAGTTTAAGCAAATTTTTGGTATCTGTAGAGAGATCGTTTTCAATTTCTTTCAGCGGTGAACCATTTTCTAACAATAAAGTGTCGAAATTTTCAAAAAAAACTTAAAGCGATTATTAAAAAATAATTAGTAGCCTCAAATTACACAGGTCTACTTAATTTCAGCCACAGAAACTTACATATACTTTTCCAAAGGATTTCGACTCGCTGAATCTGAATCTGAGGTCCAAATCTCTCCACTATCAGATTTCCGAGATATTCTGACCTATAGTGCAAAATGCATATCGTTGAGTTTGCTTAAATATCTTTTTTCTACGTTGATATATCTCAATGAAGAAAAAATATTTAAGCAAACATGCGCGTATTTTTAAGGTTTTTTCAAAATTGCTCAGCGAAACCATAGTGCGGCTCAAAATTTAATTATAACATTTAAAACTATCATTAAATTATGGACGAAATAAACTTACCAAATAATTTTACAAGCAATGTCTATCACAAACTATATTCACAAATAAATCACTACCGTAGCAGAACGACAAAATTTTATGCGTCTAAATCAGGAAGTGCCGACGAACCTAAACTCGATAATAGTTTTTTAAGATCGATGAATTCAATTCAGTGAGTAAATGAATTTTCAACTGAGTTTTGATTTTTCTCTAAAATCGAACTTTAAATTCTAACATCCACAATAAAGGGAGAAAAATGGCGTTTTTTCTTTCTTCAAATATATATATCTCAGTATACAGGTATCTCACACAATCGATGAATATATCAAAATGTTTATATTTAAATTATCTATAAACTTTCTGAACATTGAAATGACGTAAATTAATTTGTACTCATGTTCCGCCGCAATAAGCCTAAAAATCGGTATTTTGTTTTCAGAAATCGTAGGGTGGGGCCTTAATGGGTAAAAAATATATTTTGCAAAAATTTTTTTTCTAATGGTAACTTCTTAATACTATCTAGCATTGATCTAGACCAATACTTCACCTTTTATGAGCAAAAACCCTCTTGAACCAATATTTCTTAAACGCATTCATATCAAAAGCTATTTTTAAAAAGTTGGCGGTTCGAAATTCATCGGAGCAGAATCATTCGGCCAAGTTGCTTAAAATGCTGTAAGTTTTCAGTTTCTCAACTACGCCTTAATATATATATATATACTAGTGTAAAAGCCCGTCCTACGACGGGAAGGAACCATTTAGAGTACAAAATGCGACAAAAAATTTATTGGATTTATATACAAAGGTTTTTATTTGAAAACATGTTTATTAAATTATTTTTATAAAACTTCCGTATATACAACATTTCTAGTAAAAAAATTCTTATGCTTGGTTTTCACTTAGGGCCAGTTTTTCAGTGCGGGTGTAAACTCTAGTCAAATTAAACCAAGGTTAACTCACCAAAATTGGACGTTTAAGCTCGGTTTAAGCAAAAAACAACACATCATATGATAATTTAAGTCAATTCAACTTAAACGAATGCTACAATATCTAGTTAAACAGAGTTTCACATCTCTTTTTGGTAAATTAATCTCAGTTTAATTTGACTCGAGTTTAAGCCCGCACTGAAAAACTGGCCCTTAGTCATTTTTGTTTGACAGGAAATTTAAAAGTTTAAAAAATCACATAAATAACATTTTTTTTTTTTGCAATTTTTGCTATAAACATGTGAAGGGATCAGTTTTTCCTATTTTTCGCCATTGTCAAACAGAAAAAAATGACAACGTGTTGGCATTTTTCATGTGACTGACAACAACTGACCATTGAAATTGACATAGTGAAAACCATGCTTTAGAATTTTAACCAATTAACCTTGTACCTTGCCATCTATAATGCTTAGTTTTACATCATCAGCCCGCTAAAACTGCCCATGACTAAATACCAGTTCTTTTAAAACAACTCCTACTTTTTGCAATATTTAACCTTGCAATTTATTTATGGTCATTGAAAATGTCAGTTTAACTGGAAATTGACGGCTTCGGAGAGTGAAAGGCAAATCTGTGTTTGTCGGGGCCAAATCAATTCTAGGTATGAAAACTATTTAATGTTCGCCAGTGCACCTGTCAATACTTGTGCGATGATAAATTAAGTTTTTAGGTTTTTCAAAACTAACCACCTTCCATTACAGATATCTCTTTTGGTATGGAAATTTCGAAGAAGTATTATAATACTTCCAATTTTGAGGTTTAACTTATGCAGTGGCATTCCTGAAGGATAAAATTTATTCAAAAACTCGGCAGGGCAATTTTGTTTATCGCTATCATCACTGTCTTCAATTTAATCCGTGCTCAAATCTCTCACTGTGTCACCAACTAAAATATTTAGAACTTGCTCGTTGACTTCGTTCACTTCGGAATTTTTTGGGTACAGGATAGCAATTTTGGAATAATGGTTGATGATATTCGGACTCAAAGTATCGCCAAAAATCTATTTAACCCTTTCAATGGACTTGTCTATTATATTGGACACTTCGGAAAATTTTTTTTTTTTATTTTCCAAAGTTTTTTTCTAAAATCAAATAGGTTGGTGCTATGAAGTGAAGTTGTGCCAACATGACAAAAATAGTTTTAGGGAGATATATAACGTTTAACTTAGTTAGATTTTCGATTTTATGCCCAACAGTAGCCTTCAATTTTTTTATATCGCGTGTTAATAAATTTTGCAAATAAAGTGAGTATTGTGATTGGTGTGCAAAGTATAATTTTTTTTTTATAATAAAAAAAAAAAAAACAAATTGGCCATTTCAGCCCTTGAAAGGACTTTGACCGAGCTTCTTATCATCAATTGTGTTATGTGTGTTATATAATGTTTGCATACAATTAACCGAGAACTGGACCTACACGTTTTATGCCGACTCCGAACGGCTAAATTTCATGTTCTCAAGAAGCTTTACATGGCATTATTTATTCTCTGAGGTTTGCCATTGTCTGCAGAGAGGTGGTGACCGATCTGAAAAATTTTTTATTGAAAAAACTTTTCGCCGCGACTGGGGATCGAACTCGGGCTCCGAGCGTACTAAGCCAGACACTTAACCTGCACGCCACGATCACCATAATTTTTTTTTTTTATAATAACATTTGCATTAATAACGCATTTGCATTTGTCTCCGGTTGTTTTAGTTGATCTAAAATATTATAATACAACGTTATCGTGGTTTTTTCCATTATATTACACAGCCTGCCAAAAGCAAAGCAGCTCATGTAAAAATCAGAGGGAAGTTTTTTAATCTTTTTATTGCTTAAATGATGGGAATATAAGCTCAAAAAAATTGTCCACGATTATTCTAGGCAAGCCATTGAAAGGGTTAATAAGCGAACCTTTACAAACAAAATAATCTGGAATTTCTATGATATCTTCATCTCCATTTCCTAACTTGAGTAGCCAATCGCTAAAACTTGGATCAGAAGACCGAACATTGTGATTTAATTCTAGCAATTCCAATTGACACCAACGTCACTGAATGTAATAATTGCTGTTCAGTTTATGCAGACCGAATAGGTTGCGGTTCTGTTAATTAAGAAGCACTGCAATAGCAAGACATGATGTTTGATGTATAGTAGTTGAGGAAAATGACGATAGTCTTAAAGTACAAAGATTTCCAATACATAATTTAATAACAGGTTCTGGTCCATTGTGAACAGGTCTTAAAAGGGTTAGTAAGTACAAACATTTCAAATGGATAATTTTACAACAGGTTCTGGTCCAGCCTAAACATGTTTTACGATATAGAACAAAAGGTTTAGTAAGTACAAACATTTCATATGGATAATTTTCTAACAGGTTCTGGTACAGGCTGAACAGGTTTTACGATATAGGTTCTGGTCCAGGCTAAACATGTTTTACGATATAGGGCACGGAGCAGGACGCTTGTCTTTTATATATTAAGATATTGTAACGAGGGACGTGGACGACAGTCGCTCTCGTGAATTTTTGTTTTTAAATATTCTTAAAGTATTTACGTCCCTTGTTACAATATTGAATATAAAGGAGTAAAAAGAACCGTTGACAAACCAAAAACACGTGTTTATTCCAATCTTAAAACTTGTTTTTACTGTAGTTTAATTTAACTTTATTCATAATTTCTTGAACTATTATAAATAATGCCTGGTGGTAATCATAAAGTGTCAAGGATAGTCAGGAAAAAACTGGAGCTCAACAAAAAAATGTTACCCAGAAGTGGATGAAAAGGAGTTAGTGTTTCTGCAAAAAAAAAATGAAAAATCAGAGATATATTATTGTTCCTGAAGACATTACTGTTGAATATCGAATTTTAAATTTACTGATAGTATTTACAACAACATCAGAATTAGAAAATTGTAAAAGTTGTGGTAAAAATAATAAATTTTAAACAGCTGATACGCTAGGGCTGCGTTTTAAAGTTGCTGTGTTATATGACATTTGTCCTAATAAGTTTATACCTTCCTGCAATGTTATTGGAATGAAGGCAAAGCCCCAAAGATAACAGCTTATGCGGATGATATAAGCATAATTATAGTGGGAAAATGCATTTCGACATTAAGCTCTTTAATGGAGCATACACTAAAAGAGGTACTCAGATGGGCGAACTCAGTCGGCCTCAGTATAAACGCAGAGAAAACAGATCTGGTATTGTTTACGAATAAGTACAAGATACCACCATGGATTCCACCAATATTAAACAACACTCGGCTCATCCCGAAAACCCACACGAAATACCTGGGAGTTGTACTCGACAGCAAACTGACGTGGAGACTCAATGTGGACGAGAGGGTTAGGAAGGCTACCAATGCGCTATATGCATCCAAGAAGATGCTGGGCAGCACTTGGGGCCTCTCACCCTCTCTAATGCAATGGATCTACACAATGGTTGTTCGTCCAATTCTACTCTACGGTATCATTGTGTGGTGGCCGGCGGTGAATAAGTCAACATATCTTAAATACTTGGAAAAAACTCAGCGACAAGCTGCGCTATGCATATCCGGCGCGCTGAAGTCAACTCCTACGAAAGCTCTTGAAACCATTCTATGTCTGGATCCGCTAGACATATATGCAAAACTAACGGCTAGTAAAACGGCACAGCGGCTCACGGCAGCTGGTAGCTTCCGCAAACAAAATTTTGGGCACTGTAGAATTGGCAAGGATGCAATCAGTAGCACAGACTACATGATCCCTAGCACAACTCTCGAACCCAAAATACCCACACTTCTAGGACCAACCGACTGGCGCAAAGGTATCAAACAGGCCCAGAGGGCGGTCAACATATTCACAGATGGCTCCAAAATGAATACGGGAGTAGGTGCGGCAGTGTATTGCGCAGAGCCCGATATAAGGCAAGCATACAAATTACCGGACCACTGCAGTGTCTTCCAGGCGGAGGTTTGTGCCATCAGGAAGGCCGCAGAGATAGCTCTTAGTACAAACACTCAACACTCTTTAATTAACATCTTTGTTGACAGCCAAGCGGCAATCAAATCCATGCGTTCCGATACCGTCAAGTTCAGAAATGTCCTAGCAAGCAAGGACGCACTAGATGCATTGAACACTTCAAAGAGAGTGTGTATCTTTTGGGTTCCAAGCCACAGGGGCATTGAAGGAAATGAGATGGCAGACGAACTAGCAAAGGAAGGTGCCGGGCTGGGATCAGAGTTCACAGAACACGTAGCTATTCCACTACAGGAATTATACAAAAACCTCGAAACCGTAGCCAAACAAGCAGTGAGTCGCAGATGGAGAGATACGACAACATGCAAGATCTCAAAAACCATGTGCGATGCAGCATGCGGAAAACGAACGTCGTTTATCCTGGCTCGCACCCGAAGGGACAGCAGGACACTGGTGGGAATTCTCACAGGTCACTGCATGGTGGCGGCCCACGCTAAAAAGCTGGGTATAACTATGGATGACAACTGCAGGAAGTGCAAGGAACCAGGTGCCCAGGAAACCCTGGAGCATCTTCTCTGCACATGCCCCGCCTTACTTAGATCGAGACTTAAATACTTAGGCTCACCGACTTTATCGTCGCTTAAGGATGCAGCCAAAATTCCTCTAGAATCCCTCTTAAGATGTGCGAATAAGGCGCAAATCTTTAAAGACTTCCACTAACTCCCTCAAGGATTTCATAAACCGGCACCACTAAGGACCATATGGTCTATGTGAGTCTCTAATGAGGGGCAACCGGACTAACCTAACTAACCTAACCTAATGTTATTGGAAGATGTTATTTTGTGGTTTGATGGACTTACCACAGTTTCTGAGCAACAAACCTCATCGAGTTATTGTAGATCAAATTTTGAAAGCCTTTACAGTTGTAATTGAAATTTTTATGAAACGTGCTGTCAAAGAAGAAATAAAAATGTCGAGTGAAGCTCTTAAAGTTGAGAATAATACACATTTAACTGTTTCTGGAGATGGAACCTCTCAAACGCGAGGTTAAAAGTCCGCAGAATACTCTGAATGGTATGCTGAGCATGAAACAAATTGTTATATTAACCATTGTGGTTCATCTGGTAAGATGGAAGTAGACTGCATATTATACATGTTCAAGCGCTCCGAAGAGCAGTATGGTGTCAAGTACGCCTATAACATTGGCGACGGCGACTCTAAGACTTATAAAGGAATTTTAGAAAATTAACCTTATGGTCCAAATTTTAGGGTAATTAAAAAGGAGTGCGTTGGGCACTTTCAAAAACGAATGGGTACGCAACTACTTCAATGTAAAAAAATGTAAGTCTTGGTGGAAAAGGCAAACTCACTGCAATATTGCTCAAAACTACTTATTCGATTGCTATAAAATTTTTCACACATACTCAAGGACTCATAAAGGGGCGTTTAATCGTCCGATGTTTTCTTTGGATACATGTTTTTTTATTTATAACCTAAAACGGTCTCAATTTTGTGCACAACAAATGAAAATTTTCTTTCTACGCCCGACATTTCGTCAAAAATTAATATTTTAAAAAATTAACAATTGAACGCCCAAGGACTTTTGGCTAAGCCGAAAAATATTTATTTTTTATATGATCCAGTCTTCAGATATCTTGCTCACCGCAATTTTAAGGGATTTTCCCGCATTGCACTTTTATACCTTATCGATGAATATTTTTTGACCGCAATATCAAATAAATCTTGAATAGTTATACTTTAATAATGTACAAAAATTTTGGTCTAAAATTAAATACAAATTTTAAAAAATATCATTTTTTTCTTCGAAAAACTCCCTGAGGCCCTTAAACACGTCTTAGAATGTTAAATATATGACAGCTGTGCAAAACAAAGTCACAACCTTAATAAGTTTGAATAATTTATTATGAGTTCTTTTGTGATTTAGTTTTTGAGTTCTGATAGCTCAGATAGTGAAGATTATGGTGAAAACTTGAGGATTAAATTAAGGGATAGCTCTAACCCGTTAGAACTGCGCGATGGAGTGAGAGTTTAAAATGTTAATATTTGTTGAAGAAGATGTTGAGGAATTTTTTAATTTTAGGAAGTTTCGCAGTGCTTTCAATTATAAAGTAAGCTGCTGTACTACGTTTTTTTTTTTGCAGAAGGTAGTTACCAAAAAGGTGCTTGTAATGATTTCAACGTTGATGTAACCCAGTCTACCTTCTCTGAAAGTCGTACGGAAGTGTTTTCCACGCTGGAAAGTGCAATTTGTAGCAATTTGATAAAATTTTCGAATCACTCGGAAAGAAATTAAATTAAACTAGCGTTCTATGAAAAATATGGATTTCCTGGCGTTGCACAATGGGTTGAACAGTAACAAAAATGAAAATTAATTCAAAAATTTAAGTTGGTAAATTGAAATAAACTTTTATACCGGGTAACAAATATTAAAATTCGTCATCACTAGCTGTCAAATTAAATGTTGTATGTTATCTACTTTTTTCGCTACACTCTCTGAAAGTTTTTGAGCGTGCATTGGAAAAAAGTGAAAAAAAGCGATAAAACAAGTGTTTTTATTTCCCAAGTGTTCTTAAACTAAAATATTTTTTTTAATTTTTTTTTTAATATTTATTTTTTAATATTCAAATAATTTTTGTTTTGAAAAATATCGTCCAAGTATTTTTAAGAAATTTTTTAAAATTGTTAAAAAAAGAGTGTTTTTTTATATATTTGCTAAATTTCAAATGGTAAGTTGGTGTAAGTGAACAAAAATGTTTAAACAATAATAAAATATAAGATTTCAGCTTTTGTTTAAAAAAAACATTTTGCTTATATTTGCATAATAGCGAAATATTTAAGTTTATTTTGATTCTGCAGCTTCAAATTATGCTTAGATGTACACTAGACCGTCTCGCCTTATAGGCGAAAAAAAAAAATGTCGCCACACACCATCTCATCTGCAGCATTATTGAAAGGAGGTTTCGAAAACAAATTTTTTTTTTTTTTTACCGAACGTAGGGGTCGCGCATCGACATATTTCTTTATAACTTCGGTATTTACCGTCCGATCTTAAAGAATTGTTTGTTTTTTTTTTCTCAGGAAGACCTATTTTTGTCTCTAGAACTCATTGACCTCAGTTGACCCCTTATAGTACTGACCCAGCGGACCTCAGTTTCTACCATCTTAACGTGCCATTTTGGTTTCAGAAATGGAAAGCCAATAAAAAATCATTAAACTTTCATGAAAGAAATTTTTCGCTATTTTCACTAGAAATATTTTAAAAATTGTTTTATTTAATGTTTTTGCAAATTTTAAATTTTTTGTCAAATCGTATTATTTTTATAAAATATCCACCGATAACGTTCTTACACCTAGAAAAAACCATAGTAAAATTATCTAAGATGGCTTTTGTGAATAATAAATGTACTGAATGAAATAACTATCTTTAATAACAAAAGTTTTTGGGTAAGCTGAAAATGGTTTTAAAATGAAAAATTTGTTAATTTATACAAAAAACAAAATTTTTAAATTCACAAAGCATTACTTTGTAAAAGTAACTAAATTCATGTATAAAGTACTTAAAGTATGGCTGGTAGCTAAAAAAGAAAATAACAGAAACACTGCGAAAAAAGAAGATGCAAATAGTTATCAATCAATAAATTTTTTAAATTTTTCAATGTTAATCATCGAAATGTATAGAAAATACTTCCCAATCAATTGTATTACTTCCCAAGAGTGCAATTCTACTTGTGAAAATGTGCTTACAACTAATGGTTTTCACCATTAATTCACCATAAATATAAAATTCGATTAATAAGCAGATTAAACTTTGTTGTCATATCGAAGAACTTTGTAGGCTTAAAACAGACCAAGTCCTTAGGTAAACTAACATGAATTTTTTTCTTAAGTTTTTTTCTAGGTGTATCCGAATCATTCTGCAATTGTTGCCGTTATTTTAAACTTCGACAAACCTTTAACATTAACAGCACGATCTTAAAGAATAGTCCAGAAAGTTTAATACGAAGGAAGTTTATTGCAGGCTTTAATTGCATTACTTAAGAATTGTACATTAAGATGCCTTTTTCGGATGTGAACGTTTTCGGTGGATATTTTATAAAAATAATACGATATGACAAAAAATTTAAAAATTTGCAAAAAAAAATTACAACAAAAATTTTTCATATTTCTAGCGGAAATAGCGAAAAATTCTTTTGAAAAAGATTAATGATTTTTTAAGGACTTTTTAATTCTGATACTAAAATGGTACGTTTAGATGGTAGAAACTGGGGTTCAGTGGGTCACTACTATAAGGGGTCAGCTGAGGTCAATGAGTTTCAGAAAGCAAAAATAGGTCTTCCTAAGACAAAAACAAAAACATATCATTCTTTAAGATCGGACGGTAAATAACGAAGTTATAAAGAAATATGTCGATGCGCGACCCTACGTTCGGTCAAAAAAAAAAAAATATTTTTCGAAACTTTCTTTCAATAACGCTTTAGATTAGCTGGTGTGCAGCGAAATTTATTTTTTCGATACGGTCTAATGTACACACAATATAACACTAATAGTTTGTTTATTTTTATATTCTGTTTCTGGAATTGTTCTTACTGCTGTTCTGTTTGTCTTCATTTTGGTTTTTTCCTTGTTGTTGTTGTTGTTGTTGTTGTTTTGAATTAGTAAAAGTTTAAGATTGTTAGTTGGTACACGGGAAAACGAATAACCGTTCAAAAAACTTTGAAAACGTTTATTATTTTGGGAACAAGTCACAACACAGTTTTCATTACTCCTCGAGAATTTTACGATATGTTGAAAAAAGCAGATTCTTACAAAAATGTGGACGATATCAATCATCTGAGAATGGAGCTAGTCAAACGGATTAATCCAACTAATTTTTATATTTAAATAAAATATTTCATGGTTTTTGTACAGATTTCAAGGATCGCTGGGATAAAGTTTATCGAATGGGAACAATATTTTTTAAAAACTACGACTATGGCTATGATAAAAAAGATTTAATGAAGAAATGTTTTTGAATTAAAAAAATTTTATTGTTTATTACGCGTTTTTTCCTTTTTTTTATTAAAGTTTTTCTGATAAAAATATAAATTTAGCTGAGTTTGATTGGATTTATTAAATCTAATAAAGTATGGTTTCATTTGCAGCTGACTCATAAACTTTACGCATCTAATTCTGAAGTTGCAACGAAAATTCTGATTTAAGTAGCATTTAAAATGTTGCCAATAGAAACTTGATTTAAATGGAGGCTCCTTTGCATTAATCCGCGTTTTACTTATGTTTCAACCCGTTAGGATTATGTCTATATCAAAAAGTTTCCAACGCTTGTATTAGTTATGCAGTATATCCTCTTAAGCCTTTAAGAGCAAATCGTGATAGAGGCGAAAACAGCCTTGAGGGAAGGTTCAATGAGCTTCACTCAAGAGCACGGAATGTTATTGACAGAACAAATGGCGTTATAAAAAACACATTTCGATGCATGTTAGGCGCACGGCAACTCCAATATACGCCGGAAAAGGCATCCAAAATCAAATGTATGCTGCGCTTTGCACAATTTAAGAATAAATTGCAGAAGTCAAGATAAACCAATAGCGTTCCCTCATGATAATGATTATGTAGGTTTGCCTTCAGTTCCTCAGTGGTTCTGGCTATTAAAATGCGCCAGCATAACATCAAGTCGACAAGTTATAAACTATATTCTTGGTTGAAGGGCCCAAACTATTGAGTTTTGAGGTCAATAAATTCCACTTTCCATCTAAAGTTGCTTTATTCATGTTATGGCTTCATTCTTAACCTGGAATGATACCATCTTCTCGAACTGCCTCCTTGTGGTTATTTGTAAGCTAATAGGAATAAAATATAAACAATTTCTATTAATATTATTTATATTATCATATTATTTCTTTCTACTCAGAATTGTTCTGAGGACATTATCGCGTTTACTGAAACGTGGTTGAATGCAAGCTTTACTGACTTGGAATTGTTTAGTTTTCAAGTATTTAGAAAGGACACAACAGCAATAATTCTTCTGTTGGTGGTGGTGTTCTTATAGCTGTAAGGAACTGCTTTGTTAGTTCCTTTGTTGATACACCCTGCGCTTCTAATATTGAACTAATATGCGTTAAGGTAGCTCAAATGTATATATAATTAATGCATATGTTCCTCCAAATAGTAGTGTAGAGGTTTATACAAGTCTGGCTGATTGTCTAGACTATATTCTTAATATTCTTGACGTTAATGACGACATTTTATTGTTGGGCGATTTTAATCTGCCCGACTTAAAATGGCATTCTTCTGACGATGATACATTTTTTTGTGCATCTAATGCGAAGACTCTTGGGGAGCATATATTCGTTGACAGTATATGTTCTGACTTACAATAAGTGAGTTGTATTTATAATAGTCTGGAAAGACTTCTTGACCTGGTCTTAACTACGGACAGTAACAATATCATTGTTAAGAGGGCCTTCCATGCTCTTACTACTATTGATGCATATCATCCACCTTTGAGTATTTGGTATAAATCGGATAGGGAGAATATAGTGAATTCGAGTTTAATGGACAAGGTTTATGAATTCAATTTTAAAGAGCTGACTTTTTGAAGTTGAATCAATTACTTAATAGTATAGTAAACGTTATTTTAGAATATATAAATAATAATCTTAAATCATAATCTTAATGAATCCATTAATTTGGAACTCTTTGCTGTTATTTCTCAGTCTGTACCATATAGCCTCAAATTTGCAAAGAACTCGGCGTACCCTTGGAACACAAAAGAGTTGAAAACACTTCGCAATAACAGGAATAGGGCATGGAAGAGATATGTCTGTACTTTGGACTCAAATGACCTTGAAATCTACAAACGTTTGTTTCTGGAATCAAAATCTTTCAGCTGTTTTATATAATGAATATTTAGGCAATATTAAGCTGAGAATATTGTCTGATCCAAAGAGATTTTGGGGTTTCATAAAAACTAAGACAAAATCTGATGGATTTCCTTCATCCTTCAAAACTCTTGATGGATTTACGGATGATCCTTCTATAATTTGTGGCCTTTTTGCCAATCTTTTCAAGGAATCTTTTTGTTCAGATTCATTTAACCCTGATGAAGGTTACTTTGACTACATGAACTCTTCACCCAGGGTCTCTTTGGAATCTATATCCTTTACGTCTGAGTATATTTTAAAGTATATTGGGACAACCGATGAGGATTTTGGCGCTGGACCTGATGGAATTCCTTCCGCAGTGTTAACTCAATGCGGTTCCCTTTTGTGTCAACCACTTTCTTTATTATTTAATAAATCCATTACAGAAAGTTATTTTCCAGTGTTTTGGAAAAAATCATTTATAAGTCCTATATATACAAAGGTTGCAGGAATGATGTTAATAATTATAGGCCCATCGCTAAGCTTTCGTCTATTCCCAAACTTTTTGAGCGAATTGTGTACGATCGTGTTAAATTTTTGTGGAGAAGTCATAACATCTCGTCAGCATGGTTTTGTTAATGGAAGATCCACAGTGTCTAATCTTCTCGATTTTACAACATTCTGCTTATTTACACTGACTAAAGTAAAGCATTTGATAAATTACCTCATGCTTTAATCTTATTCAAACTAAATTTAATGGGATTTCCACATTATTTTGTATGCTGGATAAAATCGTATTTGACTGAGCGATCTTATCAAATACGATTCCGAGGGGTGTTGTCTTCAGAATTAATTGCTGAATCAGGTGTACCTCAGGGTAGCCACCTTGGTCCAATTCTGTTTATTTTGGCAATTAATGATGTCACACACGTCATTGAACACTCTCGTCTAACTATTTGGCTAATCGAGGGGAGATTTAACACTTAAAAACCAACTTTAACAAAAAACCAAATAAACCAAATAAACAAAAAACTATATGTTAAGAAGAAAAAATATGAAAAATGTTGTTTCTTATGTTTTGTACCCTTTTTTTTTACATGCTACTTAAGGTACTATTACAGTATGTAAAAAATTAAAAAGAATTTTTTTTTTTTTAGAATCTGGTTTCTTAAGTTCTTTAGAATGCGTATACGAAATTTTAGAAAAGAATATCAAATAAAAAAAAGATATAACATACATTGTATTCGTATGTCGCGTATTATTCATATATTATCGTTCATAGAAGAAAATCTAATCGCGTTTTTCTCGAAACAAGTTTTTTCGAATTGGTTTCTAAGATATCTCGAGTTCTGCTTGATCGATTTCGATGAATCTTGATTCATTGTGATCTTCATAGAGTCTGTTAAGCACTCTACCTATAAAAACCCGAGAAACTTTTATATTTTGTTTTTTATGGCTAAGAATTTCTGTCAAAAAGAGGGGTTTTTGTAAATTTGTTTTTCAACGCATGCCATTTTTTTGTGTTTTGTTTTTTTTTTTATTTGCGTAGGTAGAGTGCTCAACTATAACCCTTTACTGAAGAGCACATTGGCTTTGTTGTTTTTAAGCCGAGCTATAGCTGTTAAGACCTCGTTATAGTCGGGCAGCGGAACTTCAAAGCTGTCATCCATAATTGGGGTTTCCTGGATATCATCTCCACTGGCGGGATTGTTGTCAGCGTCGCCATTTAAAAGACTAGAGAAGTGTTCCCTCCATAACACCAGTGTACTCTGGCTATCTGTCACTAGACTCCCATTCTCATCCTTGCAATTTTCGATTCTCATTCCTGTCGCCATGCATCTCAATTTTCGCGCACTCACGCATTTCCGCCTCTCGTTTTTTTTGCCTGAAAATGCGTCTCTCTTCCCTCCTCTTCTCTCGGTATCGCTCCATAACAGCAGTTTCGGCGAGGGCGGTGGTAGCCTATCACCTCTTCGGCAGCCGTACGCATAGAGTAGGATATGTGCGTCCACAGTTCGCATATATCGTCGATCAGAGGGTGCTTTCTTGAAGCAGGAGTGAGAGTCGGGTAGCGAAGGCTTCGGCCGTCCGTTTTGACTGCAGCTTGTCGACGTCTAGCTTTCTTTGTGTAGGATTGCGAGCATTCTTAGCTGCGCAAAAACGTGTGCGGATCTTGGTTGCGACAAGATAATGATCCGAGTCTATGTTAGCACCACGGATCGTGCGTACGTCTAGTACAGTGGAAGAGTGCCTTCCGTCAATCAAAACGTGATCAATTTGGTTGCATGTTTTTTGATCAGGGGACAACCAGGTGGCCTTATGAATATTGAGATGCATGAATCTAGTGCTACTAACGACCATGTTTCGTGCTGCGGCGAAATCAATCAACCTCATTCTGTTATCGGATGTGTTGTCGTGGAGGCTGAACTTTCCGTCTGTTGGACCAAATATGTTTTCCTTACCCACCTTGGCGTTGAAGTCACCAAGCCAATTTTTAAGTCATGACGGGGGCAGCGCTCATATGCGTCTTCAAGGCGCTCGTAAAAACTTTCTTTGGTCTCGTCATCTTTTTCTTCTGTCGGAGCGTGCGCACATATTAGGCTTATGTTAAAAATTTTTGCCTTGAAGCTGATTATGGCAAGTCGTTCGTTCACAGGAGTGAATCGCAGGACATGATGCCGTATTCTCTTGCAAACTACAAATCCGCAAACTCGTGCTTCTCCGCATGGCCGTTGTAGTAGATATCACAGGATTCTTGCCGTAAGCAACCCTGTCCCTTCCATCGCATTTCTTGGATTGCAGTGATATCAGAATTATATCTTTCCAAGATATCAATCAGTTGGATAGAGGCACCATCCCAATTTAGGTTTCGAACATTCCAGGTGCATATCCGTAAATCATTATCAGTTTTTCGTTTGCGGTAGTCGTCATCAGATTTGGGGATCATTCTTTTATTAATTCTTAAACTTTTCATTGAAATAGTTTTATTACATGGTGGGCTTCAAACCCAACGCACAACCTTTGCTTGATGGCCAAAGGAAGCCCGCCGCTCAGATTCGCCGCCTAAGTATATCGGGTGATAGTTTTTTGACGTTTCCAGGAGACACCACGCGGAGGTTTGAGTCGACTTGAGACGATTTCGACATGGACAATGCTGGCCTCGCCAAGTTGAGGCAGTCAGACACGTTGCCATGTGAAGATCGCCCCCTTATCTTATTTATACTTTGTAATAAAAATTAATTAAAGTTGATTAATTAAACTATTAAAGTTGTTGTTTTTAATAGCTCCACACTGTAATAGTACCTTAAATCAGAATTTTCTTGCAACTAGAAGCGAAAATTTGATGAGTCAGTTGAAACCAAATGAAACCATACTTTATTCGATTTAATAAATACAGTACATTTTCGATAATCCGGACACATATAGTTTTAGGGCCGTTCGGATTATCGAGGTTGTCCGGACTATAGAAGTAAACATTTTTGAAGCAATATTGATGAAATAAAACAAAGTTATCAATTCGTTTAACATTTATTTATTAAAAAATAGAATTTGTTTACAAATTTACACCAAACAAACATTTATATTTTGAAAATGGGTTCAAATATTACTTATGTACTTTGATTTAAATGTTAACTGGTCCATAAATCCTTGTTGAAACGAATTCGTTTATCTTCTTTTTGTTATTTCTTGTATCAAAAATCGTTGACTTGGGAATTTTAATTTTTTCAGCAACCTGCCTAATAGTTTTACCCTCATCCAGTGATTTAAAAGCAAAACGACAACACGTCTGCTCTATATGAATAATTTTTTATTAATTCTAATTCTAAAATACATCTTATTTATAGCTTAAAATTATCTTAAACTAAACCATCTATCCTGCGTACCTTATTGATAAGAAATACCATCTGTCTACCTACCCTATTCTTCGTATCTATTAGAGGGATGAATTCTTAATAGTTCGTGGAAGCCTATCATTACTGATAAATCATGAGTGCATGGTAATGAGCACGCTTCATAATGGACTGTATTTAATTATTTTTATCAGCAAAGATAACGAGACAACGCATCCTAAAGACATAACGAATCATCCCTCTGCCTGCATATACTTTTGCAATAAAAGAAATGTGTTCATATTTGAACATCCAGACTTTGCAATATATCACCTTTTCTTTTAGAAGTAATGTTTTGTGTTTGCGTTTAATATTTGAAAACATATCACTTGATTTAAGCGCTTATAACAAAATAAACCATGAAATAAATACACCAATTTTCGCTTACGAGGGAACAGAAGTTTACTTCGCTGATTACTTCAATACATACATACATTAATAAGTGTGCTAAATCAAAAACGGGAAAATAACTGCCTTTTTGCATAAGAAAAAAATTTTTCCGGATAGTACAGGTCCGGATGGAGTGTCCGAATTATTTGAGTGTCCGAATTGGCGAATGTCCGGACTGTAGAAGTTGTACTGTACAATAAAACAGGTTAATATATATTTTTAGCATAAAAAGTTTAATTAAAAAAATGGTAAATTTTTAAATAAACTAGTTAAGTATATCTTCGACTTGGCCGAAGTTAAAATACCCCACGGCCGATTCTTAGGGGTAAAAGATTCTTCAATTGGAGAATTTTTTATGAGACTTTGACAGATTTTATTATTTTTAAGTGTCTTAAATACATACATATCAAATTGTTTTCCTGCAGTTTAAATATAAGTCTTTTTATAAAGTTTTCAATTTTGGGGTTGTATGGGAGGTGGGCGTGTTAGTTTGTGTATGACGCCCATTTTTCTAACACATCTTAGTTTTGTGATAAAATACACAAATACCAAATTTCAGTATTGTAACTTTAATATTAGCCTCTTTATAGAGTTTTCAATTTTGGGGTTGTATGGGAGGTAGGTGTGTATTTCATCCGATTTAGCCCATTCTCGAACTTGATCTTTGTTTTTTTAAAAAAAGCTTAAATATCGAATTTCATTACGATATCTTGAAAATTACGGCTGTAATCGTGTCGACAGACGGACAGACAGACGGACATGGATAAATTAACTCAGGTGGTGATGCTGATCAAGAATATATATACTTTTCTATACCTACCACGTCTCCTTTTGGGTGTTACACACGTCGTGACAAAATTAATATACCCCTTACGCAGTACGCGTGGGGGTATAAAATTTTCGTCATTAAATCTTCTGCATCATAGCCATAGTCATAGTTTTTAAAAAATATTGTTCCCATTCGATACACTTTATCCCACCGATCATTAGCGCAACCAAAGGAGGGATTTTGTGGTTTAAACCCCCCACCAAAATTATTGCAGTACTAAGCAAAATAAGATTCAATCAAAGTGAGTAATATAAAAAGTAATCACCCGTCTTCTTTTATCAGATGAGTGAAAACCCCAAATGTATATTTCAATTCGATTCTCGATGATTCTTCTGTTTCTGTCTACTTGCGGGGTTGTTGACAATACTTCGATTTAAGTTGTCTTTTCAGCTTTTAGCATGGAATCACTAAGGCAGCTGAAATGTTTGGGAAAAACTATGTTCACAAGTAAGACAAAGTAATAATGCCTGAATTTGAGGAAACTAGGTTGAGTCCCTCGCCACAGAAATAATTAAAGGAATTCTCTCTTAAATCGTAATTTTTTGTCGTAATTTTTTTTAAACACAAACTTACCTTAACTCTGTAGGAATTAAGTTTATAGTGAAGTCACGTGATTCAGTAAAAAAATAATTCCGATTGACTTTTGAAAACGAAATTTGACGATTGAAAAAAATTCACAATTCACAAACTCGGCTCTAAATAGGCCTATGGTATCTCGCGCCGTGTGGAATGTGGCACCGTCTTGTTGAAGCCACAAGTCCATCTCTTCCGTTTTGAGGCACGGTAGCTTGATCCATTGGCTGTAACGTTGCGATTTTCATTATTTTTGAGAAATAACTGTTCAGTGATGCCGCGGGAAACAAACCGCACCAAACAGTGCATTTTTCAGAGTGCAGCTCTTAAACTGGCAGCTCTTAAACTGTCTCTGGCTATTCTTCAGACCAAATTCGGCAATTCTGTTTGTTGACGTACCCGTTGAACTAAAAATGAGCTTCGCCACTGAAGACAATGTTTTGATAAAAAAGTGGATCTTCATCCAACTTTTCTAAGGCTCATTCACCAAAAAATCTACGTCGTTGTACGTACCCGGCTTTATATAGTTTCATATCAAGGTCCTAACGTAAAATGTTTGAGATGGTCGAATAACACCAGCCCAATTGTTGAGAACGACGACGAATTACAAATCGCGATCTTGAGTAACACTGGCCGATACAGCAGCAGTATTCTCCTAGTACTCGGCACTCTCTTCATATGGGTTGGTGGATTGATGTTTAATCAAGTGAAATTGGTGCGAAATTTGGTCACGATATCTTGAATGGCCTGCTCGGTACGTTGATTATGACAATCATAAAATGGACGTTATTAGCGAAACACATTTCTCTCAGAGCACACAATTTAATAAACAATTCCAATGATTTGCAAGAGCTGTTAGTTTATAAGTCCATTTATGGTAAAATGGCAAACCTAGCTGAGCATTTTTGGCTTTGCCACTTTACGAATCACGTGTGAGGTGTCAAAAATTGTACACTGAAAAAACAAATAGCAAAAAATCACCCTTTATTAAGAAAACAAATTGTTGCGCCCCTGCCACCGATCCTTTAAGTCTACAAAAACTATGAAATATTTTTTTTAAAAATTCATCCGTTTGATTAGCTCCATTCTCAAATGATTGATTTCGACCACATGTTATTAAGACTCTGCTTTTTTCAATATATCGTAAAGTTCTCGAGGAGAAATGAAAACTATGTTGCGACTTGTTCTCAAAATAAAAACCGTTTTCAAAGTTTGAACGTTTGAACGGTTATTCGTTTTACCGTGTACCAACTAACAAATAATAATAAAAACACTGTAAACAACAACAATAAAAAACCAAAATGAAGACAAAACAAAATAAACTAAATTAAAACAGCAATAACAACTATTCCAGAAACTTAATAAAAAAAAAACTTACTACAAGTGTTATATTGTGTGTACGTTATAGCATAATTTGAAGCTGCAGAATCAAAATAAATTAAATATTTCGCTATTGTGCAAATATCTGCAAAATATTTTTTTTTAACAAAAGCTGAAATATTATATATTATTATTGTTTAAACATTTTTGTCCACTATTGCTCACTTACCATTTGAAACTTAACAAATATATAAAAAAATCACTTTTTATTAACACTTTATATTTTTAATTTCTTAAAAATATTTGGACGATATTTTTCAAAACAAAAATTATTTAAGAACAAAGTCTTATACCTGAAGTTGATGGATCCAATTAAAAAATTGTTTGTTTAATCTTCCTATATTCGCGCGCAACGGCATGATAAATATAAACGTGCATCGTGTTTTACGATTTTTTTTTTAAAACAAAAATGAAAGACTTCCTTGATTATTATTATAAATAAGTAAATACGTTTTACTGAGTTATGTTCTGAAATTAAAAATTATATTCTTACCTAAAACAGTAACATTTTTACTCGCGTCGGTCTCACAGACCGATAACTGTACAAAAGAGTGGCACCTGTGTTCGCCACTTGCACTTTCGCTGCACTGAAGCTACTGAAGCTACTAAACACAACAAAGTCCCAGTGGCGGTATTTAAAAAAAAAATGTCAATTAACATTTAACATTAAAATTAAAATGTTAAATTAACTCCGGTTAACGTCTAAGTTTACTCCTACTTTGACCAAAAAAAGACTTGTTGTTCAACTTATTTTACCCATATTAACTTAATCTGAGTTGGTTTACAGTAAATTGAACTCTCACTCGGAGCACAAAATTCTTGTTGCGTTTAATGACATGACTAGATATATATTTGACTTAAGACGTTTTGACTCTGTATCTGTTAAATGTAAGGAAATTTTAGGATGTAGTTTAATAGGATATTTAAATGCTAGAAACTGCATATTTCTGCACAAGTTGGCAATTAATAAGACACCGTCATACCTTTTTGAGAAACTTCGCTTCAGTACATCGAGTAGAACATATAATTATATAATACCACGATACTCTTGTTTACAGTCTAAGCGGCTGTTTTTCATCAACGCCATCAAGCTCTGGAACTCGCTTCCATCAAACATTAAAAATATTGTCAGCACGAGCAATTTGAAGTCTTCTATTTTAACCTTTTTTTCTAACCTCTAATTTTCTTCACTTTATTTTCTATGCTGCTTTGAATACTTAATTTTCTCCTTTTTACTTAGTTAAGTTAAGTTTTTAAATTTATATATACATTTTTTCCCCTTTCTCTTATTTTTTAATAAATTTTAAATTGTTTTTGTTCTGATAAAACTTTAAGTATTAGCTTTAAGCTTTGTTTGTGTTTCCTGTTGATAGTTATGTTCTTAAATCTTAAATTTTAAATTTTTTAATTTTTAAATTTTTAATTGTTGTACGCTAAAAGACCTTTATTGATCTTACAGTACTATTTTTTAAGTCAAATAAACACAAATACAAAATACAAAAATTAATTGTTTTGTTGGTCTGTGGTACCAATGCGCGAGTATAGGAAGGTTAAGAAAACTTTGGAAAAACAAACACTTGTTTTATTGCCTTTTTCACTTTTTGTCAATGTGCGCTCAATTAGTCAAAATTATTAAACTCTCTGAACTCTCTGACGTGTAGCAAAAAAAGTAGACAACATAGAACATTCAATTTGACAGATAGTGATGATGAATTTTATTCTTCTACTCGGTATAAAATTTTATTTAAATTTTAATCAATTTTTGAATTAATCCTCATTTTTCTTACTGTTAAGAATTCGCGCAATTTACTAAAAGTTTAATTTTATCTAAATAAAACGCAGGCGGTGCAATTCAATACTTATATTTCAACAATCCAAAAAAAATTAACTTAGTATGTGTATGCAATGAATAATGTCAAAAAAGAGAATAGAAAAAGGAACAAAATGTGAGTATAATTGAATAATAATAATGGAACGCGAATGTCAAAATTAAAAGTTAACAGGGCTGCATTCTCCTCAACAGTTACTCTTCAACCCATTGTGCGATCGCTTGTGAAAGTGAGGAACAGCCAGATTAATGTTTGGTTAGCTCTGGCTTATCCTCTCTTCGATGTCTTTCGCCGGCGTGACGACCTCCAGCCGGCGCTCCACCAGAGTTGTCGTGTCTGCCTGGACGATCGATCCGTAATGACCTTGCAGCGCTAGTGTACATACCGCCCGACCATCTACAGCACTCCGTCCTAATATTATGAACACTACACAAACTCAGACAATTTTCATGTTTCAATAGTTTGGTGTCAATTTTAAAAGGAATACACATTATTTCTTAACCACAATATATAATTAATAATATCGTGATATAGAAAAAGTAAGAAAATTCTATATTACGAGGGGTACTATTTATATTTTGGGAACTGGCGACACTAATGTCAATAGCTAAATCTGGCATTAACATAATAAAGTTTGACATTTGATAGCATAAATGTACTCAAACTGTTTTGATGAACAAGTGCTATTTGTTTTGTTTACAGTGAGTTAAGAAAGTCAATTTGTTCAAAAAATGGAAATTTCAATAAAAGGTTTTCGTTGGATTATTTTTCACAACTTTCGACGTAGTTTAAAGCATCATCTCAACAAGAATTTGTCAATGAACTCAGTTCTTTGTATGGCGATAAAGCACCATCAAAAAAGCAGTATATCGCTGGTATAATGAATTCAATCGCGGTCGTAGTTCGGTCGCACAACCGGTTGTTGTGTTACAAAAAATCGATGCAGTACGTGAACTAATAACATAGTGTGACGGTGTGCTAAAAAATTACAACAAGCATTTATAGAAATTCTCAAAGATGAACCTTTGGCGAGTTCAACGGACCTAGTGTGACCTCTCAATGTCATCACAATTTTTTTTAATTGATTTTTAAAAATTATGTTCTCGAATTTTATTGAACCGAAATTCAATGACGTTTTGCACACATTTGCCTTATCGGAAATGGAAAAAGAAGTAAACAAAAAGCACAACAACAAAATCTTTGCAGAATAAATGTAGACAATTTTTTAAATTCTGCAACTAGCAAAAGAGTAGAAAAACACTGCTTGAACAAGTGAAAAGATTCTCGGTAATTCCGTTTTGGTTTTACTGCAGTTGAGCTTATTAGCTTTTCGAAGTTAGTGGACTGCATAAACCTCAGAGACTACTGATGATTTGGAGTACCGTCCGACGAAACCATGGTCTAATCTGCTCGGACTGTTCTGCAAAGAACATTGTTGTTGTAGCAATCGTCGGGCTTCACAAATTATTTGGCATCAAGCTCTAAGTATAATTCTTGAAAAATATGTTTTTAAGAATTATAAACTAAAAAAATAAACAATTAAAATGCCACAATTTTTTAAGTCAAAATCCACTTATATTCAGTAAAATTTATGGTAGAATAAGACTGTGCAAAAAGAAATAAAAAAAAACTAAACAGAAAGTGAATCTAAGTAAAAAATTACTTTGGTACGATTTTTAGCTTTTATTTTTGTGCACAGTGCACAGTGGAGCAGTATGACTTTTTCATATTAAGAATATTAGAAAGCATTTCCATTTCTGATAAGGCAAATGAGTGCAAAACGTTATGCAACAAAATTCGAAGACAAAATTTTAAAAAGTCAGCCAAAAGAAATTGTGAATACATTGAGAAGTCACACTAGTTGAGTTGAACCAAAGATTTATCTTTGAGAATTTCTACAAAGGTTCTTGTAATCAATTTTTTTTTTGTTTTTCGCCGCACTGTGTAATGCAAGATCGTCATGTGACATATCGTGAGATAGAGGCGTCCTTGCACATTAGTTCAGAGTGCGTAGAGCCAGGGTACACTGAATAAGGTAGCCGCAACACGGAGAGCGCGACTGCCGCAAATGTCAAAGCGAACTGCTTCAGCTGTTGTTGTTGCTGTTCTTTTTTTTCGATAGCCAGTTGATTTTGACACTTTCGGATATGCGAAAGAGAGCACAGTCAGTTTTGAAGCAACCTTGTTATTCAACCATGCGTAGAGCACTCAAAATTCGCTCTCGCTCTTTCGAGTCATCATTTATAAAAACAAAGCAATGAAAATCTCTTCAGAGCAACTCGTTAAACGCTACGCTCTCGCATAAACTCCTCAAACACATGTATTGGTTATTCCATAGTAGAATAAATAAGGTATATGCAGCGCTGATTGTGCTCTCTTCTCGGTACTGCCGATATTGTCAAAATCAGCTGTGTGTCCAGCGTCGAATTAACGTTGGTGGGGCCCTGAGGCCATTTTTTTGGTGAGGGCCCCTAACAATGAATGTAAAAAGTTAGTTGCACAAAAAGTATGCAGAGTGATTATTATATATTTAATTATATAATTTTTCTTATGTTTAAAATATTGAATTAGAAAAATCGTTATTTGTTATATAAATATCGTTAATGACAATCATCAGAATAGTTTGGGTGGTTATTATTTAGAAGTTTTACGAGATTTAATCGAAGCGAACACTTCAATAACATTTTCGAAAGATAAATCACGAATAATGTCAATTTCTGTGCTAAGAATCATGAGGCTGATAAGACGTTTCTGTCCCATACTCGTACGCAATCTATTTTTGAGCAGTTTCATTTTGGAGAATGATCTCTCTCCACTACAATTGGTTACCATTATGAACAAGTATATGCGAAGAACTATTTCAGTACATATTTACAAAAGTTGAGCGAAGATTGTTCTCCATTATTATGCGATAAAGAAATTGTGCTCCAGATTTTGCGATTTTTCGTTTAAAGAGCCTTGCTAGCTCGGCGAGTTGAACCAGTTCATTACCAAGAGTCAATTCTACATCTTCTGGGCAACAATCAACAAGATTTTTCGCTTTTGCTTTTAACACTTCAGTTGTAACCATTTGAAGATCATTAAAAAATCCGAACCTTTCTCAAACTTCAAACTTCAACTTCATATACTGCGATTCTTTTTGATAAAGACGTGGTCAGCGAGTCCTCAACTGGAAGAAAAGCTTCAACGCGGAATTTATCTCTTGGTGACAGCGGGACACAAGAGTTTTTTGTCCTCGATGGCGGTGCAATTAAAAAACCACAAGAATAAAGAATTATTTAGATTTCTTTTTTGACAACTAAAATGAAATAACTATATTTAAATATAAGACACTTTATATACCTCATTTAGTCGTTGCGTAAATTCACGAAACAACGATTTGCGCACTTTTAAATTCAATCAAAAACTGATGCGTGAACAACGACCAGATAATGTGACACAATTTCTATTGAATTCGTTCTGTATTATTTCCTGCTATGCTGTCAGTCTCTGAGCGCAAATGCAACAAACACTTGTGATACTTTCTGTTGTTTACTCAAAAAAAAAAAAATGGTAATTGAAAACAATATTTTCTCCATTTTGATAAAAAATACAACTTTTCTTGAATGGTGGGAGCCCCCAAGTGGAAGGGGCCTGAGGCCACTGGCCTCCAGCTTAATTTGGCCCTGTGTAAGGAAATAAAATTTGAATTATTCCAATTTGCATTTTGTGTCGTCTTCTCTTATATATAAACCCAAATGTTTGTCTGTCTGTTTGTTCCGTATAGGCTCGCGCACCGTTCATCCGATTGAGCTGAAATTTGGACACCGAGTACGTTTAATAGAGAAGAAAATGATAGCGGTGTAAAAATATGTAAAAAGTGGATGGAAGTCTGTGGGCGTGGCACTTCATAATAACTCCTAAGCGCCTGGACCAATTTCAATTAAATTCGGTAAGAAGGTTTAACTGCACCCAAGATAAAACATAGGCTATAAAAAATTGCAAACATTAACGCAAGAGAGCGCTTTATATGATTATAATAGTGAATGTTTAAGACTCAATAACTCCTAAACAACTTGACCGATTTTGCTAAAATTTAGCTTGTGAATTAACCTGACTCCTTAGGAATTTTCAGGTACTGTTTTACGGAAATTTGACTAAACACTTACGACGAACTTAGGGGGCAAAACCCCAAAAAACGATAATTTAAAACATTAAATTCATAATTTAAAAAATGTTAAAATCAGAGCAGTTTTAAAAATCGCCTTTTTTCTGTGCTCGAAGAACAATCCCGAGCAACACCGGGTAACATCAGCTAGTTTTAAATAAAAAAAATTTTCGATTTTTTCAATTGGAATTTTTGTTTTCTTGCTTTCTCATTGTTTTGAGAATGCTTTGGAATTTTATATGAGTTGTCAACTTTATTTTGACATTTACGGCAGTACGCTCTCTTCTAGCGAGTTTACCTTATTTATTCTACTATGGGTTATTCGTTTGTTTACAAAGAGCGCTCATCGTTTTGAGAACATCATCACTGTTTTCATCCTCCGAGCCTTCCAAAAGAAGTGCTCTTTATTTCAGCTGAAAAATATTTGAATTCATCAATGATGAGTATTTTGATACTTATCAGTTAAATATTTGCTATTAAGTGAAAGGAAACGCATACGTTATCCAAAAAATTTTATTTATTAAATAGAAAAAATACATTTGCAGAAATAAACTAAAATTCATATATTCATTTAATTAAAAATAAAAATTAAAATTCATTAAACTTGAACGTAATCAAAGTTTAAACTTAACCTTTAAACTTTTTTTAACATTCAAGGCATGTCGCTTCATTTTCTTTCTCATTAAATGATATATATTTGGATTTGTCTATATTTGAAAACCTTCCCATTTTAAATAATTAAACATTTAAGAAAACATGCGAACAAGTGTATACACACAAATGTCAAACAAAATCCTTCAATGCTTACAAAAAGAAAACAAACAAACTACAAAAGAAACAAATGATAAAAAAGTGATGGCATCAAAATAGAACTCACTCCGCATTCACACTATATAACTATCATTGAAAGAATTCATAATTTTCAAACAATCTGAGTGATGTAAAAAAAAAGAGCGAGTACACATATCGGCTTATGCTATTCAAAAGCGCATACTGTGAACAGCAACGAAAGAGAAATGCAAATAAACAACTCGCTCGCTCATTCGGAGATTTACGAATGGTCGCTCGTTTGTTTTTCATTTCCAATGAAAGAAAAAAAAATAAATGCACTGAGTTGAGTAGTATTGAGGTGAGTGAGGGATATTTTACTCCTCAATGATAAGTATTTACGAACTCTGCATTAGTTCCACTTCAATATATTTGATTTTGCATGAACACTTCAATATATTTGATTTTGCATGAACACTTACCTGTAAAAAAGTTTTCTCGATAATTCCCCACAATAACCAACAAATGACTAATAGTTTGAAGGAATGCAAAATTGTATTGATCATCAAGGGGAATATTTTGAAAAACAATAAAAAATTCTCGAAAGGCCTCCTTTGTTTCAATAACATCTTTAACTCTATGAGGCATGCTTTTTATTAAAACGTTTTCATTTTCCTTTGTTTTTCCCTATTTTCCGAGTATCAACGTTTTGGCTAAAAATTAGCTAGGTTATATTTTTGCGAGTACACACTCTGATCTTGAGCGCTCAACTATTCCCAATGTGCCTTCCAAGAACAATATTAAAATATTTGTGTTGTTAAAACAGCGTGTGCTTCTTTTGGATGTATGCCATTGGGCTCCATCCTCCATGCTTGCAAAACGCTTCAGCAACCTAAAACTACCAGTCGCTTCAACAACAACAACAACCTTGGCGACCAGCAAGGTAGCAATGACAACGAAAAAACAAAAATAACAAAAAAAAAACCGTTAGCAGAAAACTGCATTGTCTTTAATTACACAAGGCAGGTGAATGACCGTGTCGGTCATCAAACGTGAATTTTACCATTTTGTTTATTTTAATAATTTTTAAAATAGTTATGTTTATGCCTTATAGCACTTTTATTACTATTAGGACATTTATTATAAATAGAAAATCAATAAATATTAAACACTAGTATAAATTCAAACGACTAGTAGTGCACATTCTTTTGGTAAGCAATTGGTTTGTGTACCAATCGCTATCTTAAACAAAAGCTTTCGGTGATTTCAATAGCAACAGTTTTTTAATTAATTTTGGTGGTTTTCGGTGTCACCCAAAACCAAACATAAACACAAAAACTTATTCGTGTGCATTCAAACCAGATGCGACAACGTTACTGCAGTCGTTCAGAAATATCCAGTTCTAAGGGCAATTCAACAAAAACACTACTCGATGCTTTTAGATTACTTGATGATGACAAAACTACTTCTCCAAATTTCTTTGAGAACATACCACTTCCTGTGAACATACCACTTCCTGTTACACCAGCAGCAAATGAAAAACATGCCACAGCCATCTGCAATACTGAGAGACACATCAGCATCTCAACCGCGGCCTCGGCTTGAGCGTAAACTAGCATGAAGGTTTGTGTCCGGTTAAGTTAAGTTTCCGAACCATTCTATTGAAAATTAAAGGTGCAGTTTCTTCGTTAGAAAATCTCGAAAGCCTGGTCAAACACGACCAAACAGTGAATTTTTCAAAATGTATACCAAACGACGTCAAATTTTAAAACTTTCCATTTCATCCCTGATTTGTGTAGGTTTCAATACGTAAAATTTTATTGCTACGTATTTTTTGCTAGGTTTTGAACGCCTTAACCTTGAACTCGGCAAGTATTTAGAAAAATACATCAACCTTAGAATTTTGTTCTTCTACGTTTGGCCAAGTTTAGTAAGCGCCTTCCAACTGCACCAATTGAATTATTTTTAAAACTCTTAGGGTGTTTTTTGTTTAAAAATGTTATCATTTAGGCAATAACTAGGGTATTTTGAGCATTTTGAGATGAGTGATTAAAAAAATTAATAAGATAAAGAAAAAAATGTGTGCTATTGACAGTAGTCTTTGGTCCAAGGCAAAGCTACAATAACAATGAACACAAAAAACAAATAGAACCTTAGATCCAACTAAATAGTTGGCCTCAGAGAGGTTTTATTCAATCTAGTTCGTTCAATCTAGTTCGTTTACCTTGATTAATTTTTTTTAACATTGTGTGCATATTTTTAATTGAGTTTTTGAGTGTTTGAGTTTTTATGTTATTTTCTATGCCTTGGTATTTATCAATTCATGGAAAGAGTCTTCCTATAGTTTTATATTTTTTTAAGTAATATTTTCGTTTGTATTTTTAGTAAAATATGATGATGATGATGGATTTTGAAAAAAATAATTTTTTTTGAAAATCTAATGATTAAATATTTAATAACAAATTTACCAAAATAGCTTAAATCGTTTGCTTTTAACAATTCTAATAAGTTTTTAATGTTTTTTTTTTCAGTATTTTTGTTTCTAAAAACATTTTGCCCGTCTCTAAATGTACTGATGTTATTTCGGATGTAGCATACCATACAACTGTCTCGAACTCATTTGAAAAAGTGGCAATGAAAAGTGAAAACTCATTTAGCTTGTATAGTATTTTTATTTACTAGCTTTTTTTTATTAGCTTTTCAGAAGAAAAATGGTGATATTATGGAGAGACGAAACCACAGAATACAAATTAGCGGTGGCAATGCTCGCAATCATTGTAGTATGGATGAAATGGTGAGTATTTACCGTTTTGTTAGGGAAATAAGTTTTAATTTAAAAATTATATTATATTACAACTATAACTCCACGTTATTACTTGGGCTACTGAAGCTCCCAAATCGTCTTCTTTAATAATTTAGAGACACAAATTAAGATAAAACTACGTCCTTAAAATGTAAAATATCATATATTAATACTATTTTTTATTGGTTGCCCAATAAAAATAGACGGAATAAAGGTTTCAAATTTGCGGAAAGCTATAAATGTCAGTGCAAGGCCTGATTAAAAATTAAATTTAATCAGGCCTTGTCAAAAAAAACAAATAAAATTTTTTTGTTCGTATTTTTGCTAGCTCTGGAAAACACTGAAAACGTTACATTGCAAACCATATTTTCAAAACAAAGTCGAGGTCGCTAAACATTAAAACCACATTTTAATACCCTAAAGCTAATCAGGGTAAGGGTATATTAACTTTGTGAAAACGTTTGTAACGCATAGGCTTAGTTCTATCCGGTATAGTATTCTAGTCCGGTATAGAAAAGTATATATATTCTTTTTCAGCGTCATCGTCAGCGTCACCTCGTGAGTCGAGCTATATATGCCCGTCCGACCGTTCGTCTGTCCGTCTGTGTGTTGTCTGTAAACACAGGATAAGAAGAAAGAGTTGATATAATATAATGAAACTCGGTACACACGATCACATGGATCCAAGGATGAGCACTATTAAATATTTGGAATCCGCCCACGAACACGCCTACTAAAATGAAAAACTGCATACATAAGCTCATTATTAACCTACTGCAATAGTTTGCTACGTATGTATTTTATATCAAAGAAATATGTCTTCGAAAAATAGATGTCATCCGCTTACGGACACGCCCACCTCCCATACAACCCACAATATTTAAAATACTTTAAGAAGGTTTATATATGACCTACAGGGATAAAACTTGGTATGGGAGGATTATATATCAAAACTAAGATTTCTTTGAAAAAAGGGACGTCATCCGCCCACGGACACGCCTACCTCCCCTATAAACCAAAAAATTGAAAACTGCATAAAGAAGCTAATGTTTGTTTAGTATGTATTCAAATTAATTACATATTAAAAAGAAAACTTTTTATAAATTATTTTATATACGTCTGTGTTTTAAGATCACAATCAAAATTTTGCCTTTTAAAATATTTTTTGATTGAAACATTTATAAATGCAAAACTTAAAATCAATTAAAACAAAGTAGAGTTACAGAAAGTATAAAAGATGTCACTGCATTACTCCCCCTCCAGTAAGAAGAATTAAATAAGAAATTAAATAGACAGAGATAAATTAATTTTTATATGATATTAAAAGTAACCTTATTTTTATTTGAAGTATGTTTTGTAAATGGAGGAGTTGTATGAAAAGAATTATTTGTAACATGTGCCGGTTGTAGAAGGTATTGAGATATTGTTTTGATTTTATTGCCTGTTGAATTTTAAAAGTGTTTTTATGTTTTGAAATTACTTTAAATGGATCATCGTATTGTTCTTGTAGACTTGATGATCATCTATTTATTTTAACAAAAACAAACTCACAAGTATCGAGTGTGTTGGTACGAAATTATTATCTTTGTTGTGGTGAAAAATTTTTGTTCGTACATGTGCAAAGTGTTTTCTAAACATTTGAAGAGTTTGATCTGTGTTATCGTTATTGGCATTATAAGACACAACTAATTCTCCAGGTAATCGAAGGGTTTGACCGTAAACCAATTCTGCCGGTGAGCATTTAAGATAAGAAGAATCAATGGTAAAAGTTCTGACCAGTTAGTCGCATTATCTGATGTGAGAATTTATGTTTTAAGTTGTCGGTGGAAACGTTCTATCATGCCGTTAGCTTGTGGATGGTATGGTGATGTGTGTATTTTATGTGAGCCAAGTAAATTTGTTAGTTCAGTAAAACGACATGATGTACATTGTGTTCCTTGGTCGACAGTAATTTTAAGTGAAACTCCAAAACGTGGAACGTAATTATGTACGAAGGTACATGCTATAGTACGAGTGGAAATGTCTTTCAGAGGATAAACCTCAAGCCAGCAAGTATGTCTGTCATGTATGTCATGTATGTGTTCGATTCTTACAGCGGGAATATCGATTTTCTGAACGGGTGTTTTATTAAGACATTGATTTTGGATTTTTGACATTTAATGCAACTGGCAGCCCATTCATTAATGTCTTTTCGCATATGTGGCCAAAAGTATTTTGATCAAATTAAACGTCTACTCGTTCGAATTCCAGGATGTGAAAGTGAGTGATTTTTGTCAAATATAATTTTTCTCATTGAACTAGGAACGTAAGGTCGAGAATAGTGTCTAAAACTATCGCACCAAATTTTGAATTTAGAATTAAGATGTGTATTTCTTTTAAATTGCATTTGAAATTTGGGTTTGAAATTAAAAATTCAAGTGTTTCATCGGATTGTTGTTCTTTGTAAAGTGTTGAAAAATGTATGTCTTGTGATGAAATTGCGTTAATTTCAAGAATTCGCGATAATGTATCTGCTACAATATTTTCTTTCCCTGTTATGTATTGTATGCAGCGTTACCAGTTTTGCACGATAAATAGTGCTTTCGGTATTTTTTGAGCTCTTGCGAGATGTTGCGGGAGAAAGTAAAAATCATCGCTTCATGTTAAAAAATTCTCATGCCAGAAAATTTTTACCACATGTGCAATATTTCCCACGCGAGAGATAAAATATACCGAAATTACCACAAAATACCTCACATTACCAAAAAGAGATTTCTACCTGCTGTGGTAGAAGTACGCGTGAATGAAATGTGCACAGAAAAGGTTAACTGAGTGAATGCGCTTGTTGATGCATTCTTGTTGGTAGTTTGTTTGTGTTTAAACTGTTTTCGATATTTAACAACAAAAGAACGTAAATAATTTCTGATAGCAAAGTGAAAAATAAAATAATTATGTCTGGAAGAAAAAGATCATTGTCGCATAGTTATTCAAAAACTCTGTAAGTTTAAAGTGTTTTTTACATTTTAGGCGCATTTTAATATTATGAATGTGTTAATAGAAAAAATTATGATGAGCAGTGCAAGGACTGCTATGAGGCTGAAGAAATTTTTTTGAGAAATAATTTTTGAACTCATTAAAGAATTGAATTATTAAGAAAATTATTGTTTTATTAATTGTTGTTAATTAATATGTTGCAATTTAGGTTTACTTTCGCTAAATAATTTCATACTTTGCTATAAACACCGCTTAATGTGATATTTAAAACAACTTTGAGGTATTTCATTGACTTGCGGTAATTTTGTAGTAATTTGCACGATTTTGAGGTAATTTGAGGTATTTTTGACGTGTGGTAATTTGAGAGAATTAAATGCGAGAATAAGGTAATTTTTGAGGTATATTTATCTGACAACGCTGATTGGATGTCATTTGGGCATCTCCCAGTGGCAGGGACGCGACATTCGCACGGTTTTAATTACTCGAAAAACAAGAAAGAAACAAAAAGAGCCGATATGTATTCTAAGAGTTCTAACGCGATGAAAGAGTGCTACATTTTAAAGAAATATTGGCAAGATTTAGTGCAAATTAGTAGGAAGTAGTAGCAATTATACAATAAAACGGACGCGACAAAAATATAAGTTGTTTTTAAGCTCTTATAGAAATATGCAAAATTTAGCTATTTTTGAGAACTTTTTTTTTATATATTTATATGTTAATGGAGGTTAAAGGATAACTTTTCTTCGTAGACTTATGAAATATGAGAATTATCTCTTACCTTTTTTTATATAGTTATATCACGAATACGGACACGACATCATGGACGCGACAAATTTTTCCAAGGGAAATAAAATACAGTAATGATGTTTGTTATTACCCTTAATTTTTTAATGAAAATAAAACATTACAAGGAAAATTCAAGATACAAACAGTTTTAGTAATAAAGTAATGAAAAAATAAAATTAAAAGCTCTTAGTTTAGTTTATTTTAATTTTTTCTATACACTAAAAAAATTAAAGACCCGGAAAAAAAAATAAACTTTAGATTCAATTCAAAAGCATGCATTTTTCACTATTTAATAGAGGATTTTCCCTATATGAGAGAAATTTTACATGGCTTAGCGAAATAAGGTCACGAGTCATAGCAATGTAATCGAAGCAGCGTCATTGTTTTAAGGACATGATTTTACTTAAATAACAAATATATAGTTGGATATGGTTTTTATAAATATTTCTAAAGATTATATGAAAGCAATAATAGTTCTTGGAAAACATGTATTTATATATTTATTTCCATTGCAACATTTTATAGCAATAAAAAATGTATGCACTTTTTTCTTGAACTTTTGTATAATTTCCTATAAATTATTACCAATTTTTAGTGTCAAATTATAGAAAAATATGACCGGAGTGAAGATAGCAACGCATGCATATTCGAATTCGAAAATGTGGCTGAAAAATCCGACGCTATCTTCACCCATTGGGTGAAATAAAAACCTCATGAAACAAACCTCACTTACAACTTTTAACCTGCTAGAACATAATTTTGAATAGTAATATGTTTTGGGTATACTGTTACATAAAACTACTAGTTTAAAAATCATTTATAAACTTTTAACTTGCTTAAAAAAATTTCTAAAAAATTAAATTGATTTAAATTCATTAAGTTTTTTATTTAAATTAAATAAATGGCGTTTAATGACAATTTTATGGCCTTCTAAAATACACAGTTGTATCGTTGTATTTAAATTTAAGTCATATTCACATTGTTTTTGTATTCTATTTGAAAGAAAAACAAACGTTTTTTGAGCTCTAACGTTTGTTTTATCTTTCAAATAGAAAGCAAAAACAATGTGAATACGACGAAAATATGAATACAACGATACAACTGCTTATTTCAAGTTGTTAAATACCTAATAGTATTCTTATAACTGTTTTAATAACAAATTGTTTTTAAACGGATTAAAAATTAATAAATTAATGATTCTAACAAATAACCGTGAATTCAACTTTATAAAACAAACATTAATAAAAAATATTACCCACAAATATTTTTGGATGGTACCTACCTACTTTCGTAAGAAAAACTTTTTGAAAAGTATAAATATGAGTAATAATAGTTGCATTCCTTTCGCATCAAAATAATACAGATTATTATTTTTTACATGCAAAGCAAAATCAAAGTTAATAATCCTGTAACAATTTGGAGTATTTTTGCTAGCGTCTTAATACCCTAAGCCTGTAAAGTCAGGCGATATAAGCTATGTGCCAACGTTTATAAAACTCTGAAATAAGCAAGTACGATAAATAAAAGTTCGGTAAAGAAAAGTATATATGTATATTCTTGAACAGCGTCATCTGTCCGCCTGCCTGTACGTCCGTCCGTCTGTCTATATTTTATCCTTAAACACAGTATAAGAATTAGTTCAGATAATTCCATGAAACTTGGTTCACATGTACATAAAAAACTAAGGATCTGCTATGTTGAATGCTTTTGAAATCCTACAGACACGCCTACCTCCCATGCAATTCATAAGTTGAAAATTATAAATTTGTTTATGCCTAGTCACAAAAACATAGCCACAAGGGACTAGCCACACAATTCCAGCAACTAAGACCTAGAACCGTAAGCCTAGCCACACAATTCCAGAAAATAAGACTTACAATTAGTAACGTAAATTTAGCTACAGAACCCTAGCAACTTAAACCTTTCAACTTTCCACAAAAGCTTACCCACAGAAGAATAGCCACACAATTACAGAAAGTAAGACCAAATAACGTAAGTCTAGCCCCAAAAACCTAGCAACGCAAGCCTTCCCACAAAAGTCCAGCGACAAAAGCCCAGCCACAAAAGACTTGCCACACAATTCCAGAAACTAATATCAAACAACGTAAGCCTAGCCACAAAAACCTTGCGACGCAAGCCTAGCCACAAAAGCCCAGCCACAAAAGCCTAGTCACAAAAGACTAGTCACACAATTCCATACCATACGGTTGAAAATTTGAGTTTAAATTGAAAACCCTTAAAATTATTTTTGGATGTATAGCTCGAACTAAACCTAAAAGTTTATTTTTAAAAATTTTCAGTTTACGTTCGAAAAATTAATGAATTTAAATTTTTGGGTTTCAAATAGTAAACCATTTAAAGCCAAAAGGGTTATTATTTAGACTTCAAGTTTATTATTAAAACTGTAGAGTTTTTAAAGCAAACCCATTAAGTTTATAAATTAATTTTTTTTTATATTTAAAACCTGAAAGGTTTGCACAGTGAAACAAATTTAAAAAAAAGTCAAAATTCTTATTTACCACCTCTTATATAGAGGTGACAGTACTACCCCATGAGTACTACCCCATGAGCTCTTAATTGTCCAGTATTGGGAGTAAGACGATTAAAAAATCATTTTCCAAACATTAGCGCCTAAGTTTGCCAAACCCCGCCAGGGTTGTTCTGCTGTCATGGGGTAGTGCTTTCATCATTATATAGTGGTATATAAGAATTATTTTCTGTGTTTCCCTGAGTTATTTATACTTAAGGCTTACTTTCGAAATCATAGCACATTGAAAACTGCACAATTTAGAACAAAAGAAAAAGCAATAGATTAGTCCGGGGATGTGGCAAAAATAAAAATGTTGTACACTGCGATTTTAACATTAAATAATTAATAATATAAAAATAACAAAAAAAAAACAAACATAAAACAGTTTGGCTGAGGATCGAACCAGGGTCACTCGATTCATCACATCAAATCAAATCGACCGATTTACCAACTGAGCCACGGAATGAAATTTTTTGTTTCTGCTAATTGTGTACTTAAATGTGAAATTGACACATTGACAAGCATAAGCATAATATTGAACACTTTCGTTGAGTATTTGAACACTTTCGTTTATGGTCAAAATATTGTGTGTGGTGAATTTTTGGTTAAATGTTTTCGAACTTCGAAACGTGGCTGGGCGTGCGTTGCTATCTTCACTACGGTAAAAATATGTATATTGCTTGAAGAAAATCGGAATTGGCGCTAAATCATGCCCAATTTTCTTGCTATTTGTAGCTATTTCTCTAAGATTGTGAGAAATTTTTTTTGAGTGTAATCAATAAGCCGTTCGAGCAACTTCTTTAAGTAGACTGTCGAAATATGAAAACCCATGCAAAATTTTCACTCCTTTGATATTTCGAACATGATTTTAAACAAGATTTTGTTACCTTTCATCTTTTTCAAGAGAGTGCTATCAGTTTTACTTTTTTGCGATAATTTTTTTGTGTGCTTCGCTTTCGTTCAGCTACTTTCTTCTTATAATGTTGCCATTTTCCGTCATTTTTTTTCCTTTTTTCCCCATACTTCATTGCTCCTTGTTTCTTTTGATGTTTTTGCCATCTGTAAAATATTTATTTAGTCTTATTTTAGTTCTTATTAATTTGGATCTTATAAATTAAACTTTATCGACACTTACTGTTACGGACGCGACAAATTTTAAACACCCTTAACATTTTTTTTCGATTTTGCTGGAATCCAATTATTATATTTTCTTTACTAGAACAATGCACTTGTTTAAAAACTGACAGCTCCTTTGATTTGAAACGTTTTTTCACAAATGACAATAATCAATAACATTTTTTGCACACGGACGCGACATTGAATGTAGCAAGAAGCAAACTCAAAAAACTTCCGTTATTCGAACTCCGATTTCTCTCGCTTTTTCTTATGCATAAAATTGTTGTTAGTAGAAAACTTTTAAATTACAGGAACAATCTTATATTACTTCAATAAACTTAAAACACAAACAAAAAAAGATTACTATAGTTCGTGAAAAAGTTCAGAAAAAATGTTTATCTCTTGCATAAGTATATTTCGGCCCAGAATTTAAAATAATAAAAGATTCTTTTACATTTATAAAATATAAATACTTAAGCTCCATTTTCGGATAACAAAAAGTTTTTGTGACCAGTTTAAATTTTTCACTCGTGGTGGACCTTTTTTGGAAGACGCCCATTTGTAAACTGTGCTATGTGTTATGTATTCTAAGTGTCGTGTTTAAAGTTAAAGGTTTATGACCAAGGAAATAGTGAAGTTTTTTCCTTCAAGAAAGTGTTTGAATTGTTTGACTGCTTGATGAATGCCTAATAGTTCTGTGTCAAATGTTGAGTATTTAGTTTCTGTTGTACTTAGTTTTCGCGAAAAAATATGCGAGAGGTGCCCAAGAGCTACCTATGGATTGTTGTAAAACAGCCCCAATAGCAAGGTTTGATGCATCAACTGCTAGTGATAAATGAGCATTTTTATCAAAATGTGTTACCAAAGTTTTTTGACCAAAAAGTGATCAAGCTTTTTCAAATGCAGTTGTAGATATGTCGGTCCATGTTAATTGTTTGCAAATGTAAGCATGTCGTGCAGTGGACTGAGCTCTGCTGCTAACATTGGGATGTATCGATGATAATAATTTATCATTTCTTAGAATTTTTGTAGTTTGTTAATTGAAACAGGTTTTCAAAATTTGTGATTGCTTCAATTCTATCTTTTGAAGGTTGTATACCTTTTGAAGAAATTTCGTAACTGAGAAAGTCGAGTGAGGTAACGCCAAATGTACATTTTGTTAGTTTTAAATTTAGTACATATCGATCTTATTGTTTAAAAATTGTTTTTAAATGTTCAAAATGTTCTCTTTCATTATTGCTTGCAACTAAACAAAATGTTCTCTTTCATTATTGCTTGCAACTAAACTATCGTCAACATAAGTGAATACAAAGTTTAAACCAAAAAATACTTCATTAATAAATCATTGAAAAGCTTTGGCGCTATTTCGTAAACCGAATGGCATGCGTACGCATTTGAACATCACAAAAGGTGGTGTGATTGCTGTTTTGTGTAATCTTCTTTTGCCATTGGAATCTGGTGGTATGCACGTACAAGGTCAATTTTAGAGAAAATTGTTTTGTCCTTTAACTCTATACTGAGATCGTGAATGTGTGGTAGTGAATGACGGTCTGGAATGGTAATGCAGTTGAGTTTCCTGTAATCTCCGCATGGGCTTCCAGTCATTTGGATCCTTTTTGGGAACCAAGTGAAGAGGAGACGAGCTAGGGAAACTGGAACGTCTGCAAACGCCGATTTTAAACAGATATTCGAATTCTGTTTGTGCGATTTTAAGTTTGAATTTCAATTCTATGAACTGTTATATGTTTCACCGGTTTGGTGTAATCTGGTTCAGAAGTGATTGAAGGATATTGACTAAGAAGATCAGTGAATTTGTTTTCAACAATAGGTAATTTTAATGAGTAAATGTCGCAAAACCCAGAAGTTCCTGAAGCTTTGAAATTGGTTTTGACGTCAACAATTCTTCTATTTTTCATATCAACAATTAAGTTGAATTTTTCTTAAAAATTGGCATCTATTATTGGGGTGGAAACATTAGCTTAAATAAAAAGAAATTCTAAGTCACGATGTCAGCCAAAGTTAATTTTGAGTATTTTTGACCCAAAAGTATTTATTATAGAACCATTTGCAGCTGTTAATGTTAGATCAGAATAACTTTGAAAATTTTTAAATTTTGAAAAAGGAACAACTGAAACTGCTGCTCCTGTATCGATTAAGAAATTTCATTTATTATTTTTGTCGAAAATAATGTGGCGGCGTGAAGGTTTAATGTGTTTTCCATCATCAACCGCCGTTATGATGGGGTATTTTAGTTTAAATGACTTGAATTAGAGTTATTGGTGTTAAAATTTGAATAATTATTAAAACTACAAGGTTGAATGCATTTGTAAGCATTTTGACCGAATCGTTGATGATACTAACAAATGTAACGGTATCTTTGTTGTGAATTTCCTGAGAGTCTTTTTTTAATGTTTTTTTAAATTTTTGATCATTTCTCCTTTTAGATGTTAGTTCGGAAATTTCGACATTGATTTTGTCAACATGTTGAAGAAGGATTGTTGTAAGTTGAGTGAGATTTTGTATACATTGTTCGATCGGATTTGTTGTTAAACTTGCAATTACTGAATTTTGTATGTAACTTGATGTAAGTTCATAAAGTTTATCAGCAATAATGTATTGTTCATCGATACTCTTTATCAAAACTTGACGTTAAATAAATTTGAAGTTGTTGTGGAAGTTTTCGAAACCATAACTTAAAAAGAAGTTCGCGGTTTATGGTTTATTCAGAACTCACCAGAGATTTCATGTCTCTAAAGAATTCCGATGGTTTACTATCCCCTAGTTTATTTTTGGAGAGGAGTAGATCTAATTTTTTCTCTGTGAAAACCGTTTAATATATCGTTTATTCTATTTATAACTTCTTGTGGAAGTGCTCGAAGAACATAATTTTTAAATCAATAATTTGACATTTTAAATAATCGTCAGTTATGTTCTGTATAACAAATTGTCCTTCTATAAGCAAAAACCATGCAATAGGACAACTTGTCATAAATGTTGGTAAATTCGGGTTTGAATTAAAAGCTGTTGAAAAAGATTGAACATTTTGTTGTTGTAGTATTAGTTGGATTAGTATTGTTGTTCTGTATTGTAGTGTTATGATTAGAGGTGTTGTGAATAGGAGTTGATGTTGTGGATGTGTTTGTTTTATTTTCGTTGGGGGTTTCAAAATCAAATAAAGTATTATTACGGGTAAACGAACGTGTTAAAACCATTTGGAATTCTTAACTTTAATTAAGGAACGTAAAACCGAACGATAAATAAATAATTAGCTGGAGAAAAAATTTATAGAAAGTTAAAAGATATAAAAATTATACACGCAGAAAAAATATATTTACCACAAACATAATGGGAGAGAAAACTTATTGCAAACAAGTTTATTTTTACCAGAAACATGTTTCTACTTTACGGTTACCATAAAAAGTTTGCGTAAGCACTTTACTTTGTTACGATTTATATTTAATGTTCACTTGCAACTATGCTAATTTGATACAATAAATATATTATGTTTATGGTGACCAGTTTTGAGGCAACTAAGTTCATAGTATGCTAAGTATACAGTTAGATCGCGAGCAAAATTTTTATTTCGGTTTTAAGCGCAAAATTTTATTTCAGATGGTTAAGCGCATGTTAATTTGATTTGAATTTTAATATCCCAGGTTCAATTCTCAATTCTCATAGCCAAGCCGAGCTATAATTTTATTTTATTTTTATTAAAATTTATACTAGCTAATAATTTAAGGAAAAATTGCATTTCATTACAATTGACCAATTTTCCATCACCGGGATTTGAACGCTGACCGTCGCTCATTGTAGTCCAACACATTAACCATTATGCCAATCGCCTGATGGCGTGTGAGCGAAAATTCAAATTCAAACAAAACAAGCAAACCGAACACGAATATTGCATGAACATTAGAGTGGGTCGCAAAAAAAAGTTTAAAAAGTCCGCCCCTCATATGAAAGCTTACCTCGAGAGAATTACGTGGGCATAAAAATTTTTTTTTTAGGCACCCTGTATGAACCGCCAAAACCGTTTTTTCGTTATAACTTTGCTTCCTTAAGTCCGATCTTCAAATGCAATATATCGTTAAAAAGGTATTAATGAACCCTACAATTGCTTTATAGGCTCCATCAACCTAAAACCTCAAATTCGTAAAATTATTTCAGTTACGCAGACTTCTACCCCCCTAATTGAAAAATATTTTTTCATAAATAAAAAGCCCTTAAAAAACCAACAAAGCTTGTCCTTGAAAGTTTTTAAATAAGTTGATAATCAAACAAGTTACCATAGATCAAAGTTTGGAACGGCCAAGAAAGGGTTCTTCCTTGTGAAACAATGAAATATTCTTCTTTCCATGATTACGGACCCGGATCAAGCAATACGTATGCAGGGATATCAGCTTATAAGAACAGCGCGATATGATCCACCATTATCGGTCAGGGAATTTTATGTTCCAAAAAAGGAAATAATAAATTTTGATAGCGATTGCTTTACAAAAATGATTGATTGGAGTAAATTTAAGAGCACGGAACCACCGTGCTTGCAATTCTTTACGGATGATGAGTTAGCTGAATTCGAATACTCAGAAAACAAAATAATAAAAATCCCCGGTAAAAATTGTTTAAAATAAATCATAACATGTATTTTTCTAATATTTTAAAATTTTCAGATTTTCCATGTCACTCGCAAAGCACCGAACGCTTCGTGCATGTTGTAAGTGAATCAGCACTTGCAGTAACTGACGAAAACCGTCTTGAACACATTTTCGCCAAACTCGAAAGCCGCGAACGATACAGCAGCTTAGAATCTCGAAAAGATTTGGTTTGATCCAATTAATAAATTACGTAATTAATTTATATACTTAATTTGTTGTTGTTTCTATTGCTTTGATTTTAATATTTAATATTAATTTTGTATATTAAAAAAAATATTGATTAACAGTGTGTTTGATTGTATTTTGGTTTTGTTTAATTTAAAATCTTAAAAATTAATAGGAAATTAAAATAACATTTTAAATAATGGTTATTTTGAATTCTAAACTTAATCGGTTGTAACTTGTATGATTATCAACTTATTTAAAAACTTTCAAGGACAAACTTTGTTGGTTTTTTAAGAGCTTTTTATTTATGAAAAAATATTTTTCAATTAGGGGGGTAGAAGTCTGCGTAACTGAAATAATTTTACGAATTTGAGGTTTTAGGTTGATGGAGCCTATAAAGCAATTGTAGGGTTCATTAATACCTTTTTAACGATATATTGTATTTGAAGATCGGACTTAAGGAAGCAAAGTTATAACGAAAAAACGGTTTTGGCGGTTCATTCAGGGTGCCTAAAAAAAAAAATTTTATGCCCACGTAATTCTCTCGAGGTAAGCTTTCATATAAGGGGCGGACTTTTCAAGCTTATTTTTTTTGTATGGGGACCGACCCGGTCTAATGAACATATAATGTTTTATACGATCATGTTGTATGTTTCTGACAAATATAATATGCTCATGGCAAAAAATTAATGTTTTTGTTGCAAACATATTGCGGCTATATTTTCAACAAAACTATTTTTTATCACATCTATCAAAATATGTTAACTGGCATAAGAAGCAAATATTGAAGTGATTGTCACGAAAATAGCAACATGAATTACAAACAAAGTATGGTCAGAATTGCAATTTATATTTAAAGTAAAGGGAAATATGTTTGCTACAATCAAAGTCGAAAAAGTAATTTTTCTGCGTGTATAATTAAAGAAAGTTGTTATGATAAAAGATAATATAAGATGCAGTTAAAGTAATTTATTGCTATAAAATGTACAATTAACTAAAAATATTTAAAGAAATTATGCTGAGTTATTAATTGTGGTAAATCTGCTTTTTCAATCAGCTCTTTGTCTCTCTTCTTCTTAAATTCCTTGAAATTTAATTCTTGTAGAGGCAGTGGCGTAGCTAGGGTCGGTCGCACCCGGGGCGGAAACTCAATTGTGCACCTCTTTAGAAGATATTTTTTTTTATAAAATAAGTCGATGAATCTTACTTCATATTTTCGAATCAACCTCTACAAAAATGTCATATTTAAGAAGAGATTCAAAAAATAAACAATACTATGCTGTCCATGAATATTTGATAAAAGAAGAAAGAATCTAAAATTTTCAGAAACTTAAAGAATTTTCTCTGAATTTTCCAATAGTTTTGTCTACCGGTCTTATAAGTTGTGAGAGAAAAATTTAGTATCAGTAAACCACACAGTATCAGTTTTAATATAAAAACTTAACTTAGTTTAATATAGAAAACATTGAAAAATGTACGAACAATTTTTCATAATTGAAAAAAAAATAGGACCTGGAAGCAAAACGTTGACAAAGTTTCCCTAATGACCCTGAATAACTATAAATATAAATATTTTTTTGAAATCAACCCCCATTTTCTACATAAAATTTAAATGTAAAATTAATATAAAATATTAAAATTAATTTTTCATAATTTTTATCAATTTCTTTATAGTACACTGAGGAAAAAATGTGTTAAGCCTAGTTTTCACTAGTCAATTTCAATGGTCAGTTGTAGTCAGTCACATAAAAAATGCTAATACGTTGTCATTTTTTTTTCTGTTTGACAGTGGCGAAAAATATGAATAACTGATCTCTTCACATGTTTATAGCAAAAATTGGAAAAAATGTCATTTATGTGATTTTTGATGTGAATTTCATGTCAAACAAAAATGACTAAGTGAAAACCAAACATTAAAATTAAATTAAATTGTGTTCATATCTAACGAATTTGTTTTTGAAATAGAGCTTGAAACAAATTCATTAAAATTAAGCAGAGCTAGTTGTAAAGTTTAATTCAAAACAAAAGTTTTTGTTTTTAAAACAATGGTTTTGCTATGAAAACCAAATTTAAAACAAAAATTTTAAAATTCAAAACACATGTTTTAAAGCATATTTTTTTTGATTCCATTTTTTACTTTTCCGAGTTTTAGCACCAGATTCACAACCAGCTACCCCTGGGACCTTCCGAATACCAAATGTTTACTCCATTCGATGAAGTTTGCATTTGAAATATTTTAATATTTAATTAATTAGTTTTTATTTTATCAAATGTTCGATATTTGTCAAACCAATTCAAAAAATTCAAAAATTGTCATTGAATTCAAATTTTTGTTTGTTTTTTCAAAGAAATAATAAGAGAAAAATAAAAAATAAAGGAGTTATAGGAGTGTTTTTCTCAGTGTACATATCGATGGTTAAGCTCACTAAATTGATAAGTGAAAAAATTCAAATGTTCAGGAACGTCGATTTTGTTTTTAAATTTCAATACATCTCAATACAAAACACTAATTTTAACTGTGTACTGACACGCTATGCATTTTCAATAAATTTACACAAGATATATATTATATTGATGGATTGAAAAATGCAGTAAACCTATTTTCGTCAAAAGGTCACTTATCACTTTAGTGCGCTTAACCATCGATATATTAATCTCCGCTTGGACTTTTATAGACAAGATTGAGGTCTGTTACATTTGACTGCTTTATAAATATCACTATAAATCAGACATGCACAACGAAATCAACAAAATTTTTTCGTTTCGTTGAGGCAGAAAAATAAATTATCAAAATTATTTCGTTTTTTATATAACGTTAAAAATTTATCAAATCAATTTTCGTTTCGTTGAAAAACGAAAAATTTACTATTATTTTCTCCTACTCTAAAAAAATTTCTTCTGATTAAAAAAAAACGAAATTTTTTTGTTGAAATTAACGTTATTTTCAACGGTTGTTTGGGAACAAAAACGAAAAAATTTTATATCGTTTTCTTCGAAACTAAATAAATATTTTTCGTTTTTTGAATTTACGTTATTTTTTGATTTCGTTTCAACGAAACAAAAAAAATATTTCGGTTAACGTTAAAATTAACGTTAACGTGCATGCCTGCTATAAATACCACCAAAAATATCTCAGTATCACAATATTACAGTGATACCAAATTGATATCAGAAATTATTTTTCATTCTCATTATCTACATAATTCCCAAGGCAAACTTGCATTCAAGTTTTTTCGCATTCGGTGATTGAGAACAAAATTTAATTTTATAATTAGAATAATTTTTAAGGAACTGTGCATCTTATCTTCTCTTAAAACTGTATTTTTGATAGTTTTTGTTGGTTGATTTGAACAAAATAATAATTATTTTAGTAAAATAAAGGGTTCAGAAAACCATCTTAAAGTTTTTAAAAGACATCTTCAAAATAAAATAAAAAAATGTTAGACCGCCATAAATTGTCATAGAACGACATTGTTTTAATTTAAATAAAAAATGTAATGAAATTAAATGAATTTAATTTTTTAGAAATTTTTTAAGCAAGTAAAAAGTTTATTAATGATTTTTAAACTAGTAGTTTTATGTAACAGAATACCCAAAACATATAACTTTTCAAAATTATGTTCTAGCAGGTTAAAAGCAAAACTCATTTGTTTGTTTCATGATATATAGTCTCAGAATTTAGTAATCACAAAATCATAAAGTATATTTTTATTTTTGACGTTTATGACATGAACATGTTTTTCTGAAAAGTTCTGGAGAAATGTATTGCTTAAAAAACAACTGACGCCTTCATTCATCATACTCTGAAACTCATGCAATTTTTCGAAACTTAATAGTTTTAGAAATGTCTACTATGCTAGCAAGTTTGAACACTTCTTAACCTGAATATAAGATGAAAAAAAGTGCTTTTTTATAAAACTTAATGGAATATAAAAAAATGTTTTTACATTTTTAATTTTGTACTCCATCTTAATATCATAAAAATTTTAATACAATTTGTTTAGAAATTGCACCCCTAACCAATGAAAAATTACATATGGAATTGACTTGGGTTTTAGTGTGAGCGTTAATATTGAATAAAATTTAATATAAAGTTAAAGTTTGTTTCAATAAAAACGAAGCCCTGGTGATCGTAAATAATATTTTCATTCACTTTTGCACCCTCTTGATATTCAAATATAAAACCGAAGTCATTGAGGTGTGTTCTTTTTAATAAAAAAATCAAAAATTATGTGGTAAAAAGTTCTTTTGCCAAATTTTACACCCCATTTTGGCGTGCATCCGGGGCGAACCGCCCCCTCCACCCCTTGCTACGCTACTGTGTAGTGGTATCCAAAGTATGAAAAAGTTTTATGGTTTATGGTTTTTCTTTTATGGTTTTATTCTTAGTTTGATGGTGATAGTTTTGTAAGTATTCTTTTGGACAGCACAATAATTGAGTCGGTGGAGTGCAAATTATTCTCTGGGACTTGATTGCTGGTGCTGGTAAGTTTATTGGGTTTCTATTTAAGTTGGTTGGTTAATATTGATAAATTTTTTTAATTTGGCATTTATTTGTAATTGTTAGGTACTATTGTTAAGTTTTTATTGTTGGTTCAGTGCAGTATCGCCATTTTATAATGTATTCAAATAAATTACTTATTAAAGAAAAAACTTTTTTATAAATTATTTTATATACGTCTGTATTTTTAGATCACAATAAATATTCTGCCTTTTAAAATATTTTTTGATTGAAACATTTATAAATACAAAACTTAAAATAAATTAAAACAAAGTAGAGTTACATAAAGTATAAACGATGTCACTACAGTCTGTCTTACAGAGATAAAATTTGGTACGTATGTATTTTATAACAAGACGAAGGCTTTTTGAAAAATGGGTGTCATCCAACCACGGACACCCCTGCCCAAAAAATTTAAAACTCCATAAATAAGCTTATAAATAACTTAGAGAGATACGATTTGATGTGGAGGAAATTTTATTTTGCATCACTATTTTTTTTTTCGCTTGCATTTCTGCAAGTGATTTTTCCAAAAGGGATATTCTCTGTGGTAAAGTTTCGTTGGCACTATCATAACTATGGTCACTGTCGTATTCTTCTAAGCGTTTAATCAAATCTTTTTTTTTCCGTTCGTCGATATCCCAACGTTTTCACATTTTTCTCGTAATTCGTTGAGTTTCAACTTGTGTAAACTCATTTTTTTGTATTGATCACGTGGTTCGTTTTTCTATAATTGTGTCACTATTCGTTCTAGCTGTATATTAGCTAATAGCAAACAATTTTTTTTTTTTTTTGTTTATTTCGTATGAGCCGTATGCTTTTTTTTCCCCTCGTCCTATTATTTTTCTTGTTCCGTTTTCGACACAAAGCGTACGTGCATATGAAGTTGAACAACAAAAACAAAGAACTATGTGCGAGCGAGAGGGCACCTAACGTTTCACGATCGCCAAATTTGAATACTTCGGACGTTGCGAATAAGAATAAAACAAATCTGCGAACCGACGAAACAACACGAAAGAAGCTTCAAAGCAATACCCCGAGGAGTCTCAATTTCTTTGAATAGAATGCTGCGCTTATGAATTCTAAACACAGATTAAACACAGATTAAGATCCCACTTTTGAATTGTCAAAGGATGGAGTACAAAAACGTTTTATTGTATAGAAAAACTAATTATTTATTTTATTTAAACGAAAAAAAAAACGGTCACACACAAAGTTTCCGATTCGCAATGCCATTTCTTTTTTAAGTCAACTCTACAACTCAACTCAACAAAAGTTACAACACATGCAGGGTTGCAGATTAGGTAAAAGGCAGAAAATAAAAGTAACAAAATTTAGGGTTGCAATTAAGAAAAGCAATTAAATAGTTTCATAGTTAACACTTATTACATATTACCGATTACTACAAGTAATAATATTATATTACATATTACTTTTTTGCTAAAAATACAACAAAAATAAAACAAACAAAAAAAGCAAAATGCTTAGTTTTTCTTATGCATATATAAACCCGGTAAAAGTGAGATGCATACACAAACGAAACAAAATAGAATTTGAACACCACAAGGTGTTCATTATAACAGATTAATTTAATTAATATAACAGATAAATTTAAGATTTAATTTATTTGTTGCAAAAAATTTTGTTCAAAGTTGTAATAAGTAACCAGCAAAAAAGTAGTAATATTACTTTGTGATATTACTTTCGCTGAGTGTATTAAGTTATATTACCGGTTTGAGGGAAACGTTATAATATTACGTAATATATTATATTACTTTGCGTTACAGTCACAACTCTGCAGATGACATAGAACATCCCTGACATTGCAAGCAATTTTCTTTAAAAAATTACTAGAAAAACTATTTTCTAAGCTCGAATTTGAATTCTTAAGCGACATGATCATTTTGTAAATTTGAAAAGAGAAAATGGGCTCAAAAAAGAAGCTATTTGGATTTAATATTTCTCTATCCAAACAATTACAAGATAAATTTCCAAGACAATTTTCGACAATAAAAATCTATATTATAGATTTTGGATTATTTGTTTTTGTTGTTTAAAATGGTATTTACTATTTATGCTATGGTATATACTAAGATAATGGTATTTACTAAGATATGTGATTAAAATAATCAAACAATTTTTTCGTAATTTTTTTACCTAAAAATATATGTACATTTCGTACATTTCGTTTTTCATTCGAATGCGAAAGTCGTTGCCAACTCGCACAGGACCAAAGATTTTGCGAAGAACTTTCCTCTAGAACACCCCAAGAGCGGCTGCATCTGTTTGCGATACCACCCATGCCTCAGCGCCATAGAGAAGCACAGGTATAATGAGCGTCTCGTAGAGTGTTAGTTTTTTCGATCGAGAGAGGGCTCTGGAACCGAATTGCTTACTTAGGCCGTAGTAGCACCTATTAGCATTTGTTATTCTTCGCCTTATCTCCAGGCTGACATTGTTGTTGCTGTTTACGGCGGTGCCAAGGTATGTAAACTCCTTGACAATTTGCCTGCTGTAACATGAAAGCCTAGACGCCGCGCTTTCCTATTTGCAGACAGCATATACTTTGTTTGCCCTCGTTCACCGTTAAACCCACTTTGACTGGTTCCTTTTCGATAGCGGCGAAAGCAGCAGTTACATCTCTTTTGGTTCTGCCGATAATATCGATATCATCAGCATATGCAAGGAGCTGGACACCTTTGTAGAAAGTGGTACCATTTCGATGTACACCTGCCTTTCCTGAAATTGAAATTGAAGAGATCGCATGATAGCGGGTCGCCTTGTCTGAAACCTCGTTCGGTATTAAAGGTTTCGGAGAGGTTATTTCCTACCTTGACGGAGCTGAATGTATTGCTTACTGTCATCCTGCAGAGCCTTATCAACTTTGCAGGTATACCGAACTCAGACATTGTTGCGTACAGGCAATCCCGAATCGGGCTATCGAATGCAGATTTGTAATCAACAGAGAGATGATGGGTGTCAATTTGATTTTAGTGGGTTTTCTCCAGGATTTGGCGTAGTGTAAAAATCTGGTCTATGGTGGACTTGCCAGGACGAAAGCCACACTGATAAGGTCAATCAGTGTTTTGGTATGCGGCTTCAATTTTTAAAACAATACGCTCGAAAGAACCTTGTATGCGATGGAAATAAAACTGATACCTCGGTAGTTGGCGCAGACTGTCGGGTCTTCCTTCTTAAGTATAGGACAAAGCAAACTGAGATTCTCATCGTTAGGCATTTTTTCCGCTAGCCATATTTTGGTGATGGGTTTATGCATGCACCTTATCAATTCATCGCCGCCGGTTTTAAAAAATTCAGCAGCCAGGCCGTCAGCACCTGTGGCTTTGTTGTTTTTGAGTCGCTGGATAGCAACTTTAACCTCGTCATGGCTAGATGGTGGAATTTCCACTCCATAGTCATTGATTGGTGGTGTCGGACTGCATTCTCTGAGGGCGAAATTGTTGGTATCGTCGCCTGCAAGTAGATTGGAAAAATGCTGCCTCCATAATCTCAATCCGCACTGCATATCTGTAACCAGGGCCCTATTGCACCAACAACTTTTCACTTTTCACTTTGCAACTTATCGTAATATTTGATAATTTTGCGTTGCACGAAACAAAAATTTGATAATATTTTTTTGAGTTATGAAAAGTGAAAAGTACTCAATTTAAAAATTTTTGTTTTCCAAAATTGGAAAAGTGAAAAGTGATAAGTATTATTTTGAAAAGTGATAAATTTGTCAAAATTGTATAGAAACGAAAAGTTTTTGTTGCACCAAAAATTATTGAAAACTTATCAAATAAAATTTTGATAAGTTTTCATTATACTTGCTAAGAAAAAATTCACTTTTCAAAAAAGTGTTCCTAACAAAAAAATACCTTAAAAAGTGATTTTATTCATCATGTAGCTAATATTAAAGCTACACAGAGTGTCAACAATCAGAAATATCTAAATTTGAAACATTTTTTGAAGATGAAGTTATTCAAAGAAAAACTTATCAGTTCAATTCAAAAACAAATGTTGACAGTGTTTTTGATTTAGAAAGCGTGGTTGTGAGCATTTACTTTACAAATGCCTACTTCATTTCAGTAACAATTATCTACCTTGTATTGTACAGGTATGAATTGAAAAGGTACATTAACTGCAACAATTAAACAACATATTATGGGAAATTGTATACCTTTAAGCAATGGGGAAGTTGACAGATGCGTTGACGTGACAACGATTAAAATAAATTCTCTTCTTAGAATGGGTAACGTTCATAAATCTTCCCACTCTTTCGGAGCCCTCACGTAGAAAATAAACTGATCAGAAAGTGTTATAAGGACCATTAAAAGATTTCGTTATATCACCACTCAGAAAAAACCATGATAAAAGTATTATAGTATAAAAAAAGTATATAAAAGTATTATCCATTAAGTATTATCCAGTTGAATTAACAATTCCAACACCAATTCATGTCATTTAAAACAATGCATATAAAATACCACAACCACTCGATGCAAAACACCTATCGGTCCAATTGTGGCTAAAGAAAAACGATCATACATAGTTCCTTGTTATCGATAGGTTTTTCAGCTATGCTTACAAGGTGATTTATCGATGAGTCTGTAGATTTACCTGTCTGGTTGGCATGTTGCGCTTTGCATAAAGGATATATATTCAGATTTTCTGTAGGAAGGTCTTAAGACTGATAGGTATAAAAGCTTTTGTATTAGTTTCCAAGCTTATGCCAACCTAGGCAGGTATTTTGCTATCAATTTTCTCCATGCTACTGGTAGATTGCCATCGTCTAAATTGATGCTGAATTTTTTGCAGCAAAAGAGCTGGAAAAGTACCATTTACATCTGCTGCTTTGAATGGTTTGGAGAATTTTAATAACCCTATTTGGTCCTCCAATTATCTCTATTTGGAAGATTTATCCATCTCTAAAGAAAAAAGGGTTAGAATCAGAGTGAGGCCACCATAATCTCTCATATATTGGGCTATCAAAGGATTATGGTCTGACGATTGAAGATTTTCTGAAGGTGACAACTCAAAGAGGCATACCTTTATAGAACCACAAAAGGTCCTGATTAAGTGCTACTTCTAAATATTGTGGTTTTCTTTAGATATGCCGCCAATATCCCTATGGTGTTAGTATTTTGGAAACCACCAAACAAAATTTGCTGAATTGTTTTAATGTAATAGTTTTGAACGAGTTGTGTTAAATTATTTGTACCTTCTTCTTAATCTTCTTCTTCACCAAAAAATCAGTTTTTTTCCTGAGTTATTTCTATAACATGTTTCACGTACAAAAGTATTTTTAAATTGTTTGATAAGTAAATTTATTTAAAAAGTTTTTTGAAAATTTTGGAGCAACGCTTATCACTTACACTTTTCAAAAACTTGATAAGTTGAAAAGTGAAAATGAGTGAAATTCAAATTTTGATATAGAAAAACTTATCACTTACACTTATCAGAAAAAAACTTATTTAATAAGTTGAAAAGTGATAAGTGATAAGTGATAAGTTGTTGGTGCAATAGGGCCCAGATCACCATTTTCATCTCTGCAAGTGGATGCTTCAGACTTGAAACCTTACCAGCTTAACCTGCTGGTAGATTTTTCGAGCATCTTTCTTGCCCTGGTATACCTCAATTTTTTCTCGCTCCACTTTTCTTGCTCTCATTATTACTTCTGAAAAGGCATTTCTCTTCCTTCCTCTTATCGCGATAGTTTTCGTGCATGGCTAGCGTTGCAGCTGACTGCAGCGTCTTTTCATATGCGGCGTATTTTGCTGCTGTCGCGTCGCGACATATAATTGGTTGTGAAGTTGCGGGCGCTGAAAACCAATGACTTCTTCAGCAGCAGTGCGCATGGAGTGGGATATATGCGCCCAAAGTCCGCCAGCGTCGTCGAGGCAAGAGTAAAGTTGGTTGAGCTTCACCGACAGTTGAGCGGCGTAGGCCTTGGCAGTCATGTGATAGCAGCTTATCGACATCAAGGTTTTGTTGCATACCTGTGCGTACATTCTTCGCATTGCACTATCGCATGCGGATCTTGGCTACAACAAGATAATGGTCGGAGTCAATATTGACCCCCCGAAATGTGCGCACTCCAGTACACTTGAAGCGTGCCTTCCGTCGATGACAACATGATCAATTTGGTTTCGCGTTTTATGATCCGGGGACAGTCAGGTTGCCTTTTGGATATCGAGGTGTTGGAATCTGGTGCTACTAACTTCCATGTTTCGCGCCGCGGCGAAGTCAATCAGTCTTAGACCGTTGCCAAAGATGCCTTCTTTACCGACCTTCGCGTTGAAATCGCCGATAACTATTTTCACGTCATGGGCCGGGCAGCAATCAGACTCGTCCTCTAGGCTCGCGTAGTAGGTGTCCATGACAGCATCGTCCTTTTCTTCCGTCGGGGCATGTGCGCAAATTAGGCTTATGTAGAAGAATTTCGCCTTGATGCGGATTGTCGCCAGCCTTTCGTTCTCAGGTGTGAACCGGGAACAAGATGGCGTAGTTTCCGACTTACGACGAATCCGCATCCAAATTCGCGCTTCTCCGCATGACAGCTGTACAAGATATCGCAGTCTGCTCTCTCAGAGCAGCCTTGTCCTTTCCATCACATCTTCTGGATGGCGGTGACGTGAGCCCTTATTTTTCGAGGACTCCGCCAGTTGGACAGCGGTACCTTCCTTATAAAGGGTCCGGACATTCCATATGCATATCCGTAAATCATTGTCCGTTTTTCTTTTGCGATGGTCATCAACGTAGTAGGTGTTCATATCCGAGGGTGTTTTGGTTTTCATTGGGAAATAAGTAATGTGGTTGGGACCCAAACCCTACGCACATTCCAATTTTAAGGTCTTGTAGAGACCCCTCAAGTTAATACTTTAGAGGAGACATCGCCGCTCAAATTAGCCGACATCTTAACGGGTGTTAGCCGTTTCCAGGAGACACCACTTGGAGGTTTTGAGTCGACTTGAGATGATTTCGACATGGATAATGCTGGCCTCGCCAAGTTGAGGCAATCAGACACGTTGCCATGTGAAGATCTGCCCCTTGTCTTCCATGGAATGAACTTCGGACAGAAAAATTGCTTTCATAGTTTTTGAGTTTTTATGACAATTTTGTCCAAAAAACTTGACAATTTTCGAAAAAACTCCGCCATTTTGTTATTTTTCAACCAAAATTGTTTCTTCTAGTTCATTCCATTGCGGTTTTTATTTATTTATTTATTTATTATAAGCTAAGCCTTTGAGGCTTTATAGCTTTTAAAATTTAGCCATTTACAAAACAATTTATTATAATTATGTATAACAATTTAGAATATAGCATAATAACTGAAATATAATGATATTTTAACATTGACGTAATTTAAAATTATGTTTCAAAATTATACATATTAACATTGTGAAGCCAAGGCAAACATGGTTGTGTATGTAAAGCATCATGGTGTCGGCCTAGAACGGTGGGAGGTATCAAGACAAACAAGATCAGTACGCCATACTGATAAGTATAATCATAAACATAATACATATCGTTCACGGCAAGGTGGTATTTCGACAAACAAGGTCATATTTACCACACCAATTTCCTTAGAAACAAAGAAATGGTTGCGAACGCTGGCACTAAGACAACTAGGTCTCATTGGCCTGTCCTATAAGGTGGGTCACCAAAAAAAATTTGGATTTACCGCCCCTAATATGAAAGCTTATGTTGAGAGGATTTCAGAACAATAAAAATTTTTTTTTTGGCGAAACCAAAATCTGCCCCAAATGGTCTTTTTTGTATAACTTCGCCAGTTTTAACCCGATCTTGAAAAAAAGTATACCGTTGAATAGGTCTCAGTTAGTACAATAACCCGTTCTGATAACAATTTTACCTAGGAATTCATCTTTGACCAAATATTTCAATGTTTCATCGTATTTCCTCAGTACCCCCAAAACTTTAAACTTTTTTTTTAAGATAATAAAAGTTCATACAAAATCATTAAACTTTTGTGAAGGAACTATTAAATTTCATTCGTAGGAAAAAAAGTTACAGCGAATCAAAATTTCAGTGAAGTTCGTCTTCGCTTTTGGACTTTAACCTTCGGTTCATCTTCGTATCCCCTCGGAATGACTTCGTTCAACTTCGGTTTTGTTTATTAGTATTCGATTCATCTTCGTTTGGGTTCGTTTTTCATACCAAATTTCTTTAAAATCGGTCCAGTCGTTCAGGCGTTATTGAGCCATATATATTTTATTACTTTAAGCGCCCTCTATCGAAAGTTTTTATAACTTCTAAAAGTCTATCTTGTATTCCTATGTCAGAAAATCTTCGTATCATCAAAATCGCTCTAGTCGTTTAGCCAGAAACATATTATTACATAAAAAACAATGCAACAATCAAAGCAGCAACTATAGGAAAAAGCACACAACCTCACACACTGTGAACAAAATATTATCAGTACTAAAAACAAACTATCTGCTATTCCTAAAAAATGCTTTTCGTGAAAAGTAACACAAACTTAACAAAACTACCGTCTAATCGCGATGTTATTGAGTATCTGTTTCTTCAGCTTAAAGGTACCGAAAGTGTCGCCAAGCATAAAAAACTTTCATATTATAAGCCAATTGTGAACAAAAGCACGCAACGTACAAATATTCCTATAGTTTCGATATCAAAGAAACAAAGATAAATTTTGAACCTGACTCCTTTAATAAAGTCACGTGCTCTTCGGAAACTTTCATCAATCTTGTTTCGTTTAAAACTACCTTGTTCTTTAAAGTCATTTCTTTCTTGCCATCGAACGAGATGCATTTTAACAAATCATGGTATTGGGATGCTGCTTTGCCTTCTGCCTGAATTTTGTTCTTTCTCTTTGAATTTTATTTTTATCGATAACTAGATTATCCAAGTATTGGTCTTTTGTACATCACCGTTCTGGCAAATTATCGAAAGTCAGTAACCTGGTTCCACATTGGTCGATGAAGAATTCCATTTTGTTGAACGGAATTCTTTGAGTCGCAGAGCAGCTACATGTTTTTCTTAACTCAACGTCACACTTGCATTGCGAAAGTATAAAAATCTTATTCCATTCGTTTGCTTCATATTTAATTGGATGTTTCATTACATCATTATACTTTTTTATGAGATTTGTTATTTTTCTTCGTATCGTTGATATCGAAACTATAGGAATATTTGTTCGTTACGTTCCTTTTGGTCACAATTGGTTTATAATATGAAAGTTTTCTATGCTTGGCGATACTTACGGTACCTTTAAGCTGAAGAAACAGAAGATACTTAATAACATCGTAGGGTTATTGTACTAATTGAGACCTATTCAACGGTATACTTTTTTTCAAGATCGGGTTAAAACTGGCAAAGTTATACAAAAAAGACCATTTGGGGCAGATTTTGGGTTCGCCAAAAGAAAAATTTTTATTGTTCTGAAATCCTCTCAACATAAGCTTTCATATTAGGGGCGGTAAATCCAAACTTTTTTTTTCTCCATATGTGGTGACCCACCTTACTGTCCTATTATTATATGTCATACAAATCGTTCTCGCTGGTTGTAGGACAAAGTCCAAAAGATACAACCAGCACAGCACAACCGAAAAAAATGCTTTTACATTCACCAAGCATGTTCGATTATATTAATTTAGGAGGTCCAAAACAGGTTCAGGTCAGGTCCATTCAGATGTATATGTTGTATTATGTATATCCATAACCAGGTGAGAATTATGTGCCATTGGAAGATGATGATCTGAATCACTGTCGGTACTGCAGATAATCTAATATTTTATGTTTTATTGAGTACATGGATTCATTTAAAGATATAACATTTCAAACAGAATTAAAGTCTCCGCAAGCGCTTCTTAATGGTTTATTTTGCAAATAATTTGTTCTACAACAGTTCATAAAAAGGAACTCAAAAGATCTTCTAGGACGAAGTGGAATATTAAAGTAAATTTTACTCAATAAATATGGACTGTCTACATGTCCATGTAAAAGCTTCACAATCCAACTAACGTTAAGCATAATTCTCCTATTTTTCAAAGTAGGAAGATTTAATAGCTGTAGGCGATATTCATAAGGTGGTAGATTAAAGTTAATATTGCAATGAAGATAGTTCAGGCAGAACAAAAGAAATTTTTTCTGAACAGATTCAATGTCATCGATGTAACAACCATATCGTGGACACCATACAATCGAAGCATATTCTAAGATAGGCCGAACTAGAGAAGTGAATAAAGTTTTAGTAATAAAAGGATCATTAAACTCTTTTGCCCAACGTTTAATAAATCCTAGGGTCCTATTTGCTCTATTTATTATTTTATTTATATGAATGTGAAATCGTAGTTTAGGATCCATGGTAACTCCAAGATCATGGAAACTATCTAAGGATTCTAATGTGTAGTCACATATTTTGAAATTACACTTTAAGAATGGTTTTCGCGAGAAGGTCATGTGCTTACATTTTTTCATATTAAGATTCATTAGATTTATTCTGCACCAGCTATGAAGATTGTTGATGTCAATTTGTAAGAATAAACCATCATATTCATTCTTAAAAGACAGGAATAGTTTGACGTCGTCAGCATACATCAAGATGTTAGAATGCTTTATGACCGATGGCAAATCGTTTATATAAAGTAGAAACAAAAGTGGCCCAAGATAACTTCCTTGGGGTACTCCAGAGATAACAGGAAACTCGTATGATTTCACGAGTTTAAATAGAACAGATTGTGTTCTGTTACTTAAATACGATTCGATCCATCTCACCATTTTTGTGGGAAATCCAATCAAAGATAATTTTAGCATCTAGAGCTCGTGATTTGCAACATCAAAAGCTTTGCTAAAGTCCGTGTAGATAACATCAGTCTGTAAACCTTTTCCAAAATTTTCTATTGTCATAGATGTAAATTCAAGGAGGTTAGTGACCGTAAATTTTCCTGTGAGGAATCCATGTTGACATGGGGACATCAACGACTTAACACTGTGTGATAATTGTGAAGTAATAATTGCCTCAAAAAGTTTGGGCAAAGCACTTCATTTCGCAATTCCACGATAGTTATCAATTAAAGATCTATTCCCAGATTTATGCAATGGGATAATGAATGACGCCTTCCAGATAGTTGGAAAATAGCAAGCCTTTAGAGAAAAGTTAAAAAGCAAGTGATTGGAGTTACTAATTCTTCACAGCAATATTTCAAAATGCAAGATGGGATGTTGTCGGGACCACTTTTATACGATGTTTTAAGATCTTTAAGATAAGATAAAACTGTGTTGTTGTCAACTATTGGGAGGCAAATATCCCCAGAATGAACATTAAAAGGATAGCTACCATTATCAAAAGATGACGACGAGTAAGTCGACTTGAAGAAGTCAGCAAAAAGGTTACAAATGCTATAATCATTATCAGATTCCACATTTTTATATTTCATAAAAGAAGAATAGGAATCAATCTTACGTTTTATATTTACAAAACTCCAGAATGATTTTGCATCAGACTTAATGTTTAATTTTACTTTTGTTTGGTATATGTTATAGGATTGCTTGCACAACAGCTGATAACTATATTTAGTCGAAGTATAACGGCCGAAATCAATCAAGCTATGTGTTCTTTGATATTTTTTATAATATTTAGATTTTAAGTTTCTCAATTTTCTTAATTCATTGGTATACCACACAGGGCCTGAAATTATAGATGCTTTTCTTTGCGGAATAGATCTAGTGAAGCAGTCAATGAGCGTTGTATTAAACGCGCAGACCGCAGCATCCAGATTCTGTGAAGATAAAACTTTTGTATTAAGATGCAGTATAGATGACCAATTTATACTGGACAAACTATTTTTTAACATAACATAGTTAGTTTTTTTAAAGTTGAATTCCATGAATGGTTGACTAGCACGATTCTGTATAGATGGTTTAGGAAAATTGAGACTAATTTCAATGGTGAGATGGTGAGAATCTTCAGGAGTGACCAGAGGATCGGACCTTGACACTGAAGCAATGTTGCTTTCATCAAAAATACCAGATCGAGCAAACGATTATTCTTATTCAAGTGACAGTTTAGTTGGAAAAGACCTTGACTTGAAAGCTCATTTAAAAAGTAATTATCAGATGAACTTTCAGACGATGGTAAATATATTGAAGGGTTTTCAGAACAATAGTTCCAAGAAACATTGGGTAATTTAATGTCACCTGTTATTAAGATATGATCATTAGGATGTAGCAATAAGAAAACTTTACTAATAGAAGCCGAATGTTTGCTATACACTTCCAAGTTAGAAAAGGGAGGTATATATGAGCATGTAATAAAAAGACTCAAAGAACCGTACTTTGCATGCACACAACAGAATGTCTGCAGCTTCAAGGATAACTATTTCTTGAGAGAAATGTGTTGATTTAACCGCAATCAGCACACCCCCACGATTAGAGAAATTACCAGGAATAGAGTTTCTATCTTTACGATAAATATTAAATTTGTTACATAGAATTTCAGAATTCAAAGTGTTAGGTCTAAGCCAAGTCTCACTGAAAGCAATTATATCGTAATGAATGTTGTGACTCATAATAAATAAATTAATCAATTTAGTGTTAATACCACGAACGTTTTGATATAAGATGCGGAACTGTAGGGAGCAATCTATTTTTTTTGGTTCATGTCGCGAACAGATAAAGTAGCAAGTGTAGTTCTTGGCTGCGACCTGGGAACATATTCATGTTTTACGGTATATTTAGGCCAAAAACTTTGATCGATAACTTTATTGTAGGCTTCAGCAGACAAAGATATTTTAAAAGATGAAGTGACACGTTCATGAGAGAACTTGAATTTATAAACAGAAATATTTTTATTCAAAATGTTCAGGTTTGTTTAAAAAGTAAAGGATGTCATCCTCAGACGTATCAGCTGCAAATCGTGAAACAAATATAGATCTTGCAGGCGGAATTACTACAAGATTTTTGTGCTCTGGCTGATTTGAGCTACTTAACGATATTAGTTTAGGTATTGCACCTGTATTATTTGTAATAGGTACCGAACTACCATCACTTGATAAAACGCAAGTTTTAGCATAAGATAAAGCGCCAGAAGTAGAAGGAGAGTTAGTGCTTAAGTTAATTGAAGGAATAACAGCAGAAGCATCAGCCAAAAGTAAATTGGGGTCAGCAAATGCTGGAGATTTTGCAGTTGCCACATCATTAGTATTATGAACTTTGGCTACAACCTCAATTTCAGTTGCTAATGCTTCACCTGAAGTATTTGAGTTGGGTGAAGGCTCAATATTACACCCAGTAGTGGGTTGTGAAGTTACATTGGCAGACGGAGAGCCTGCTTTAGCAGTAGCATTGGTCAGGCTCCGGAGATTCTTTTTGCTACGTTTGCGCTTAGGAGAGACAAAAGCCTCATCCATGCACTTAAACGATTTAAACAAATTTTCATACTCCGACAATCTATTATGAGCCGCCATTAGGTCCTTTGAGACCTCCAAGAAGCCCTTTCTTGATTGCCTAATAAGCTTTAAAATATCAACATCCGTTGCTCTGCATTCTTCGCATGCCCAACGTAAACCATTGTTTTCGTTAAGTGCATCGAAAACACGAGCATTTAGTGCTGCACACTTAAAGTGAAAAAAGGATTCACACAACCAGCAATACACAACACGGTCGGATTCTCCTTTAACAGCACAGTTCCGGAATTTGCAGTACATAATTACTTTTATTAGATTTTAATTTAAGTTTAGTTTTAAGTTTATATTAAATTAAATTTTTAGATTCAAAAGTAGCTTTGGCAACCCTGTTTCAAGAAGTTTGATAAGCACTAAAAGTCACCGGTTTGTGTACTAGCTAAGAAGTAGCAAGAACTTAGATGTATACAAATGTCAGAACAGCTGATATGAATAAATAAAAAAAACTTGCACTCACTGAGAACAGATGTTCTGTTAAAGCAGAATGAAAAATAAAAAATTGGAAAGATATAAATGTAAACTAATTTGATTTTATAATAAAAGGATAATTCCAACGCATTCACTGAATGTAACTGCAGAAATCCAACGACGATCCTCAGCAAAATACAGCAAGTTGAATTAGAATTAATTTAAAAAGTTAAAACCGGGTTAAAGAAATAATTTAAAATAAAACTTGAGGAGCTGAAGTAAAATACGAACTTGTAGCAAGTGATAAAAATGCTGATAAAAACCCCGTTTTTTCACGCCCGCCATGGTTTTGTGATGTTTTTTTTAAAATAATTCCAGTATTCATATATGTAATAAAAAAATAAAAAATAAATATTTTTGTAATTTTTTTACCAAATAAAAGATATTTAATTTTTCAAAATTTTATATTATTTTTTCAACTTATTCAACTTATAGGCATTTGAAATAATTAAAATAAACTTTTTTTGAAAGCCCCCTTAAATAAATATAAGTACATATTTTAATGAATTAAATTGATGTTTGGGGGTTTGTTTTATTATAATTTCTAAAAATAAAGAAATAAAAATAATAAATTGGTGCAACCTACATTTTCATATTCAAATTAAAATTTTTGCGTTCAGCAAAGTGGTCCCACAAATTTTTTTAAAAGCAACAACTAATAAAAAATTTCAGATGCATTTTAAAAGTGAATTCGATTTTGGACATTTTCTCTAAGAGCGACGTTAAATTCATTAATATTTAAAAATTAATTTTTCTCGATAACAAGTAAGTTATGTGGGTCGGACCACTTTGGCTCTGAGCGACTCATTTATTCTCATAATGATGAAGGTGTAAATATTTATGTATGTTTTTTATTTCAGCAACTTCGTAGGAATAGAGTTTTACAACACAATGAAGGCGATCCAATTAAAAGATCTAATCGGCACTTATTTTGTTCGAAACAGGACTTGAATGAAAATGAGGTTCCATTCTGCCAAGCATGCAAATCAAACAAATCTCGGTTTCTTTGTGCAGGTTGTGCAAACCAGTGGTACTGTAGTAGAAAGTGTCAGGTAAGCAATAATATAAAAGGCTGTATTCAAACGAAAAATTAAGCTACGCAACAACGACGTAACCAAAATCAATATTACACTCTTACAAAAACATTTTTAAATTAGCCATACGACGACGAGGTTTAATGGCAGCAATTTTCTGTGAGCATTAAAATCTTATTCTAATTTGAAGTAACAAAAGAAAATAATAATCTGAAAAGTACAGGTTTTAGTATAATTTTTGCTGTTTGCTGCCACAACCTATAATTTTATGTATATGCTAGACATCTGCATGAGTGTATCCGAACGCCATTTCAAGACATTTGTAAAAAATACGTGTACTTGTTTTACACGGTGTCCAATAAAATTCAATAACAACGCTTTTCGTTAATATAAACTGAAATAGAAGCCCCATTAGTTTTTGTTTTCCTTTTAGTGAAGTTCCGTTTGGCTTTAAGGCATTGTGTAATTGATTTCAATTTGTACAGGGGCCTTACTCTGTAAGGCGATTCGTAGCATGGCTGTTAAATAGTTACCTAGCTGGTAGGTCTGAAAGGGTAAGGGTGGGAAACAGTCTGTCCGCTTTTTGTTACTTGTCCTGTGGTGTACCTCAAGGCTCTGTACTTGGTCCGCTCTTATTTTCAATGTTCATTTATGATATCTTCAGCAAATGCCGTCATGTTACCATACGCGCATACGCTGATGATCTTCAATTGTATTTGTGCAGTCCTATTGGTCTTGTTGATTATTAATGTTTTATGATGAGTGAGTAATTGAGGGAAATAAGAATATGGGCTAAATCCAATAAACTGAATCTTAATTTGTTGTGTCAGCATACAAAAGTAATTATTCTATGTTAAACTTGCCAACGATCTATCTAACTGGTGTTGGTCTTTATTTTATTGACAAAGCTAAAAACCGTGGATACCACATCTTTTGTGCGAAGTTCATGTTAATTCTGTTGTTTCTAAGGTATACTACAATCTACGAAATTTAAGATGGACTGCATCATTTGTATCTATCGACACTAAGAAAAATGTAGTTCTTCAGCTTATAATGCCAATTATATCTTATGGTGATGTTGTATATATGTAGGTAACATGATTGCAGGATCAAACTGAAGTTACAAACTGCTTTCAATTAAGACAACGACTCACTGACATCTAAAACATTCAGAAAGTTTTGTTGCACAAAAAAACAATTTAATATTGTCAAACACAACCCAGCTAGACAGGTAACCGTGACATACGGCGTATGTTTGGCATACGCGTCACGACTTTGACATTATTTTCATATAAAGCATTCCATACAAATGCACGTTACATTTGTTCTAGCAACATGAAAAATATAACGTACCGACACTTAAGTTTAATTACCGACACTCATCCGTGTGATCTGGCATCCCTGTCTACCACCCATGTTTTACCATAAGAAAAAGTATATCTGAACTGCTCACACCAATTAGAAAGTCATGCTCTCCCCTCACCCTTGATACCTTACCTTTCATGTTCACCTACATTCACGTTAACCAAAGAAAGCAAAAAAAACAGTTTATGTTGATTATAAATTTTTTCTTTATTTTCATTCAAATATGCACTAAAATAATAATTCAATAACGTAAATTAAAAGAAGCAATAAATAAAACTTAAATAAAAACAATATATGAACCTATGTTAGATGTATCTTGTCCACAACCTGTCCGTACGCTCACATTACCATCTTTCCCACTTCGTACAATCGAGAATCCTTTCATAGTAAAATACGATTTCAATTTATATATTTGTTTTTTTATTTATTTGTTTATTTCTTTTTCAATTATTTAATTTGTTTCAGAACTTTGCGATTTCAATGCTCAATATTTTTGTATGACTTTTTACCGACTCAGGTGTTTGTAGCGGAAAAGAGCAAGCTATGCAATTATATATAACTTATCTTGTTTTACACAAAATCTTAATGTAAGAGTGTATTAGTGAATACCAAATTTTGTTTCATTGTGTTTGTGAGTACGTTACAGCTGTCTAGCTGGGAATGCTTCTTTATTTTGAAGCTTAAACAAATAAAATATGCCAATTTCAATGTGAATAATCAAATACTAGGTTGCAATATTAACGCTTATTTGGAGGCAAGGAACTGCATATTTTTACATAATCTTATACAAAAATGCCTGCTTACTTATTTGAAGGGCTTCAATTTTGTAGATCGAACAGAAATGTTAACTTTATAATTCCCGCGCACAATTTTTTGAACTCCAACAGACTTGTTTTTATAAACGCCATCAGAATTAAGAATTCGTTGCCTGTTAGGTTGAAATCTATACAGAGCACACGCAACTTTGGGTATGAAATTTTCAAATTTTTTTCCAATTATTTCCTATTACCTTCTTTTTCTGAATTCAATCTTCTTATTCCTTTACTTTTCTGTTTATACTTCTTAACTTTTTGAATGAGTTAATATTAAACTCTTTAATTGGTTTTTAGTTTTTATTGCTTCATAAAGTTTTTATTTTCCCGTTTTTTTATTTTATCGTTTTCTCTGATTATTATTAGTTATTGTAAAATCATCAATAGTATGTTTTTTTTTGTTTTTTTTTTTTTTGGATTCGCCAAGGGAGTGTGAAATCTCATGAATACGTATAGCCCGTACTATACGCATGCACGACTTACATTCTACAACAGTCCGGATTAACCGGAAAGATAGAATGCACCTACGTACTAAAACACACAACCAGTTGGCGAAGTATGAATTTCCACTAAGCACATTAATTGGCTTTTCAGCGGAACTTAAAATTTTATACAGAAACACGAATTTATTAAGAATTTATGAATTTGAAAAAGTAAACAACATCAAATAAGTAGTAAACTTTACATAAAACTCTAAAACAAAGAGACCGAAGTAACTATAAATAATATGAATATTAGTAAGTTTGCGGCAACTATCCAACCCAAGATCCTACGTGGAAAAGAGAGTAAACTCTTAAACACCAAACCAATTCCAATTATAACGGAGATATATACGTGTAAATATGTACAAACATATATGTGTATATATATACGGGTCACTATTTAATTTTGGAACACCGTGCTAATGTTATTAGTTGGATATGTATTTGGGCCAACGCAGGCATAAACTTGCATGGAAAAGAGATAAACTCTTGCGCACCAAACTAAGTAACTAATAAGTCAACTGAATAAGAAAAATTTTAAAATTTTTTGATTAAAAACAAACATGTTAAAGCATACATATCGTATTCGATGGTGTTTACTTCATCAAACGCAATATTATAAAGGAAAAACAACTGAAACGGTCTCGAATATATGGAATAACTTCAGCCAACATTTTAACAGAATATAACAATATTATTAACCGAGTTAATGTTTGAAACAAAATTCTAAAATGTATCAATTATTTAAATATAAAATCATTTTCCGTTTCAAGGCATCCACCGAATCACAAAAATTAATTAAGCTGTAGCTATTGTTGAAATCACTACACATACATCGTAAAGGGTCATGAAGGGCAAAATTTGAAGTGCACTGGCTCAACTTAAAAAGCACAAAATGTCTAGATCCTCTTCTTGGGATGTTAAAGTTAAGAGATGAGAGAATATATTGGGAATCAATTTCACCACAAAGTAATTTATATAGGAAGGTGACATTTAGCACCATCCTTCTGCTTCTCAGGGAAGGCAGCAAAATTTGTTTAAGGCGGGTTTCATACGTAGGAAGAATAATATCTGGGTTCCAACGATGATGACGTTAAGCAAAAAGTAAAAACTGTTTTTGAACCGATTCTATTGCATCAATGTGGACGCGGTATTGAGGGTTCCATACTACAGAAGCATATTCAAGAATAGGTCTTACGAGAGATATATATGTTGTTGATAGTATTTATGTCTTTTTAGATAAATCACTTGATGTAAGTCTTAAGTTATATTTATTCATTTGTTATGTAATCTCCTCTAGACTAAAAACTTGAGGGGTCTCTACAAGACCTTAAAAATGGAATGAAGTAGGATTTGGGTCCCAACCACATTACTAATTTACAACACCTACTACGTTGACGACCACCGCAAACGAAAAACGCACAATGATTTACGGATATGCACATGGAATGTCCGGGCCCTTTATAGGGAAGGTGACGCTGTCCAACTGGCGGAAGCCCACGAAAAAATAAAGGCTGACATCACCGCCATCCAGGAGATGCGATGGAAAGAACAAGGCTGCTCTAAGAGAGCAAACTGCGATATATACTGCAGCTGCCATGTGGAGAAGCGCGAAGTTTGATGCGGATTCGTCGTAAGTCGGAAACTACGCCATCTTGTTTCCCGGTTCACACCTGAGAACGAAAGGCTGGCGACAATCCGCATCAAGGCGAAATTCTTCTACATCAGCCTAATTTGCGCACATGCCCCGACGAAGGAAAAGGACGATGCTGTCAAGGAAACATTCTACGCCAGCCTAGAGGACGCGTATGACGTGAAAATAGTTCTCGGTGATTTTAACGCGAATTTCGGAAAAGAAGGCATCTTTGGCTCCACTGTCGGTCAGTTCAGTCTCCACGAAACCACTTCGAACAACGGTCTAAGACTGATCGACTTCGCCGTGGCGCGAAACATGATAGCTAGTAGCACAAGATTCGAACACCTCGATATCCAAAAAGCAACCAGGCTGTCCTCGGATCAAAAATCGCGAAACAAAATCATGTTGTGATCGATGGAAGGCACGCTTCAAGTGTACTGGATGTGTACACATTTCGGGGGGTCAATATTGACTTCGATCATTATCTTGTTGTAGCCAAGATCCGCATGCGATTGTGCAATGCGAAGAATGTACCCACAGGTGTGCAACGAAAGCTTGATGTCGATAAGCTGCTATCACAACGGACCGCCGAGGCCTACTCCGCTCAAGTCTCGGTTAAGCTCAACCAACCTTATTTTTGCCTCGACGACGCTGGCGGACATTGAGCGCATATATTAGTTTAGGCGCCCGCAACCTCGCAACCAATGGTATGACACTGGTATGCCGCGACGCGACAGCAGCAAAATACGCCGCATATGAAAAGACGCTGCAGTCAGCTGCAACGCGAGCCATGCAAGAAAACTCGTGATAAAAGGACGGAAGAGATATGCCTTTTCAGACGTAGGAAAAGCGTGATCGAGAAAAAATTGAGGTATACCAGGGCAAGAAGGATGCTCGAAAATTCTATCAGCAGGTTAACCGTCTAACCCAAGGTTTCAAGCCCGGAGCATCCACTTATAGAGATGAGAATGGTGATCTGTGCCGCAGGAGCTGACGGCCTGGCTGCTGAATTGTTTAAAACCGGCGGCGATGATTTGATAAGGTGCACGTATAAACTCATCAACAAACTATGGCTAGCGGAAAACATAACCGACTGTTGGAATCTCAGTTTAATTTGTCCTCTACTTAAGAAAGGAGACCCGACAGTCTGCGCCAACTACCGGGGTATCAGTCTTATTTCCATCGCATACAAGGTTCTTTCGAGCGTATTGTGTGAAAAATTGAAGCCGCATACCAAAACACTGATTGACCTTATCAGTGTGGCTTTCGTCCTGGCAAGTCCACCATAGACCAGATTTTTACACTACGCAAAATCCTGGAGAAAACCCACTAAAATCAAATTGACACCCATCATCTCTTTGTTGATTACAAGGCTGCGTTCGATAGCTCGCTTCGGGATTGCCTATACGCAATCAATACTGATGATATTGATACTATCGGCATAGCCAAGAGAGATGTAACTGCTCACCCAAAGTGCCAAGAGAGAAAAAAGGAATCACCCAAAGTGTGTTTGACGGTGAACGAGGGCAAACAAAGTATATGCTGTCTGCAAATAGGGAAGCGCGGCGTCTAGGTTCTCATGTTACAACAGGCAAATATAACTTTGAAGTTGTCAAGGAGTTTACATACCTTGACACCGACGTAAACAGCAACAACAATGTAAGCCGGGAGATAAGTCGAAGAATAACAATTGCTAATAGGTGCTACTACGGGCTAAGTAAGCAATTAGGTTCCAGAACCCTCTCTCGATCGACAAAACTAACACTCCACAAGACGCTCATCATACATGTGCTTCTCTATGGCGCTGAGGCATGGGTGGTATCGCAAACAGATGCAGCCGCTCTTGGGGTGTTCGAGAGGAAAGTTCTTCGCAAAATCTTTGGTCCTGTGTGAGTTGGCAACGACTTTCGAATTCGGATGAAAAACGAAATGTTCGAGCTCTACGACGACATTGACTTAGTCCAGTGTATAACAATTCAGCGAGTACGTTGGCTGGGTCATGTCTTTCGTATGGATAAAGAATTTCCAGCGAAAAAGGTGTTTGAGGTGAAAGCCGAGGGTCGACAACATTATCTTGACCATCTTGAAAATTATGATTAATATGCGTACTAAGTATTTATATCTTCCACTTTACCTAGGAAAACAAAATTTTATATGCACCTTAATTTTCTATGAATTATAACAACAACATGTCTATCAAAAGTTTTTGGTTTTGGCAAAGCTTTTTTTATAAAACCGTTAAACTGGCAAAATGCTACATTTTTACGTCTTTGACTATTTTTATGAATAAAGAAGCCATCGCGGCAAATTTTTGTGTTTAATTTTTACTTTCCATTAAGATTAATTATCATTTAAGGACGTCTAAACTTCTTTTTAATTTTTGACCACTTTTGGTTTTTTTTTTTAATTTTGGCCAGCTTTTTTTAATTTTACACCAGTGTGGTCGTGTGCGAAGCAGAGACGCCTGGCGAGAGCTGATGAAGTCAGCCGTAACCCGACAACGGGTTGTCATGGCCACCTTAGTAAATAAGTTAGGTAATAATTGTTCTTCTTTCACTAATCTTATACAAATTCAATAGAACGACAAAGTTTAATTTTTGTGCGAAGCGACTCGCCTTAATTGCTCCTGATCTTCTAATGCATGATTACAAAATTTATAGATCGGCTGATACCATTAAGTTAGAGTCAGTGTACTCGTAACGTCTCTCCTATAGATCAAATAAGAAAGGAGCCAGTGTACTCGTAACGTCTCTCCTATAGATCAAATAAGAAAAATCAAACTCTGCCTTTTGTTCATTGTTGTTGCATAATGAATTCAGCGCATTACTCTCGCCTCACGATCGATAATGAATACTGGTAATACTGGTGTGGACGGACGTATTCGAAACGACTTTGGTAACGTTAGCTTTAAGCATGGTTCTTCGGTTAGTGCAGTCTCTCTCGCTGCACTAGATGACCTCCAAATGCTGTTGCCAAGTGGATTGCTCCAACATACTCTTATCGTGAACGCAAAAACGTTAGATTTACGTTTTAGAAATGTACCCAAAATGAAATACAGGGGGATTAGTGACAGAGCTTAAACTGCATCGTTAACTATTCCCCTTCTTAAGCACGAAACGTCCTCGGTTCGTAACTTTATATGTTATGAGCATATAACTTTTGCTGAGTTTCTTCTTCGTAGAATTAGGAATTTACTTGGCTCAAATTTGATAACTTGATGATTTTTTGTGTTTTTTTTAACAGTTTTAAATGTTTTTTTATTTTAGTTTATATTTTAGTTTTTAGTTTTATTTTTTTTGAGCTTTTAATGCCAAATAATTCATGAAGTAACAGGCTTTGCTACAACAACAAAATTCTAAGCAGAACAACCGAGCAGACTATACCATGGTTTCGTCGGACGCTACTCCGACTCATCAGTAGTCTCTGGTGGTTCATGCAGTCCACTAATGTTTTTGATTACAATTTAAGAATTAAACAGAAAGCAAAAGTAAGCAGTATATGAATATTTACAAATTTCAATAATTGATTATATCGCAGGAATTAAACAATGAGCACAATTAACAAATATATGAATATTAATGAATTTAAATATTAAATTAAGACGAAAATATGATAATTCAAAATTGTAGAGTGTAGTGTGTTTTAGTATGTTTTAGTTTAATGTGCGTCTAATTTTTACTCATTTCTTCTTCCGTATTTCTGTTAAGTTTTTTATAACACATCACTAACAAAATTTGAATCTTTCAAGTATCAGTAAAGAAAAAACATTTAACGCAGATTGCTCTTATGGATTTTTGTACCACCAATCATAACCGCAGTACCAAGATCGACAACCCGTTCAACATAGATTTTGTCAAATTTGTTTTCTACTCTTTTATTTCGTTTTAGAAAAACCTTTTCTCCAAAAGTTTTTAATATTTTACCTACGTTGTTTCTGTTAAGAGTTTTTTTCTAGTGTCGATTAGCAATTTTCTTACAGTAGCAAGCTTTTCTGGCGTATAATTATGAAACACATCGGTTGGTCTAGCTTGGGTAACTGAATGAATGGTGGAATTATATATATGTTTGGCTAGCAATACTAAATCAACAGTTTCGTCTATTGTTGTTGCTCCTTAATACATCGTGCTGTCTCTAATAAAGTGGAGTGAAACCTTTCCAACTGGCCATTGCTCTCACTGTGGAGTGTGGGTATAAAAAATTGATCAGTTGAAAAGTTATCTCTTAGAAAGCTTTAAATAAAATTTGATTTAAACGCTTTCTCATTATTAGAGACGATAGTTTTAGTATTATTGAAATTTAGTAAAACTTCTAACAGAGCATCTTTTATACCAACTGTCGCCGTCGATACAATAGGCTTAACAACGGCAAATTTGGAGAACTTCTCGACGCACGTTAGAAAAAGCTGCTTGCCAGTTATGAAAATATCCATATGAATTATTTCCCCCGGAAGTTGAGGAATCGGAATTTTTCCAATTCCGGGGTCAAACGGTTTACGTTGGTTTATTTTCTAAGCATATCTTGCAGTTTGCAATAATTGTTTTCAACGATTTTTTAATTTTAAAAAATAGTATTCTCGAGAGATTTGTTGATAATTTTCATATAATCCGCAATGAGCTCGGTTATGCTCTGTTGCTATTGCTTCAAGCTGATCGGCTCTGTTCACTAAATCAATAACATTAAGTTCGGTATGGACAAATTTAACGCCAGGATATGCCAACACCAAAGTGTTTTGTATATCCGCCAAGGTTGAAAAGGCACAGTGGATACCATTAGTGACATGAGGGTTTATAAAGGACCGTAAGCATCGAACAGACTTCCGGCAGTATCGACAGAAATGGTGTGCCTAGAAATTTTTGGAAAATAATTTTAGTGGTTTTACTAAGCGAGTTTGATTTTGAGAGTACTAATTGGTTTCTGAACTGATTAATCGCGCAGCGAACTGTTTTTATAATTTAAGTTGATGATTCCTCACTATGCACAGTTGCGCTTGAATTATATTCATTCAAATTGTGGGGAAAACTGTCGGGAAAGTACGTCTGCCACCTTATTATCTTTTCCAGGCTTACATATAATGGAAATTTGGAGAAAACTCTCGAATAAAAGCGGTTGATGGTCAGTGTAAATGTTTATATCTATGATTCCATAGGGATAATGCCGAAGCTTTTCAACGTTCAAACAATTGCAAGGAGCTCTCGCTCATTAGTGGGGTAGTTTTGCTCAGTTTTGGAAAGCGTGATTGGACGACCATTTTGAGACAAAACAGCGCCCAAAGCGGTAAAGGAAGCGTCCGTCGTTCAATCAAATCGTCGCTCGTAGTTGGGATATTGCAACAGAACGTCATCAGAAGCCAAAATGAGCTTAATTCTTTCAAACGCACTTAATGCTTGGGAGTCAAGATCAACTTTTACGTTTTTTGAGCTGTTTTCCTACCTGCCACGAATCGGCGATAGTATCCGGAGAGGCCGAGAAACGAGCGCAGTACGCGAAGGGTTTTTGGAATCTCATAATAAATAATGTCATGAACTTTAGCTGTGCAGGTCTTCATGCCTTTTTCAGGAACTACAAACCCCAAAAACTCGACTTCAGTTTGGAAAAACTTTGATTTTTCCGACGATACTCCGGCTTTCTCAAGCTTTTGAAGGATATTATTAATACTCTCTAAGTGCGAATGTTCGTCAGGTGAGTAGATGATAATATCATCAACATAAACGTGGTAGCACTTTCCTTCATTTTCGTGTAAAACATCATCGATCGCTCTTTGAAATATAGCTGGCGCATTTTTTCAGCCAAAGATAATCGACAGAATTCATAGTTTCCATTATTAACTCTGAACGCGGTTTTCTGCCTATCTTTTTCACGCATGACAATCTATATATAAAGCATGGGAATAGAATATCTATATGCAAAAGTTTTCTCGTTAATTTTCCTATAGTCAATCACCAAGCGAAACCTCGGTTTGCTATTTTCATCAAGACCCTTCTTGGAAACAACGTATACTGGTGAATTATAAGGTGAGTAAGATTCTCTGATACTGCCATCCTTTAGAAGCATTTTAATTTCATTATTGGCAAAAGGAGCCACTGATATGGGATACGGATAGCTTTTGCTGTGAATTAGTTCCTGCGTTTTGGAGCAGATTTGCCTTTAACGGCAGTATTATAAGGAAGCGCTCTGAAAGGACCAGCGAAAGCGTTTACGTTTTTGTATAATCAGACGAAACTGGGATTGAAAATTAGCTGGCACTGACTCCTCTTCTATTGTGATTTGAAAAAATTCAATAGAAATGAGCAACGAGTAGACGTGTTGTCTATTTGGTCCGGCTTGTTTTACGCTTTTTATTTGAAATTATACCACATAAATTCTAAGTTGGTCACCTACCGCATTTTCATTCAATAATATATAAGCTCGAGTAATTTTTTAGTTAAAATATTAACGTATTGAATAAATTTAAGTTGGAAGCTCCGACAACTCCTCTTGGTACTGGCATGAGTGACTCATCAACCTTGACTACACCTTTGTTGTCCGATGCAAAGTTCAGCTCGCAGTTAAACTGCATACGGGAGAGTATTGTGAATCAACTAACTGGAGTAATATCAGCGTCTGAAGAGAGGTTAATGCAGAGGATTGGTGAGGTCTCAGCCGAGCTATCTAATATGAAGACCACAATAAGAAATTTAACGGATAGAGTTTCTGTCGTAGAGGCTGCATATGCTGAGCTAGTCATGTTGAAAGAGAACATGCAAATATTAGAGAAGGAAATAGAATTACGCAAAGCAGTTGCGGAAAAAACACCTAACTCTTCAACTTTGGATGAATGAGCGCTGAAGTCTCAATTGGCAACTTATGAGAGTGATGCTATTTCTACTGACGTCATCATCCACGGCATTCCCTCTACTACTGATGAAAATCATAGCGGAATTTTTGGCAGAGTTTGCGCTCTTATTAAATGTGAGACTTTAAAACTTCTCAACATTTTTAGAGTGCGAAACAACAACAGCGGAAAAAATGCAGTGGTCATAGCTACGACAGCATATGAGCGCAACTGTTTATTTAAAGCTATTTCTGCTTTTCGAAAAACATATTGGCGGCTGCTCATGCTCAGTGACATCGGGTGTGGGGTCGGTGAAGCATTTTTTCTCCATGAAAGCTTGACAAAAGCAAACCGCGCAACTATGCTCTGTGCTAATCAGCTGAAGAGGGGAAATAAACTTGTTGCTATTTTTACATTGCGTGGATGTGTTTATGTGAGACCGTCTCGTGATGGTGAGGCCAAATCAGTACACAACAAAGAAAGTGTTGACTGCGTCGTTGGAACCATAAGCTAGAACAACAGGATGAATAACAACAACTGCAACAACAACAAAAAACTAAACAAGATCGATCTCTTTTATTATTATAGTATGTTTATAAATGTGTTTCTCATATTTTTCATTTTCTTCTTTTCTTCAAACCTTTTAATACTCATCTCTATTATCATATTATTGTCATTCTTATTTTTTATCTATTTCAATCCTTAATTGTATATGTATCTTTTTAAAGTTAACTGGTTTATAGGGAAATTTAACATAAATAGTAACTTTTTAAATTGTTCCAGTATGCCTGTTTTTGTGCTTCGTCTTTACAAAATGTATTGTCCTAATATTAACAACCGTGGTGTTTATAATAAAGCTTTAGTGAATGTTTTATGTGGAAGACACACAGGCTTAAAAATTTTTGCTTTAAATGCACGAAGCCTTAATTCAAACAAGATAGATTATATGAAGTGGTGATGGTGGTGGTGACCGTGGCATGCAGGTTAAGTGTGTGGCTTAGCATGCTCGGAGCCCGGGTTCGATCCCCAGCCGCGGCGAAAAGTTTTTTTCAATAAAAAATTTTTCTGATCGGTCACCACCTCTCTGCAGACAATGGCAAACCTCAGAGAGTAAATAATGCCATCACAAGCTTCTTGAGAACATGAGCCGTTCGGAGTCGGCATTAAACATGTAGGTCCAGTTCTCGTTCAATTGTGTGCAAACATTTCATAACACACACAACACAATTGATCATAAGAAGCTCGGTCAAAGTCCTTTCAAGGGCTGAAATGATCAATTTGTTTTTTTTTTGTTTTTTAGATTATATGAAGTATGTGTTTCAAGAATCGTCTGTTGATATTATATGTGTGTCTGAAACATGGTTTTGTAATGATGTGTTGATTCTGTGTATGGCATTGATAACTTTAATATTTTTAGAAATGATTGACTAGATAGAAGAGGGGTGGGGTTGCCATATATTGTCGTAAAACTATGAAAGCCAAGCTTATACAAAAATCAGTAAATTACATTGTTGAATTCGTGAATATATGTGTCTTTGATAGTTCCAATAAATTGTTCGTATCGTGTGTTTACAACCCCAGCAAGTTAAATAGCTTAGAATCATTATTTTCTGAAGTTTCTGATGTATCAATTGACTATACCTATTTTGTTATATGTGGTGATTTTAATGTTAACCTTTTGTGCAAGGATAATTACACCAAAACTTTTTCTGAAAGTATATCGTCCGTCAGTCTGTGCGTCGTTAATGATATGATGCCCACTCGGTTTTCTTCATGATAGGTCTGTCTGACCTATCATCTGTCTTACTGTTTGACCAAATTTATTTTCTGTCTGACCATCACTTAATTTTTTGTACCTTAAACATCAACTAACGCGCACTGTTACCTCAAATACCTTTTCGTATTACGACTTTAAAAATATAAATATTCCCGCACTTTCCAAGATGTTAATTCTATTCAATGGAATGAAGTTTTGAATTATGAAACTGTAGATGATAAGTTTACAACCTTTGCAAATATTATTAATAGTCTTCTTGTTAATCATGTCCCATATCGTACTGTCACCATTAAGAATGCATCTTGCCCTTGGTTCAATAGCCGAGTGCAAAATGCTATTAATAAGCGTAATAAATAACACAGTCTGTGAAAAAATAATCCCACTGCAGAAACATGGGCAAGCTATAGATCTGCTAGAAATGAGTCCATTAGCATAATCAGAAACTCTAAAAAATTGTATTGTCCTCTAAACTTAAATCATCTCTCCCATCCAAGGTTCAATGGAAGAATGTTAAAAGACTTGGCATTGGCAGCAATATAAAGTCGGACTGTCGTATTGACGCCGATTCTCTCAATAATTTCTTCCTGTCCAGCTCGCAAAATATTGGAAATATATACTTTGTCACGCCGAGATATCATATCGAGCAAGTATTTGAGTTCTCTGCGGTGAGTGAAATCGATGCAGGAAAATTCGTTCAAAAGATAATATCAAATGCAGTTGGAGAAGATGGAATCCATATAAAATTGTTAAAAGTTATCCTACCATTTATTCCAAACCACTCCTTGCTTTGTTTTAAACTGAAATATTTTTATGGCTTCTGTGACAGTGCCGTGTCGCTGCTGAATAACTATCTTTCAAATAGATTACAAAGAGTAAAGATCGGTGAAAATTTTTCGAAATATTCACCGGTGAAGTGGGGTACTTCAAGGGTCGATTCTTGAACCTGTCTTCTTCTCCATTTTCATAAATAATATCTTCAGCGTATGTAAATATTCCTCTATGCATGCTTATGCTGATGCTATTCAGCTGCATCTTTCTCGTAAATCTGGACTCATGGAAGATTTGGTATGTAATAAAATGAGGATCTAGAAAATATAGGCCAGTGGGCTACTAATAATGGGCTTGAGCTCAATGCAACTAAATCTTATGTGTTACCCATCAGTAAAGACAGAATTTTTTTCGAAGCCGGATTTTTTATTTTCGAAGCCGGATCTGATTTTTCTACACTAACATGTACTGACCACATCAACAGTGTAGTGCAGAAAATTTATTACATATTGCGTAACCTCAGAGTTTCTGTGGAATTTACACGTGTTGGTATAAGACGTCAACTTGCTCTTCCGCTTATACTACCTGTAATAACCTACGCAGAATGCGTTTACAGTTAATTAAACTCGCAATCTCAATTAAAACTATTTTCAGCATATAATCAAGTCACAAGATATGTCTTTGGGCTACGCATATTTGATCATATTTCGCAAATCAATAAATGTATTCTTGGATGTGATATTATTAATTATCTAAATGCCAAAAATTGTATCTTCCTGCATAAAATAATGATGGATAAAATGCCTCCATATTTATTTCAAAAAATTAATTTTGGTCACTCAACAAGAAGTTACATGCTTACACCGCCCATCTTTTACTACCTTAATTCGACAAGAATGTTTTTATTAACGCCACTCGATTGTGGAATTCTCTTCCAACTCACATAAGAGCTATAAGGGAAGCAACAAAATTTAGACGTGCTGCAATTCAATAATTTTCTGCCAACTAAATACTCTTAACAAGTTTTCTTCAAACTCTACTTCTCTCAATCTAGTTTTTCTGCTTTAACTACAAATTCTCATTTTGTTTTTCTGTTATCATTTTATCTTTTTTAAATTAAATTATATATTTTAATCTATATTATCGCTGTAAACTGTACATAAAAAGAATGAAGTTCTTATAGTACTACATGCAATAATAAATAATAAAATAATAAAAAAACAAAAAAAAAACAAAAAAAAATTCACTTGATTACATGAGAGATGCTGTTTGATTTTACCGTCTTGCTAAAATAAATACCCCCTCTCAGTATCAATTATTGCGTTGATTTGCTTAAGGAAATCGTAGCCTATGTATGATACCATCAAACGTGCTTAAATTTGAAAGCAGATAGAACGTTGGGGTATGACCTAGAACATTAATCAAACAGTTTTGGTCTATGACATTTCTTCCATTAATTGATTTTAATTTAAATGGCTTGTCTAAAGCCTTAATGCCCTGAATAAATGAAAGATTTTTAATATAATTTTTTGATGTGCCAGTATCAATAAGAATGCGAAGCTCCTGACCATTTTTGTTTTTTTTTTTATTTCAAACGTCAGGAGCTTAAAAAATTTATTGCGTCGCCATGATCTTCAACACCATCGAAATCTTCGTAGCGGTAATGCTCATTATTACAATTAAACTCAGAATAAGGCTGGATATTATTTCCAATACTTTGGGCTGTGTGGATGGGCGATTGATTCGAGTTTGATAGTTCTCGAGAACGCTTAAATGCCACTGGTTGGTTTGGATTAAGCTGATGTGGCCTAGAGTTACTAGCAAAAGTATTTGGCTGAAATGAGTCCCTGTTATGCTGACGCTGAGGTACATAAAATAGTGCGTTCTGCCTTTAAAATGCTGAACCATTATCAACCTCCAAAAGCGTTGGTCTATTCGAAGCATTTGGATAAGATCGTCCATTGGATTGTTTATCACATTCTATTGATTGATACTGCGGCATTGTTGGTCTATAAGGCTTAATCGAGTGTCCTATCGTAAAAGCCTGATCAAACTCATAAGGCGTATGACTGGTTTCAAGTTCTTGTGCAAATGCTAGAGCATTTGGCAGATCTTTGGGCCTAGCAGAAAAAATAATATCACATAAAGAGCGACGGAGACCAGATATAAATACACGCAATGCGTTCTCCCTAGCACGTTCATTAAGAGCTGTGATGACATCGATGTTGCTACCATGTGCCATAATTTGCTTATTTATTATTAAAGTTAATTGCTTATCAACCTTATCGTAGTAGTCTATGATGGACAAACTATCTTGTCTCAAAACACTGAGCTCATTTTCCAAAACGTATAACGGCCTCTTGTTGGAATACGTCTGATATACGCCTGACAATAAAAGCATTGAAATTTAAGACTGTATTAAATGATGCAAGGGTAGTGTTGGCAAAGTCAATTATATTATTCCTGAACATTCCTTTGAACTCTGGTAGAGACTTAATTAAATCTTAGCTTGCATTATTGGCTTAAATTCTTGAAGTTATTTAAACTGGCAAAACGGGTTGAACAGTTGGCGGCCCCAATCTGTCAAGCGCTAAAGTTAAGCGACTTATCTGCTGTTATAGTTCACATTATGCACTATATATTAGATATAAAAAAAGCTAGAATAAAGAAATCAAAAGAAAACACCTAACATGTGATTTCCAATAAATATATAAAAATTTAGCGTTATTGGACTAGTGGGAGTGGCAGCTGCAATGTAACATATTTTGAGCTTTATCTTAGAAGTAAAACAAGCTACAATAACGAAATCAAAGACATTAAAAAAATGCGCAAAGAAATGCGGCGTCTTTAAAAAAATTTTTGCATGCGCCAACAATTTGTTCTGCTGTTGTTCGGCAGCACTGACATTCGCTAATTTTTTTTTAATTAACTTACTTAGATGGCGCTTACAACTGTTGGTTGGTTTTGGCCTGGTCTAAGAATTTGCGCCAGCCTCTTATGTCGTGCGCTTGCTGGCGCCAGTTGGAAACTCCAAGCGTTGTCAGGTGTTTTAAATTAACACTGGCTTAAATAATGGGGTCCTTAAAATAATGAACCGCTTCGCTGGGTTGAAAATTATTGGCAAAATTGATAAATTTGTTTGCGTTTTGATGGAAATTTCCTTTGATTTTATCGCGTGTTCCTAGCGGAGCAGGCTAAAATTTAATTTATGCTGAAAATGGCTGTACTTAAAAATTCCAATTTGTAAAGAAAATATAATTAATGCATTATTTAAAAAACAACAAGGACAATGTGCATGATTAGCAAACAATTTAGCAGCATGTACAGAGCAAGGATCTTACAGGGCTGTAAAATCTGCAGTCATATTCAAAATTCAAAGTACAAGTGAATGAGGACACAAGATTGCCATTCAATGAATACAAAATTGATCCATGAATAAAATCTTCAATTCACATTCAATTTAAAAAAATTGATTTATTATTCATTCCGATTATTCATTTTTCTGTATTCAGAATAATGCATTCATTTTTTTATTCAAATAAAGAATTCAGTTCACAAAGAATCTTTATTCATTTTGCATTCATGCATTCATTTTTTATTCATTATTCACTTTTTATTTATTATTTATTTTTTATTCATTATTCATTTTTTATTCATTACACTGCTTTACAGCTGGGAAATACCAAAAACGCCACATATATGAACGAGTTAGTCTAGATTTCCAGAATACAAAAATCATAAAATTTTTTTTTTCATTTGTAGGGTTTTTTAGATAACGGTACTTCTGTACTTCTCGAGAGACGATTTTATTAAAATTTACTTACAGCTGAAGCTACTTATCCGGTAGAAATCAGTAGAATATAGCTGAAAAGGTAATTAAATTGCCTTTCCATTAATATACTGATCGTATCGATCAGATAAAAAATATTCAAGTGATAGCTCGTAGAAGTTAAAATTTCTTGCAATTTTCATGGTTTTTTTTAAATTCCATTTTTAAGTAACTTGTTTTTTTAGAAGAAGTTAAAACCAGGAACATTTTATATTTTTTAAGTAAAGTGTATTTAATTACAAACATTTTAAGACTAATGTTACCAAAACCGGATGAAAAATAAATTTTTTAAAAATAATTTTGTATAAAAATTATAATTTCAATTTCAGTGCTTGCACTTTATTTGGGTATATATAGTTGCGGTCAAAATAATAGCAGTGCTCTAAAATTCAGACATGCTTGAATCAATAATACTATTCTAAAAAAGTAGGATCCGGAAAACCCAAAATAATTTCTATATACCTTTCAACGCTGATTCCAAATCTGTACTCAATTTTTACTGTTGTGGTAGGATTTTCAAGATACAGGGTGTTTTACACTTTTTACACTTGTCTAGTTTTATTAATCCAGAATTTAAACAACACACCATAAGATAAAAAATTAAATTTTTTATTTTAGAGAAAATATGAAACGTTCCAACGGTATATCAACTTTTATTGTCTTATGTGTTGTAGCGGAGCTATAATTAAGAGATAATCAAACGAAATATCGCCAAATTTTGTATCTTTTGCTTTAGCGAAGCTATAATCGTCCAAAGTTAAAGTGACTGTTTTTTATGTAAAAAAACACTAAATCCACAGTTTATTTCTAAATTTTAACTTTGGACGATTATAGCTTCCCTAAAGCAAAAGATACAAAATTTGGCACTGCATATTTTACACTGGATTTTTTTAAATTATTTTGCTTATAATTTTATAAATAAACGTCGTGTTCCATTATTACTTTGATGTTGGTTTTCGTTATTAATTTTGTTTTTTTATTATTTTAAATCAATGAACAGTTAATTCATTATTCTTTTAATTATTTAATGTAAACCACATAATAATCTTTTGAAAATATACAAAAACTTGCTAGTTGGACCATCAAAATAACTTAAATTTGGATTTGAATGCAATTTTTAAGTTTGTTCTATTATTACTTTGAGCCACTGTAGTTCTCTAACATGCATGTGTGTTTTCAAATTATGACCTTATTGGATGTTGCCCAGCTAGCATTTTATCGAATTTTTGAACATATAAGAGACGTTTTCGACTCTCCTCCGCGATGGTGACAGTCGCGTGTGCGCTCATTTTCTGATCAAAAAATACTGTTTGTTCGGGAGAAAATGGTACCCTACACGCGACTCTTCTTGAAGAGTCTTTTTCGATTCGTTTTTTAATCTTGAATATGATCAAAAAATGATTAAAATACGATTCATTTCGGGATTCCGTTTTTCGTTTTTCGGGATTTTTCGTTCAAATGGGGATGGCGGGGAAAACATTGATAAAAACGGGTAAAATAAAAATAAAACGTAAAGTACCTTGCTTTATATTTTAGAGCTACCTTGTCGAAGCAAAATATGTAATTTCTTATGCCATCTTGTAGACAATTCCTTATTGCCGCTTGCGAAGAAATTTTTAAAAAGTGATATTTTTAAAAAAAATTTTTTACGAATGATAGTTTTGAAGCTATATGCTTTTATTTACCCAATCTGTTAAAAAATCATTTTCATCACTTTCCACACGTTTTCATGTTTCAAAAAAAATTAGTTTCGTTTAGTTTTTGCCTTCACCAAAGCGGCATGTGCTGAAAGGGCTTTTTCGCTGTTAATTCCCAGCAGTTATTTTGGATACAATTAGAAAAACCAACTAGTGTATTTCTATTGAAATTGGAGTTAGTTTGGAACTAGTGCAAAGACGCTCAGCATAGAATAGTTTGAATTTCTTTTTATATTCTTAGTTTTTCTTGGCACTAACTAACAAAACCAAAAACCAAACATGCTCAAAACGTGTTGTGGCTCGTTTTTTTATTCAGATTCCGCAATTTTTTTAACTTTCGCAAACATATTCGATGAAAATAGTAAAGTGGTAAATGGTAAATATTCAGTTAAAACTATACAATAATTAAATTAGTTATACTGTGCGAACCCGTGTTCCAAATAAGGCTGATAGTAAGCTTACAAATTACCACTTCTGGACTGTATTAAAACGGACTGTATTTAAAACCATTGACAATGGAACTAGCACAGATATAGGGAAAAAGGAATGTTTATAGGGATAATTGTCTTTTGTCTATGACATCAACCCGTAAAAATCATCAGTTCGTTCAATGCAAAACGGTATTGTAGTGGGACCAGTACTATCCCTTTTTGGAACTAGTTGATGTCAACTAGTGGAACAAAAATAAAGAACTCTCTTGATAATAGCTCTCTATCTGGAACTCTCCACACTAAATCTTTGATGAAATTTCAAAAATGTTTTGAAATTAAAATAAATACTGAATGTTTAAGTTTTCATAATAATAATGTATATATTTTAAATAAATTTAAACAATTTTTGCAATGATTCTTAGGTTGATCTCAGACCCTTAAGGTTCTATCCCGAATATCGATAATATATCGCTTATAATTATAGTATGTTTTTATGGATACGTACGTATTTGATCTATGTATTTAGTTTTGTTATAATGAAATTAAATAATTTAATTTTTATTACATTAAAATCATACTTTTTCTAAATTTAAAAACGGGGAAAAAAACGGGGAAACTCAAAGTAATAAACGGGGAAAATTTTTTTTATGTATGCAAAAATGGGGATTTATTTTTGCTGATACCTGGCAGCACTGTATAGGCCTCAAATCGCATAAAAATGTGTTTGCGTCGAAATTGTACGCAGTGGCTCCCACACTCTCATTTACGCTCCTATCGTGCATGCGTTCAAACGAACGTAACTTCGTGTTTCCATTGCCGCAGCTACCACATTTTCGTCAACTTTCAAATGATCGTCAGTTCGTGTGTTGTTGTGGCTACCAGTGCTAAGACGCATGCGCTTCGTTGTTGCTAGCATTGTTTATTTTTGTTTCGCCTATGCCCCTTTCCCTTGCCGCAACAACCACGATGGCTACCATATATTTTGTTATTGTAGAATTGTTGAATAAAACCGGTTATTGTTGTTGTTAAACGACAATTAATGGCAAATGAATGAAGCAAGTTTTTAATTTTGCGATTTCAGCATTTTTGGTTTTTGTGATTAGGAATTCTTTTTTATTTCTAATTTTAAACAATATACATAAATTATATTAAATTCAATTGAATTAAATGAAATTAAATTCAATTCAATTACATTAAATTAAATGAATTTAACTTAAATTAAATTAAAATAAATTCAATTCAATTCAGTTCAATTCAAATCAATTAAGTTAACTAAACTTAACGTATTAAATTTAATAAAATTAAATTAAATTATATTAAATTAAATTCAAATGAAATTATTTTAAATTAAAATAAATTAAATTTAACTAAATTAAATTAAATTAAATTAAATTCAATTCAATTAAATTATATGAAATTAAATGAAATGAAACTAAATTATATTCAATTAAATTAAATTCAATTCAATTCAATTAAATTAAATTAAACTAGATGAACTAAAATTCAATTATATTAAATTAAATTACATTAAATGAAATGAAATTAAATTAAATTAAATTAAATTAAATTAAATTAAATTAAATTAAATTAAATTAAATTAAATTAAATTAAATTAAATTAAATTAAATTAAATTAAATTAAATTAAATTAAATTAAATTAAATTAAATTAAATTAAATTAAATTAAATTAAATTAAATTAAATTAAATTAAATTAAATTAAATTAAATTAAATTAAATTAAATTAAATTAAATTAAATTAAATTAAATTAAATTAAATTAAATTAAATTAAATTAAATTAAATTAAATAAAATTAAATTAAATTAAATTAAATTAAATTAAATTAAATTAAATTAAATTAAATTAAATTAAATTAAATTAAATTAAATTAAATTAAATTAAATTAAATTAAATTATATTAAATTAAATTAAATTAAATTAAATTAAATTAAATTAAATTAAATTAAAATAAATTAAATTAAATTAAATTAAATTAAATATAATTAAATTAAATTATATATAATTAAATTAATTTAAATTAAATGAAATTAATTAAAATTAAAATTAAATTAAATTAAATTAAATTAAATTAAATTAAATTAAATTATATTAAATTAAATTAAATTAAATTAAATTAAATTAAATTAAATTAAATTGAATTAAATTAAATTAAATAAAATTAAATTAAATTAAATATAATTAAATTAAATTATATATAATTAAATTAATTTAAATTAAATGAAATTAATTAAAATTAAAATTAAATTAAATTAAATTAAATTAAATTAAATTAAATTAAATTAAATTAAATTAAATTAAATTAAATTAAATTAAATTAAATTAAATTAAAATAAATTAAATTAAATTAAATTCAATTAAATTAAATTAAATTAAATTAAATTAAATTAAATTAAATTAAATTAAATTAAATTAAATTAAATTAAATTAAATTAAATTAAATTAAATTAAATTAAATTAAATGAAATTAAATAAAATTAAATTAAATTAAACTAACTTAAATTAAATAAAATAAAATAAAATTAAATTAAATTAAATTAAATTAAATTAAATTAAATTAAATTAAATTAAATTAAATTAAATTAAATTAAATTGAATTAAATTAAAATAAATTAAATGAAATTAAATTAAATAAAATTAAATTAAATTAAATTAAATTAAATTAAATTAAATTAAATTAAATAAAATTAAATTAAATTAAATTAAATTAAATTAAATTAAATTAAAGTAAATTAAATTAAATTAAATTAAATTAAATTAAATTAAATTAAATTAAATTAAATTAAATTAAATTAAATTTAATTAAATTAAATTAAATTAAACTAACTTAAATTAAATAAAATAAAATAAAATTAAATTAAATTAAATTAAACTAAATTAAATTAAATTAAATTCAATTCAATTAAATTAAATTAAATTAATTTTAATTAAATTAAATAAAGTAAAATTAATTAAATTAAATTAATTTAAATTAAATTAAATTAAATTAAATTAAATTAAATTAAATTAAATTAAATTAAACTAAATTAAATTAAATTAAATTAAATTAAATTTAATTAAATTAAATTAAATTAAATTAAATTAAATTAAATTGAATTAAATAGAATTAAATTAAATTAAATTAAATTAAATTAAATTAAATTAAATTAAATTAAATTAAATTAAATTAAATTAAATTAAATTAAATTAAATTAAATTAAATTAAATTAAATTAAATTAAATTAAATTAAATTAAAATAAATTAAATTAAATTAAATTAAATTAAATCAAATTAAATTAAATTAAATTAAATTAAATTAAATTAAATTAAATATAATTAAATTAAATTATATATAATTAAATTAATTTAAATTAAATGAAATTAATTAAAATTAAATTAAATTAAATTAAATTAAATTAAATTAAATTAAATTAAATTAAATTAAATTAAATTAAATAGAATTAAATTAAATTAAATTAAATTAAATTAAATTAAATTAAATTAAATTAATTTAAATTAAATTAAATTAAATTAAATTAAATTAAATTAAATTAAATTAAATTAAATTAAATTAAATTATATTAAATTAAATTAAATTAAATTAAATTATATTAAATTAAATTAAATTAAATTAAATTAAATTAAATTAAATTAAATTAAATTAAATTAAATTAAAAAAAATTAAATTAAATTAAATTTAATTAAATCAAATTAAATTAAATTAAATTAAATTAAATTAAATTAAATTAAATTAAATTAAATATAATTAAATTAAATTATATATAATTAAATTAATTTAAATTAAATGAAATTAATTAAAATTAAATTAAATTAAATTAAATTAAATTAAATTAAATTAAATTAAATAAAATTAAATTAAATTAAATTAAATTAAATAGAATTAAATTAAATTAAATTAAATTAAATTAAATTAAATTAAATTAAATTAAATTAAATTAAATTAAATTAAATTATATTAAATTAAATTAAATTTAATTAAATTAAATAAAATTAAATTAAAGTAAATTAAATTAAATTAAATTAATTTAAATTAAATTAAATTAAATAAAATTAAATTTAATTAAATTAAATTAAATTAAACTAACTTAAACTAAATAAAATTAAATTAAATTAAATTAAATTAAATTAAATTAAATTAAATTAAATTAAATTAAATTAAATTAAATTAAATTAAATTAAATTAAATTAAATTAAATTAAATTAAATTAAATTAAATTAAATTAAATTAAATTAAATTAAATTAAATTAAATGAAATTAAATTAATTTAAATTAAATTAAATTAAATAAAATTAATTAAATTAAATTAAATTAAATTAAATTAAATTAAATTAAATTAAATTAAATTAACTTAAATTAAATTAAATTGAATTAAATTAAATTAAATTAAATTTAATTAAATTAAATTAAATTAAATTAAATTAAATTAAATTAAATTGAATTAAATTAAATTAAATTAAATTAAATTAAATTAAATTAAATTAAATTAAATTAAATTAAATTAAATTAAAATAAATTAAATTAAATTTAAATTTAAATTTAATAAAATTAAATTAAATAAAAAAATATAAACAAAATTAAATAAAACCAAATAAAATTAAATAAAAATTTAAAATAAACGTAGACAAAATTAAATAAAATTAAATTCAGTGTTGTTAAATTTTAAGTTTAGTTTTGTGTTGATATTTGTTAGATATTCCGCATAGCTTTTCTGTTAGCCAAATACTATTTTTTCTTATAAGTATTATTAAAAAATATTCGAGCAGATATTTCATATGTTCGTAGCATTTGTGTGCTTTTGAGAACCATGATTTGAAGTAGTCTGATTGACAAGTGTGAAAAATGCACAAATCGAATATTTTTTTTTTATGTTTCTGTGATGAGGATGCTTTTCAAAATCGTACGAAAAACTTCATTATGTATTTAAACTAAAGCAAAAAATTCGTCAGTCAGAACTCTTAATTTAAATCTACCAATAAAATAATTAAAATTTTTATTAAATAAGAACACTCAGAATGAGACAAACAGAAACAGTATTTGAACTAGTTGGTAAGTCACTGACTTCATTTGTTTCAAGATCGTTTAGTAAAATATCAATATCAGCATCTATCAATATCTGCTCGACTATTTTTATACCCCCACGCGTACTGCGTAAGGGGTATATTAATTTTGTCACGACGTGTGTAACGCCCATAAAGAGGCGTGGTAGGTATAGAAAAGTTTATATATTCTTGATCAGCATCACCACCTGAGTTGATTTAGCCATGTCCGTCTGTCTGTCTGTGGACACGATTACAGTCATAATTTTAAAGCTATTGTGCTGAAATTCGATATTTAAGCTTTTTTCTAAAAAACTAAGATCAAGTTCGAGAACGGGCTAAATCGAATGAAAATCACGCCTACCTCCCATACAACATAAATAATGAAAACTCTATAAAGAGGCTAATATTAAAGTAACAAAACTGAAACTCAGTATTTGTGAGTTTTATGTCAAAACTGAGATGTGTTATAAAAATGGGCGTCTTCCATCTACAAACACGCCCACCTCCCATACAACCCCAAAATTGAAAACTCTATAAAGAGACTAATATTTAAGTTACAAAACTGAAAGTCGAAATTTGTATATTCTGTGTCAAAATTAAGGTGTGTTAGAAAAATGGGCGTCCTCCACCCAATAACACGCCCAACTCCCATATAACCCCAAAATTGAAAATTTTATAAAATGGTTTATATTTATGCTTCAGGAAAACAATTTGATATGTTTGTATTTTAGACACATAAAAATAACAAAATCTTCTAAAATCTCAAACAAAAAGCTCTTCAATTTAAGATTCTTTAACCCTTAAGAATCGGTCGTGGGGGTATTTTAACTTCGGCCAAGTCGAAGATATACCTTACTAGTTTAATAATAGGGGAGAGTCGTCCCCGTTGTCTCAAGTACTAGTTGTCACAACGCCGATATCTTTTGATTCAACACGTTATCGAGTTAAATATCAATGTCATCTATACGCTATTGCAATTTCTAGCATCCCAAGAAAGTTTAAGAGCCGTTAGTTTTGTTTTGCAAAAATTAAAAGAGATTTAAGAAACTTAGTTGGATTTGTGTATTTTTATATTTTTGAAAAATTTGTGTTTAGACAAATAGAAGTGTGCAATATTCAACTTTAAATAAATGTCCAATACAATTAATATTATATTTTGCAAATACTTATGAAGTTTTAGATAAAACTTTATATTTAAATTTACAGAATATTGGTTACATTTTTTTCCAGATGGTACAGGTTGTCACAGCGCTTGTGGGGCTTGTTGTCACATATAATTTTATATAACCATTTTGAAAGTATTCTATGTTTTATTTGAATTTAAGGAAATATGCCAAGAAATCGCAAACAACTTACAAACCGAGGCTGGACATCTTCAGATATCATGATGCAAGCCGATTACAGCTAGTATCAATAAAGATAACGTGGATTCACTACGTGTAGTTTGTTGTCAAGCGTCAAATCCAATAACAATTGTCGTCAATATATAAACTGCAAACGTTGGGCACATAATGCATTGAAAGTAATTGTTTGATACATTGCTGCTTAAATTGTTCTTCGGAGTGCGGCAGCTACGACGATTAAGAGGTGTGACAACGGGGACTACGCGTTGAGACAACTTACCCCACGGGTGGGGTTACTTGTCCCAGACGAGTTGAATTTTTTATCTAGAAAATTTTTTGATTTATTTTAAAATAATATTCGTTATTCATATCAGGATTGAAGAATAAAATATTGAATTTATCTTTAAAAGTTTTGCAGAGTCATTATTGCTTAATTTGTGGGAGTTACAGCAGTTCATTCAAATTTTGTGACAACTAGTACCACTCTCCCCTACTTATAAAAAAAAATTGTATCTGGCTAACAGAAAAGCTATGCGGAATATCTAACAAACATCAACACAAAACTAAACTTAAAATTTTTTAACACTGAATTTAATTTTATTTAATTTTGTCTACGTTTATTTTATATTTTTATTTAATTTTATTTGGTTTTATTTAATTTTGTTTATTTTATTTTATTTAATTTTATTTTATTTAATTTTATTAAATTTAAATTTAATTTAATTTAATTTAATTTAATTTAATTTAAGTTCATCTAATTTAATTTACTTAATTTAATTTAATTAATTTAATTTTTAATTTTTTTAATTTTTAATTTAATTTAACTTAATTTAATTTAATTTAATTTAATTTAATTTAATTTAATTTAATTTAATTAAATTTAATTTAATTTAATTTAATTTAATTTAATTTAATTTAATTTAATTTAATTTAATTTAATTTAATTTAATTTAATTTAATTTAATTTAATTTATTTTAATTTAATTTAATTTAATTTAATTTAAATTCATTTAATTTAATTTAATTTAATTTAATTTAATTTAATTTAATTTAATTTAATTTAATTTGATTTAATTTAATTTTTAATATAATTTAATTTAATTTCATTTAATTTAATTTAATTTAATTTAATTTAATTTAATTTAATTTAATTAATTTAATTAAATTAAATTTAATTTAATTTAATTTAATTTTATTTAATTTAATTTAATTTAATTTAATTTAATTTAATTTAATTTAATTAAATTTAATTTAATTTAATTTTATTTAATTTAATTTAATTAAATTTAATATAATTTAATTTAATTTAATTTACTTTAATTAAATTTAATTTAATTAAATTTAATTTAATTTAATTTAATTTAATTTAATTTAATTTAATTTAATTTAATTTAATGTAATTTAATTTTATTTAATTTAATTTAATTTAATTTAATTTAATTTAATTTAATTTAATTATATTTAATTTAATTTAATTTAATTTAATTTAAATTAATTTAATTTAATTTAATTTAATATAATTTAATTTAATTTAATTTAATTTAATTTAATTTAATTTAATTTAATTTAATTTAATTTAATTTAATTTATTTTGATTTAATTTAATTTAATTTAATTTATTTTAATTTAATTTAATTTAATTTAATTTAATTTAATTTAATTTAATTTAATTTAATTTAATTTAATTTAATTTAATTTAATTTAATGTAATTTAATTTAATTTAATTTAATTTAATTTAATTTAATTTAATATAATTTAATTTAATTTAATTTAATATAATTAAATTTAATATAATTTAATTTAATTTAATTTAATTTAATTTAATTTTTAATTTAATTTAATATAATTGAATTTAATTTAATTTAATTTAATTAAATTTAATTTAATTTAATTTAATTTAATTTAATTTAATTTAATTTAATTTGATTTCATTTAATTTAATTTATTTTAATTTAATTTAATTTAATTTAATTTAATTTAATTTAATTTAATTTAATTTAATTTAATTAAATTTAATTTAATTTAATTTAATTTAATTTAATTTAATTCAATTTAATTTAATTTAATTTAATTTAATTTAATTTATTTTAATTTAATTTAATTTAATTTAATTTAATTTCATTTCATTTAATTTAATTTCATTTCATTTCATTTCATTTCATTTAATGTAATTTAATTTAATATAATTGAATTTAAGTTCATCTAGTTTAATTTAATTTAATTGAATTGAATTGAATTTAATTTAATTGAATATAATTTAGTTTCATTTAATTTAATTTCATATAATTTAATTGAATTGAAGTGAATTGAATTTAATTTAATTTAATTTAGTTAAATTTAATTTATTTTAATTTAAAATAATTTCATTTGAATTTAATTTAATATAATTTAATTTAATTTTATTAAATTTAATACGTTAACTTTAGTTAACTTAATTGATTTGAATTGAACTCAATTGAATTGAATTTATTTTAATTTAATTTAATTTAATTTAAGTTAAATTAATTTAATTTAATGTAATTGAATTCAATTTAATTTCATTTAATTCAATTGAATTTAATATAATTTATGTATATTGTTTAAAATTAGAAATAAAAAAGAATTCCTAATCACAAAAACCAAAAATGCTGAAATCGTAAAATTAAAAACTTGAGCTTCATTCATTTGCCATTAATTGTCGTTTAACAACAAGAATAACCGGTTTTATTCAACAATTCTACAATAACAAAATATATGGTAGCCATCGTGGTTGCTGCGGCAAGGGAAAGGGGCATAGGCGAAACAAAAATAAACAATGCTAGCAACAACGAAGCGCATGCGTCTTAGCACTGGTAGCCACAACAACACACGAACTGACGATCATTTGAAAGTTGACGAAAATGTGGTAGCTGCGGCAATGGAAACACGAAGTTACGTTCGTTTGAACGCATGCACGATAGGAGCGTAAATGAGAGTGTGGGAGCCACTGCGTACAATTTCGACGCAAACACATTTTTATGCGATTTGAGTCCTATATCTATTCTATGCTCTGTGGTAATACTCAACTCACTCATAGTTCTTATATTCCTCTCTCACGAATAAGTGAGTCACATCAGATTATTGACCACCCAGCTAGCATTTCGAAGACTGTTATGCTGACAACCGCCTAAACGAGTCTTTTACGAGTCCACTTGACGATCAACAAAAACAAAATACATGTCCTGTGCGGAAGCATATTTTACTCCGCTCAACGATCAAAAACTGACTGCATTTTTTCAAGGCAACTTATTGTATATTGAACATAGTGTGTGCAGAAGCATATTTCGATCGGCAAGGCGATAGAAAAGTAACTATTTGTTTTGTTGAAACTAACGGGTAATTGAACAAATTCAAACATCATATTTTTCACGCCATGTCGCTCAGTTTCGACAGAGCAATATCGGAGTAAAGTCAACCTTGCTGTTTGTGAAATTATTAAACAAATTCAATTAGTTTTCGGTTCTATTAACTTCAAAATACACACAAGATCTCATAATATTTAACATCACTCATCCCAGCCAGCATTTTGTGAAATTTTTGAACATATAAGAGTCGTTGTCGATTTTCCTCCATTGTGCGATCATTTTCTGATCAAAAAAGACTTTTTGTTCGGGAGAAATTGATACCCTACACGCGACTCTTCTTGAAGAGTCATTTTCGAGTCGTTTTTGTACTTTCATGATCAAAAAAACGACTCGAAAACAACTCGAAAATCAATCGTATTTTAATCATATTTTGGTATTTTTAGATCGAAAAATGACTCGAAAATGAATCGTATTTTAATCATTTTTTGATCATATTCAAGATTAAAAAACGAATCGAAAAAGACTCTTCAAGAAGAGTCGCGTGTAGGGTACCATTTTCTCCCGAACAAACAGTATTTTTTGATCAGAAAATGAGCGCACACGCGACTGTCACCATCGCGGAGGAGAGTCGAAAACGTCTCTTATATGTTCAAAAATTCGATAAAATGCTAGCTGGGCAACATCCAATAAGGTCATAATTTGAAAACACACATGCATGTTAGAGAACTACAGTGGCTCAAAGTAATAATAGAACAAACTTAAAAATTGCATTCAAATCCAAATTTAAGTTATTTTGATGGTCCAACTAGCAAGTTTTTGTATATTTTCAAAAGATTATTATGTGGTTTACATTAAATAATTAAAAGAATAATGAATTAACTGTTCATTGATTTAAAATAATAAAAAAACAAAATTAATAACGAAAACCAACATCAAAGTAATAATGGAACACGACGTTTATTTATAAAATTATAAGCTAAATAATTTAAAAAAATGCAGTGTAAATATTTAGTTGGTAATCCCTTCTGTTTAATGACCGCTTCCAAATGATTTCGCATTGATTCACCTGTTTTCGGCAGTAGGACGGCTCAATATTCTTCCACTCCTCAATAAGGGCTGTTTTTGGCTGATCACGAGTAGAAATTGTGTGATTTTCCAACTTTCCTTCGGATTACTCCATGTGAGCTCAATAGGATTGAGGTCTGCAAAGCAGGTTAGAGTTTCCAGACATGTGGTCAATTTTTAAGTAGTCAGCTTCTCACATTAAATGACTTGTGTCTCGGACCGTTATCCTGGTCAAATGAAAATTAACTCTCAATGCCCGACTTTCTCACACTTTCCTTCAAATTATTCTTCAATATATTAAAGTAAACGTGTCAGTCCATAATACCATTGATGATGTGAAGCTTTCCAGGACCTGCAGCTGACATGGCACACCATAGCACCATTGAACCCATACCGTGTTTTATTGTTTGACAAAGTTCGTTTTTCTCAAGTTTCGCATTTACCATTTTCAACACGATCAAGGATCGACCATCTGACCGGAAAACATTAAATTTGCTTTCATATGTGATGAGAACTTGTTCCCAATTAGAAAAAACCCTTTCACGGTGGATCCTTCGTGGGGAGAGAGGAAAATGCGGAACTTGAGAAAAACGAACTTTGTCAAACAATAAAGCACGGTATGGGTTCAGTGGTGCTATGGTGTGCCAGGTCAGCTGCAGGTCCTGGAAAGCTTCACATCATCAATGGTATTATGGACTGACACGTTTACTTTAATATATTGAAGAATAATTTGAAGGGAAATGTGAGAAAGTTGGGCATTGAGAGTTAATTTTCATTTGACCAGGATAACGATCTGAGACACAAGTCCTTTAATGTGAGAAGCTGACTACTTAAAAATTGACCACATGTCTGGAAACTCTAACCTGCTTTGCAGACCTCAATCCTATTGAGCTCACATGGAGTAATCCGAAGGAAAGTTGAAAAATCACACAATTTCTACTCGTGATCAGCGAAAAACAGCCCTTATTGAGTGGGAGAATATGGAGCCGTCCTACTGCCGAAAACAGGTGAATCAATGCGAAATCATTTGGAAGCGGTTATTTAACAGATAGGCTTACTACTAAATTTTAACTCTGCGTTTTTTTTAATAATTTTGCTTATATTTTTATAAATTAACGTCGTGTTCCATTATTACTTGGATGTTGATTTTCGTTATTGATTTTGTTTTTGTATTTTTTTAAATCAATGAACAGTTACTTCATTATTCTTTTAATTATTTTATATAAACCACATAATACTCTTTTGAAAATATACAAAAACTTGCTAGTTAGACCATCAAAATAACTTTAATTTGGATTTGAATGCAATTTTTAAGTTTGTTCCATTATTACTTTGAGCCACTGTATGAGTATTTTCTGGTTTAGTGGGAATGAGTCAAAGTATTTTGTTGAGTTGGAATAAGTTCACATTTGCACCAATTGTTATGGCTCATGACTGAAGTATACTAATTTTTTTAGTACTCATTGCAGATCTCTGATACACAGGTTCTAATCTTCCACAATATTTTTAACTGTACTATCTTGATGTATAAAAATCACGCGTCACGATGTTCCGGTTTAGAAATGTTTAATGTTTTCAATTGAAAGAAACTTTGGAGGATCTCGATAAATTTAAGAAAGAAGCATTCTGCCTCTTAAATTTAAATAAAAATTTTTTGGAACCGAACAACGTCTGTCGGGTTATCTAGTATGTTCATAAAACAAGTAAGAAATGATCTTCGACTGAGCCGAAGTTAAAATACCCCCACGTCCGAACCAAAGTATATTCAAAGTCACTTTGTATGGGAGGTTTACGTGGTATTCATATTAGTTTTCAATATGCGTGGAGTGTATATTAAATATAGAAGGTCATATGCGAAATTTCAAGTCTATAAATTAATATTGTGGAATTCTAAGAGATTAAACCGTTTTGATAGTCACTTTGTATGGGAGGTAGGCGTCGTTTTTATCCGATTTGCCTCATTTACGAAATTGACCTTTATTTTGGAGATAAAAGCTTAAATATCGAATTTCGTTTAGAAAGCTTTAAAATTGCGGCTGGAATCGTGATCACAGACGGACCGACGGACATGGCTAATCGACTCGGGTGTTGATGCTGATCAAGAATATATATACTTTTCTATATCAACCACGCCTCCTAGTGGGCGTTACAAACGGAGTGATAAAATTAATATACATACCCCGTTATATGTATATACCCAAATAAAGTGCAAGCACTGAAATTGAAATTATAATTTTTATACAAAATTATTTTTAAAAAATTTATTTTTCATCCGGTTTTGGTAACATTAGTCTTTAAATGTTTGTAATTAAATACACTTTACTTAAAAAATATAAAATGTTCCTAATTTTAACTTTTTCTAAAAAAACAATTTACTTAAAAATGGAATTTTAAAAAAAAACATGAAAATTGCAAGAAAGTTTAACTTTGACGAGCTATCACTTGAACATTTTTTATCCGATCGATACGATCAGTATATCAATAGAAAGGCAATTTAATTACCTTTTCAGCTATATTCTTCTTATTTCTACCGGTTAAGTAGCTTCAGCTGTAAGTAAATTTGAATAAAATCATCTCTCGAGAAGTACAAAAGTACCGTTATCTAAAAAACCCTACAAATGAAAAAAAATTTTTATGATTTTTGTGTTCTGGAGATCCAAATTAACTCTCTTATATGTGTGCCGTTCGTGGTATTTATCTAAAATTATTATTTGTAAAGCAGTGTTATTCATTTTTTATTCATTACTACACTGAGAAAAAAACACAAACCTTGCTCCGGTAAAAAATTTCTCTATTTTCGATATAGAAATTTTCTCTTTTTCAAATAAAATTTTCTTAAATTAGAATAAATTTTCACATTTTCGAAGAAATATTTCTTTACTTCTAGGAAATGGAAATATTTCAATGTCTCTAATAATGATAAGTATTTTTCTCGCACAAAAATTTCTCATTTATAGAGAAAAATTTATTGAAAATGAAAAACTTTTCTTATATTTTGATAAAAAATTCACTAAGAGAAGTATTTTCTTCAATAAAAACAAATCTTTTCTCAAAAATAAAAAGTTTTTTCTCAAAAAACGATATATTTTTCTTTTTCATGGAATCTTTTTATCATTTTTAGAGAATTTTTAGTATCGAAATTAGAGAATAGCATTCTCTGGAGCAAAGTCTATACCATTTTTCTCTAAATATGATGCCTTTTTTATCATATTCCGATAAGCTTTTTTCTGAGTGTAGCTGACCCGGCAAACGTTGTTTTGCCTTCAATTTTTATTTTCACTGAAAGTGTGGTTCCGTTGCAAAGTCGTGGCGGATTGATATTTAGAAGAAGAATGGTACACTCTGAACTATTTCTGTTGAATTTTACGACGAAAATCATCGGCAACGCTTTTCTGACTTAAAGCGTCTAAATTGACACATCCACATTTTTAAACATTTTTTGTTGAATAATACATACAAAATGTTCAACGATTTACACAACTGGTGTGTAAAAGTTGAAACTGTCCTATGTTTAATTTTCAACAAAAATGTGTAAAATATGCATGTGTTAATTTAGATTGTCTCACTTAGAAAAGCGTTGCCGACGATTGGTAGTAAATATTGTTCAAATACCGTTAACCGCAGCTGAAATAAAGTATATTTTTATTTTTGATAGCTGACCCGACAGACGTTGTCCTGTCCTAATTAAAAAAATTTGTGTTTGTTTTGTTAATTTGAAAAAAATGTTGCAAATGTGTAAAAATAGTTAAAAAGGGGGAAAATCCTTTTTTTTTTAATGATAATTTTTATTCATATAGGTTTGGGGTATGTTTGATTTACATTTGGTTTGAAAATAAGTACAATGAATCTTATGGTGTTTTATTTACATTTTGATTGAAAGATCTCTGGCCAGGTAACCAATTCAAAAAAAAAGAAATTTTTTCGATTGCTTAGCTGTGATAACATAATTTCGTTCATTGCAATGTTCTATGATACATGACATTTTTTGTTTAGTTATCTGGAGCGAAAACAAATAATGCTGATGGCGTTTATGGTGGCAATTGACCATTCGAGAAGCATGGATTTTCAAGGTTAATGCCTCAAACACGCAATGACTGCCCTTGAGACTTGTTAATTGTCATTGCAAATGCAAGCCTTACCGGAAACTGCAAGCGTTTATAATCGAATTGCATGGCGGTCGGAATCATTGACCGATGACCGAATCATTGACCGTTTTGATCCGTGGTATCAAAACGTCTTCACCTTTGTACTTTCCTTTAAGTATTGTTGCTTCAATGACGTTATTCATCAGGTTTTTTACCGCAAGCCGGGTGCCATTACAAAGATTTGTTTATGTTTCGTAACATTATGATTACCGACCCGACATTGAGTTGGAAATTGTGAGGCGGTAATCCGGGTAATTCCAGCGAGTTAAAAAACTCCGTTGGCTAGTTGACGACATCATCTTGGGAAGTAACAAAATCCACCGATTTGTACGTCATCAATTCGACAGCTATTTCAGATTGAATCTTAAAATTCAATTCGTCGACATCAATGTTTTTCGCAGCCAATATAGCACGTTCGCTCAACCAATCATGATTTTTGAAATTTTGAGCAATGTTTGGAAAAACCTTTCGGATGAGTTCGGATTTTGATTTGGTGAACTGGCAGAAAGTGACGGGAAATTGAATACAGTCGGTCGAAATGTCAACCGGGATTTTGCCGTTGCCAATGTCCAGCAATTGTTTTGAAAATACTTCTCTAAATTAATCGTTCTGCATCTTGACACGCATGTTCACAGTCAATTTGAGTTTCTTGACGTGTTTCCACAAAACGGACGATTTCAAACACGCATTGTACACTCATCCCAAACGATCAGTTTGCTTTGTTGCAAAACTTTGGCCATCGCACTGTTTTTGGAAATGTTGTATGTTGGATTTTCATTAGTTTGCATATTCAATGGCGACTTGAGTGCTAAATGAGCAGTTCGACCGCCTTCCAACAACGTAGCTGCAATTTTTGATGAAGCAAGTGCAAGTGCAATATCATTCTGCGAGCGTATCGTTGCCAAAATCAACGCGAGCAGAAAAGGTTTTCCAGTTCCACCGGGAGCGTTTAAAAAAAAATCCCTCCAGTTCCATCGTTCACAACTTTCATAAGAGTGTTATACGAATATTTTTGTTGTCGATTTAACAGTGGAACGCTCGTTCGAACTAATTACCTCAAGGCATAGCAATCATATTGCTTTTCGCGTCGCAACTCTTGATTGAATGCATCGTGCATCGGACGATTGGGAGATGTCATGCCTAAGCCTTGTTCGACATCATCAAGCACATGTCCTCAATTAATATCAAAGTCTCGTTGTAAATTTCCTCGCTCAGTTGCAAATTTGGATTTGATGTTCTAATACGCATCTGATGCAAAATATCATCACACATGGCATCTTTGTATTTGCTCCACAAATCAGTTGGTTTGGATGGGAAGCATGTCGAGATAATTATCGAAAACAGTGTTCGTATTTGATGAGGATTTGACGAAAGCACAGCATCTCCGAGGATGTATATCCAATGAGTGTCATTTTCTAACAATCGCAAACGTTGACACGCTTCTTTATATGTGTCACACAGTTCACCATTTATAGTTCGCAAATCTTGGAATGATGTTGGGCCACGAACGTTGACTAACAGCAAACGTAAATAGAAGCACTCATCGTTTCTTGGATGGACTGTGTAAATGCGACCTAATGAGTCGGTGGAAAATAAATTGGGGTAACCTGGAACTGGATTTCCTTGTTTCCGCCGTTAAAATTTCTTTGACGATTGATTCCAAGTGTATTACCTTGGAAGTGGACAATTTTTCTTTATGTAAAAAACTTTTGTAGACTGTTACAAACATTTTTAAAAAAATGAACCAGCCAAGACGTTCTGCGATTTTAGATACATATATCGAAACAGTGGGCGCAAAAGTGGGCGTGGTCAATTTTTCTTTCAGTTAAAACTTAAATTGGATTACTACGAACATATAAAAAAAGAATATGCCAAATCGGTGTAGCCGTTTTCCGATTTTAGATAAATCGAAAAAAGTGGGCGTAAAAGTGGGCGTAGTAAGTTTTTCTTTCCGTAAAAACTAAAATTGGTTTACACGAACATTTAAAAAAAATAATTAGCCAGATCGGTGCAGCCGTTTTCCGATTTTAGATAAATCGAAAAAAAGTGGGCGTAAAAGTGGGCGTGGTCAATTTTTCTTTCCGCAAAGACATAAGTTGGACTACGACGAAGATTAAAAAAAAAATTATCAAAATCGGTCCAGCCGTTCTCAACTGATGCAATTACCAACGAACGACATTTGATTTTTATTTATATAGATTCATATTTTATTCATTATTCATTTTTTAATTCAAACTATTGCTATGTGTTAATTTTTTAACTATAGTAGTATATTTTTAATTTGGTAACTAGATGTATTGTAGCTCAATAGTAAGAAGATATTACAAAATGATTGAAATTTAATTTTTGCGCATAAATCATATTAAATTTATGAAATATTTGAGAAAATAACTTATTCACATACTTATTTTATAATAATAAAGGGTGATTTTTTAAGAGCTTGATAACTTTTTTTTTAAAAAAAACGCATAAAATTTGCAAAATCTCATCGGTTCTTTATTTGAAACGTTAGATTGGTCCATGACATTTACTTTTTGAAGATAATTTCATTTAAATGTTGACCGCGGCTGCGTCTTAGGTGGTCCATTCACCCTTTAAATTCTAATAATGCGAATATAGACCACTCCTATACGATTTTTTGCTCAACTCTATCTACCTTCACATCCGCAAATATTCATACTTCCACTCTGGATACCCTGTATTAATAAGAATACTTAACTACACAAAATTACAAATTTAGTAATAACAGTACAACTTTAGAGCATTATTTTATGCAGAGAGAACTATTAATGGAAGCAATCGTATTTCAAACGTTCTCCGAACTCTGATCAGTGTAATCAGCTCTATTTGGGTTGATGATTGCTTCAATAACTAAAATACTTAAATACTTTAAATAAAATACTTCTACGAACTACTTTGTACATAATTTGATAGGTCTAACATTACCAACGCGTCGTCAACTAACCAATTTTGAATTGACACTGAAGATGATACTCGTCGACAATCGTCTTGTAAATGATGCGGAGTATTATGCTTATTTATCGGATACTTCAACATCTGTTGACATGTTGAATCGTTATCCCAGCATTAAAAAAGGCTTACATCAAATACAATCCTCCTTTGCCATCATCTGCTGCAGTAGAGAGTTTTTTTCATTTGCGTCCCTTATCAACACCCCGCGACGTGAAGCTCTTTCAAATACCAATTTTGAAAAACTCCTTTTACTCAAAGTAAATAATCACTAGAGTGGGTCGCTTTATATGGGAGAAAAAATGAATATAAAAAGACACCCCTAAAATGAAAGCTTACATCGAAAGTGTTTCAGCACTGTAAAAATTTTTTTTTTGGGGGTCCCAAAAAACAGCCAAAATGGTGTTTTAGTTATAACATTAGTATTTTAAGTCCGATCATGAGGTGCAGCATATCGTTGGATAGGCCTGAAAGAATACTACGTCGTGTTCTTTGGTGTCGATGGTGTCAGAGGTCATCTTCAAGTAGATATTTTACAATTTGTATTTTTTTGCTCTAGGTACCCCATAACTTCGATTTAAAATTATTGTTTGAATAAACTTCATAAAAAATCAATTTACTATTTTAAAGGAATTAATTGATTTTGTTCACTACAAAAAAAGTTACAAAGGTTAGAAGTTTTAGTACAACTACTGTATATCTATTATTGATATTCAGTAGTTCCTAATTTTACGTGATTCCGCTATAACTGCTAATCTCAGAAATACTTATCCTTTGGGTACTTCTTCTTTTAAAAATGATTGCAATTGGCTTTTAAGAAACTTGTTCCGTTATATTCAGTACTTAATCGAAATCGGGAGCTGGCTCCACTTTTTGAGTGTGTCATAGTTTTTAAAAAAAAAAATTTACAAAAGTGAAACATTTTGGTAAAAGTAAATACAAATTTCCAGGTAAATATTTATGTGATTTTATACAAAAATATTTTGCAATGATTTAGTTTTAACATATTTCCTCTGCCACTCACAAAACACTGAGCGCTTTGTTTGCGTTGGGAGTGAATCTGCTGTTGCAAAACTCGACAGCCGCGAACGCTATAGCCAACTGAAATCACGTCAAAATTTAATATAACTACTAAGCGAAAACATTAATTGCTGAATTTTTCTTTATAGAAATACAGTAGTTGTACTGAAACTTCTAACCTTTCTAACTTTTTTTGCAGTGAACAAAATCAATAAACTTATTCACAATAGTGTATTGATTTTTTATGAAGTTTATTTAAAGAATAATTTCAAATCGAAGTTATGGGGTACCTGGAGCAAAAAAATAAAAATTGCAAAATATCTACTTGAAGATGACGTCTAACACCAACGACAATAAAACACGATTTCAGACCTATCCAACGATATGCTGCACTTCATGATCGGACTTAAAATACTATTGTTATAACTAAAAGACCATTTTGGCTGTTTTTGGGACACCCAAAAAAAAAAATTTTTTATAGTGCTGAAACACTTTCGATGTAAGCTTTCATTTTAGGGGGTGTCTTTTAATATTAATTTTTGGTGACCCACCTTAATAATCACGTTTCATCTTTTTCCTTCTAATAATTTTAAGCTTTTATTTTAATCATTTTAAATATTTATGTTTTAATTAAATAAATTAATTAACTTATATTTAAGCTTTTATTTAATCGTTTTAAATATTTATGTTTTTAATAAAATAAATTAATTTACTTTTGTTAACATAAAACTGTACGATAATTTCCTTTATGACAATTTGGTCAGTACGTAAGTAACTCTTTAGTTTTCAGTTTGCCTATGACATATTCATTTTTACGATTTTTTAAATTTTACAGTAACATTTCAAAAAAATGTTACGCTTTTCTTTCCACAACTTTTCACAACTAAAAAAATCTCTTTACAAACCTATTCTGATGTGGTTTACATGGTCACCAAATCAATGGCGTAGCTACGATGGAGGAAACCCAGGTTTCACTTGTGCAAAAGGGTTCTTAAGAAGAAATTATTGGCTGTACTATTTAATTGGAATCAGAGAATGGAAAAAAACCGTACCTTAAATGTACGGAATAAAAATCGCGCGCACTTAAATATTTTCCTCTCTCTATTCCGCATTTGGCTCTTCGGATCAAACACAAGCACTATCACTACCACGTATAAGGAAGAGAGCGGAATAAAATGTTAGGGATTGTGCTGTTTTATCAAAAAACATTATTTGCTTTGTTGTGCTTTTTGATCAGTGCTGCTGAACAACAGCAGAACAATTTGTTTGCGCATGCAAACATTTTTTTTAAAGATGCCGCATTTATTTACGTATTTTTTTAATATCTTTGATTTCGTTATTGTAGCTTATTTAAATTCTAAAATAAAGCGCAAAATATGTTTAAGTTACATTGCAGCTGCCACTCCCACTAGTCCAATAACGCGAAATTTTTATATATTTATTGGAAATCACATGTTAGGTGTTTTCCTTTGATTTCTTTATTCTAGCTTTTTTTATATCTAAGATATAGTGCATAATCTGTTAAAGGTGTACTACAGCTGCCACGTCCACTTGTCCAAAATTTCTAAAATACTTTTTTTAACTTTCCTATAACCTAAACATCGAAATCTACTAAAAAAATTCACAAAATAATTTTCAATTGCAGCATGCGCCAACAAAATGTTCTACTGTTGTTCAGCAGCACTAACATTCGCTTACATTCGCTACATAAGGTTCGGTTTTTTGATCATGATCAAAAAGCAAATAATGTTTTTTGATCAAACAACACAATCTCTAACATTTTATTCCGCTCTCTTTCTTCTGCGTGGAAGTGATTGTGCTTGTGTTTGAGTAGAAGAGCGGAATTCGAATGAAGCCGAATAAAGATTGCGCTCTCTCGAACCGACCAAAAGGAACCGTTCGTTAAGGTTTTTCCATTCCCTGATTGGAATCAATTTCATAATTCACCTTACCTATAAAAGATTCGTGTGCCGAATAAGGGTTAAGTAAATTATATATTCTTATTTTATTTAACGTGAATTGAAACAACTTACAAATTTGGAATATAACTAGCCATCATTTTACGTATTAATAAAAGGATTAAATAATGTTCACTTATTTAGATATGAAGGACAATTTTTGAGTCCCTTGAGCCCCCCTGATCACAGGACAAACTTCCAAGCCTCCGATTGTTACACTGCTGCACCAAAGTAAAAATATACTACTTTGGTTAAAAAGTAAAATTAAAGCAATGGTGTGAATAAAGAATGAATGATGTATAAAATATGAATAATGAATAAAAAATGAATAATGAATAAAAAATTAATAATGAATAAAAAATGAATAATGAATAAAAAAAAAATTATGAATAAAAAATGAATGATGAATAAAAAATTAATGCATGCTTGCAAAATGAATAACAATTCTTTGTGAATTGCATTCTTTGTGAATAGCATTCTTTATGAATAGTATTCATTTGAATAACAAAATGAATTCATTATTCAGAATAACGACAAATGAATAATAGAAAATAAATAATAAATCAATTTTTGAAATTGATTGTGAAGTCAAAATTTTATTCATAGATTGATTAAGATCAATGGATCAATTGAATGCATTCTTATTTCTTTATTCACTGATTCATGTTTTTGTAAAAGCAATCAAATTGAATGCATTCTTTTACAGCTCTGTGTAACGTTAATCGTTAATGGGTAGCGTACTTTCAAGAAAAATGTTATTTACCTTACTTCAATGGAATCTACTGTTAAACCCTTAGATGCCAGTATAGTTAGTAGGCGGGGTCAATTTTTTTATTGTCCAATCGTATAGCAGAAACGGAATCTACTTATGATGAATTCTAAGAAAATTTCACCAAGAAACCATAGGTCTTAAATCAATCCCAATATCGCGCAAATCGAGGTCGAAATTAGGTTATGGATTTAAAAAAATTAATAAGTTTTATATGAAAAAACTGTTAAAAAGTTCAAAAACGGCAGCGTGTATCATTGATTTTGGGCATGTTGAAAAGTAAATTTTTCCAGCTCTCCGGATCTGAAATTATTTTAAAAATATTTTGCCAACCTGATATATAAATATTGCCAAAAATAAAGCAATTTAAATTTACAAAAATCTTTCATTTACCCAGTACAAAAAGTAATATTTTAGACCATTAAGGGGGACAACGCACCGAGAATCAAACCGATTATTTTTATAAATTATAGTACACATTTTTAAAAATATATAAATTTTTTTTATTAAAAAATATCCAATATTCGCCGAGTAATTCAGTGTTCCGTAAAGTACCTAAAAAAACCGATTACAATTATCTTTTTTTGTGCTTAATTTATGCATAATTACCTTGTCTTTGTCATAGGGATGTTGTTGTTGGGTTAGTTTTTTTTTATCAGCAAAATAAGGTCAAATTTTTCTCTTAAAAAGCGCTATATCAATTCAAATGTCCGCCATTTTGTCAAAAATCGATATTTTCAAAATCGCCTATGACTAGATTGTAGTGTTCAGTTTAATAACTTTTGTTTTTTTTTATTTTGATGATTTCAGATGAAGCAAGAGTGTGCACCACGAAGGATTTTATTTTAGGTACTTTACGGTACACTAAATTACTCAGCGAATATTATATTTTTCAATAAAAAAATTTACATATTCTTAAAAATGTGTATTATCCTTTACAAACAGAATCGGTTTGATTACTGCAATGGGCTTCCTTTAAAAAAATCCAGAACACTGGCTTTTTCGCGCTTCTCGGTGCGTTGTCCTCCTAAAGTCTTGTTTGCTCTCAATCCGGGGTATTTTAATTCAACTTTTTGTAGCTACTGCCATAAGGTCGTCTCTATTTTTTCAATAACGCGTCGCAAAACACTTGAAAGACACTGAACAAATCGCTCAGTTCCCTGAATATGCGATGGAATTTTGTGGGTCTGACAGCGGCGGATCTTCAAACTCTATATAATTTAGCATGTGTTCGTATGGAATGCTTGCGGTGAATGGAGGTTCGGATAAAATTGTGTGTCATCATCATTATCAAATATGTAAATGTAGTCTGGGCATTAAAAATGTATGTTATGCTTTTTATAAGTCCTTGACACTGTAAAGCTTATCTCGATAATACAAAATAATCTTGATTGATCTTTCGCGAACCGGGTTTCTATCATCAAAGAGAATTGTAACTAAAACATTCTCTGGATGACCGAAATAGGCATTATTTTGTATTATAGCGTTAACAATATCCCCAAGATTTGGTAATAATAGGTTAATATACCAAATAATAAATAAATAATAATACAAACTAACTACGGTACTATTTCAGGTGACTTTCAAGGTACTTGTTAGGTATGTTTTGTATGTATTATAGCTAAGACTCACGCCAGTTACAATACTATTTTCTGTAAAATTTATGAATTTCTTTTTTGCGTGTTAACCATTTTCTGTCTTACGTTCACTTAAAAAAATAGTACTTTAAAATATCACGATTACTTGGCAAATTAAACTCACTTAATTTGCTGGAAAACAAAATTATAGATATTTGGATATGGCAAATAACTTGACTCTGAAATTTTAAATGAAACGTCCATTTCCAAAACAGAGGAATCAGTGAACATTGCAGAAGATTCCATAATTATGTATTCACTACAAAAACTAAATCACGAGGAGAATTCTGACAACACGATGTTTTATGAATGCGATCGATCAACTATAACAAAACAATAGCTTTCTATCTACTATAAATTTTTATTTATTTTAGTAAAAATGTAGTCATTTTTGTTATACAGTGATAACTACTTCCGATTTTGTTTACTATTTAAATACTAAAATGAGAAGAATGTAGTAAATTAGTAATAATGAAAAATTTAAATGATCAAATCGTTTTGACGATTTTTAAATTTGTTGTTTACAGGTACAGGTTGGCAAAATTTGGTTTAAGAGCCATAATATTTTTTAAATAAATTCAGATTCAGAGAGCTGGCAAAATTTTCTTCTCAACATGCCCAAAATCAATGATACACTGCCTTTTTGAACTTTTCAACAGTATTTTTATATAAAACTTATTTATTTTTTTTAACTCCATAAGCAAATTTTGACCCTAATTTGCGCGGTATTGGGATTGATTTTAGGCCATTGGTTTCTTGGTAAAATTTTCTCAGAATTCATCATAGTTTACTTTTCTGCTATACGCATTCTTCGTTTTTTCTCATCCGAAAAATTTGACCCGCCCTAATAGGTAGAATGTAGCTTACAATTTTCAGCCAGACGTTATTGAATTGTTGGTCCTGGCTTATTTCTGGGCACAAAAGGTCGAAGTCCATCAAAAATTAAAAAATTTGATATTTGATATTAGAATATCATCATTATGAAATACATAAAGTAACAGGTTACGATCTAAAATCAGATGTTAATACCGAAGATGAAATTTAGATTTTCACGAAAACCAATAATTGTCAATATTAAATAATACAATACTTACTAGTTCAGGATCCAAGAAGTAAAATGGAAACTTGTTCTGAATGGACACAATGCGTTTAAGTATTTCTTTTCTAGCTTTCGCAGTATCGCGTAATTTCTGAACCAGTAAACTTTTGTGTGATGGGATTTCAACGGTCTCAAAAAAATGTGCATCCTCTACTGTGATCTTATCATCATACGTTTCATCAATTGGATGATCGTCGACAGCATTTAGTGAAGAATACTTTACCCGTTTTGTATTGCAATATTTCAATTGGCTTACGAAATAGCCTGTATTATTGTCCGGTGCCTGTATTTTAAATTGTTTCTGCAGAATTAAAGTTATTTAAATAAATAAATTCTACAAAAATGTATATATTACCGCACCAGAGTATTTGGAATTACTTTTATAAAATGGAAAAAGTTCTATAGCTGTCTCTGCCTACTTTATTTTATCTGTTTTACTAGGATAGTTTCCGCAAGTATTTACTAAAAATCTTGTTAGTATCCTTACTAGCAAATTACTGGTTGTATCATTCAAAAATTTTTTTTCGTTGTATAGCTTGAAAATTTTGCCACCATCATTCTCACGAATATATTTTTCGTAAAGAAAAAAAGTAACTATACATGAGTTGTTATTAATAAGAAACACGATTTTTTATTTGACCCAATATTGCATACTGATTCATATATCAATCACTATGATTTGTACAAAATATTATTAATGCACATTAAAATGCATGAGAAAATTTTATGAAATTTAGTTTTTCATATATTTTTTTATTTTAGTTAATTTATAATAATGTGACTCTTCAGAACAGAACAAAAAAAAACGACATACTCTACATTTATTGAACACAGTTTGTTTTCGTAAGTTATTGAGAATATATAACAATATAAATTATCTTAAGGGGACTAAGCGTTTCCAAATTAAAAAACAAATGTTTTACTTATTCAACACACTGGGATCATTTACACCCCACTGCTTTTGTGTTTTGATATAAAATATAAGTTTTAATGCTTTTATGATATGTTTTTTTAACTTATTTAATCAAATGAAACTTATATTTTATTTAAAAATTCATTATTAAGGTCACCTTTTACCTTGGCGACATAAAACCTAATGGCTCGCTTAAATGAATATCGATAAACGGTTTTTTCTTATTGAATAGGATTTTATCAAACTTAACTAAAAAAGTTTGTTGTTGTTGTTCTCGTTGTTGTTGTTTTTGTATGTTTTATCAAAGTAAACCAACAAAAAAAAGGAATCCCGCTGGTTTAATCAAAAAATGTTTGTTCTTCATTTTAAAATAAAAACCAAAACGAGAATGCGTCAGGAATTATTGCCGTTACGTCGGTTCTAGAATAAAAAGGGTCGTTCAACTTTAACGTCCACAAGTCACAATTTACAAAAAATGGTATTTGTAAGGGCTTAAAAGAAGTCCAGCTCTTTTGTTTTTGGACCTAGCTTCATGGTTCTAGTACCAACGAGAATGACTGATGTTCAAAGTATATGGTGCAAAAATTAATTCAAATCGCACATATTTTTTGATAACTTCTTATTACAAACAACCGTTATGGTGTATTGTATGATTTTTAGTCTGACTTTCCTACAGAAAAACTCGCGTTACACCAAAGAAATGTGGCAAATAAGGGATAAAAGTTTTTTTGTGAAAAGACTTATATTTATATAAATATATAAATATGTATATATATATTTATAATATAACTTATTATATTGTATATATATATATTTATATATATATTTATATATATATTTATATATATATTTATATATATATTTATGTATATATTTATATATATATTTATAAATATATTTATATATATATTTATACATATTTATATAAATACAGTTGCGGTCAAAATAATAGCAGTGCTCTAAAATTCAGACATGCTTGAATCAATAATACTAGTCTAAAAAAGTAGGATCCGGAAAACACAAAATAATTTCTATATGACCTTTCAACGCTGATTCCAAATCTGTACTCAATTTTTACTGTTGTGGTAGGATTTTCAAGATACAGGGTGTTTTACACTTGTCTAGTTTTATTAATCCAGAATTTAAACAACACACCATAAGATAAAAAATTAAATTTTGTATTTTAGAGAAAATATGAAGCGTTCCAACGGTATATCAACTTTTATTGTCTTATGTGTTGTAGCGGAGCTATAATTAAGACATAATCAAACGAAATATCGCAAAATTTTGTATCTTTTGTTTTAGCGAAGCTATAAAAAACAGTACATCTTACTGAATATGTTAAATTGCATAAAAGACGCTTGTCATGCACAAGAAACCAGTGTAATACAAGAAAAAAACTCACGAGAAGCCTATTCTTTTTTTATTATGAAAACAGACATCATAACCTGTTGAAACCTTAGATTTTCCAAAATTTTGAAAGAAAAAATACACCAATAATGGGTTAAATAAATATTGGTGTAGTAAAAACTATTAAGCATACTATGGCGTGTACAACAAGTGGTATGTTTCTGTGCAGCCGTAGGAGTTATTCAGGAGTTCTTCAGGAGTTATATCATTTTAAAAAAGTAGAGAAATCGCGATGTTTTGAAGCACAAACAAATAAAAATAGATGTAAAGCCAAGAGAAGCCTATTCTTTCTTGATAATGAAAATATATACCATAACCTTATAAATATAAACAATTTAAGGCAAAGACAAGCCTAGTTTGCCTAAAAAAAAACGTTTTTTTTAAATTGAAAAAATATATATAAATAATAAATAATATTTAAATACAATATTTTTTGTGTGCTAAAAAATAATAAAAAATCTATAACGTTTACAACAAGTGGTCTAAAGGTTCTGTAGAGCTCTTCGTTCAGGTAATTTTAAAGAAAGTGGGGAAATCGGGATTTTTTTCAACCAAATTACCTCTTTTTCCCTTAAAAATTTTTGTAACTTTGGTTCCACGCAGACTGGTGTGCAATTTTCATGTCAGCAAGATATGCCACTCAGTAGGCTTAATCCATTTTTTAATCATTCCGTGGCCTCAAACCCGAGTTACAGATTTATCTCCGTCTAACTATGCCATTCGAAACACTGTGCGTCGCTCTGGTTACCTATCTATAATGGAGATGCAGCAGGCACTACAGAGATTGATTTTACTTTCTCAAACGATCGATTTTAACTATGAAATCAAACAAATTTCGGCCGGACTTCCACTGAAGAACAACTATATTGGAAGGCTATGTCTATTTCTGGATGACCAAGGTATCCAGACGAGTAAACGGCCGCCTACGAGTATTTTCGCAAAAATACCAAAATCAATGAAAAATCCTGTTTTATTATCCAAGAAAAATCCATTTGTTTTTTTTATACTTTCAGAAGCACACCTTGCAAGTTACATGGCGGTGTTCAACTCATGCTCAACCACATTCAAAGAAGGTACTGGGTGTTAAATGCACGTCATATAAAACAGCTCAAACTGTTGTCAATCGCTGCCTAACCTGCTACAAATACATTGCCAAAACATCGGAACAGCTGATGGAAAATTTGCCGCCTGTGGGACTTACACCAGCATGGCACTTCTAACATAGTGGCGTTGACTATGCCGGCCCTATCGAAATACGTCAATCATCGTTAAAAAATACCAAAGTGTTGAAAGGCTATATTTGTATCTTTATTTGTGTGGTTACCAAGGTCATACACCTGGATGCTGTTTCCAATCTCATTACTGACGTTTTTTTGGCAGCTTTTCGTCGCTTCGTGTCCAAGAGAGGTAAGTGCACGCAGATTTATTCAGATCGCGGCACAAACTTTATGATGCATTACTTGTACCCTACAAGTAATGGTTCATCTAGGTGAAGATGGTTTAGTGCGCTAAGTTACCATAAAATGCAATGGCAAATACTACTAACGTCCAATCCGAAAGATTTGTTCATTACCTTTGATGGAACTGCATACCAGATCACAAGTTTTGGAAATTGCAGATGCTGTCGGCACAGGCGCCGAGGTTGCGAGTCAAGGCGCAACTTTTCAACCTGGCGAATAAACAACTACCTCCAACGGGTCTTGCAGCATCCACACCTCTGAATTTGTTCAAGAACTATCGTTCTTAAGGGCGAGAATGTTCCAACAGAACCTGCTTTATACCAAAACTTAATACAGTAGTTCTTTGCAATTTTCTTATTGCAAAGAAATTTTAATGTAAAATTCATACCATCACTGCAAAATTTTTTTTGCTATCTGCGACCACTGTTAGTTTTTATTTTCTTCTCGCATGAACATATGTATATACATAAAAAACAAGAGCTTTAGCTTCCGTTAAATCATATGATGTAATTTACTTGAGTAGTAAAAGTAATTTTTGTAAAAAGACAAAATAGGTCGTTTTAAATTTTTAATTTTTCATTTAAGTAAACATTTAAAACAAGGAAGATCGTCGGATCCATTGAAATAAAATTAATCTGTACGACTAAAACCTTGAGTAAAAGTCTTTTAATTCGCTTAAACGACAGCAAAAATATCAATACATACATACGAAATATGCATTAGAAGATCGTCGGATCCATTGAAATAAAATTAATCTTTACGACTAAAACCTTTAGTAAAAGTCTTTTAATTCGCTTAAGCGACAATAAAAATATCAATAAATACATAAAAAAATATGCATAAAAAATGCATTAGCATATCCAATAAATATTGTTGTTTGACATCAACTTAAGGTTCATTTGATATCGAATAGCTTTCTCAAATCTGCGACGTAAATTAGTGTTCTCAACTTAAAAGGCACTTTTTTATATGTTGATTTTCTTAATAATCAAGTTGAAATATATGTAATTCTTAACTTGATATCAAAGTTTTCAAATAATTTCTCAAATCTCCCTCATCTCCAGCTTATGTTGAAAAATAGCTTTTGAAAAAATGCTAAATCTCAAATGAAAACAAATGTTAAAACTCAACTTTAGATTAACAAATTTTCAAATGTTAGAGAGTTTTTTCTTGTGTTTGCTGGGTATAGGCTGTGTGAAACATTGAACAGTTTGGTTCACACAGCTAGCTTGTGTCGTTGGCGATAAGCGCACTTAGCAATGGGAATGAATACTGTAAATATATATGAAATACCAAGGTTTTCATACATGTGCCACATTATGCAATAAAGTTATGTGACAGTTTTGTCACCTTCATCGCGTGTATTTTGCTAATTAAACATATGCATATTAAGAATTAAATTATGGGCTTAGAATAGTGCCGGGCATTTTCAAGTTTCCTATTCACATGTGAATAGCCTACAATTAGCTGCCAACGCAATGCTATCACACGTTGCTTTGCTATCACACTATAAGCTTCTTCGTAAAACTTACGAACAATGAACGAAAAGTGTTATTCGGCCGTACTGTGAGAGCAATTTTATCAATGCAAAGCATGTCAGTTGACAATAAGCATTCATTCAAGTGAGCTCATTAACAGCTCTGCCACACTTTCTGTCACTCACACAAGAAAGCATATTTAAGTATTGGTGCTGCCCTGCACTGGTTTAGAATAAAACAGTGTTTTAGAAAAATGGGTGTCATCCACCATCGAATACGCCCACCTCCCATACAAACCCAAGAATTGAAAACTCTATAAAGAGGCTAATATTGAAGGTACATAAATAAAATTTCGTATGAATGTATTTTATATCAAGGCGGGCGTGATCCACCCACTGTCACGCTTCCTTTTCATTCTTATAAAGAAATAATAAAATTTGAACAATTTTATTTTATTTTTTGCATGAATCAGCCGTGGGGTATTTTAGTCCACTTAAATAAAGATTTTATAAAACGTTTTAAATAAAACAGTTACCAATAATACAGCAAGGAACATAAAATAATAAGTAATTAATCCATTAATATTAAAAAAAGAAATACATAGCTTAACATTTCGTTGCACGTTTAAAATAATATATGAGGAATAAAAAAAATATATATGCTTGGTGAAAATCTATTTTTTATTTTAATTAAAATTGATACCGAAAATACTCTTTCATTTGTTGAAGGTGGCTTATTACACTTTTCTGGAAAAGAAAAATCATCCATCAAACTTGCTCGAGTATCTTTAAAATACTTTTTATTCAAATTTTGTACAGTATTGATAGCTTCCATAAGTTGGTCTTTTAAGCATCCAGATTTTTCAATAATTTCGATATCTGAATCGTCTAACTCTTCGGATACGTCTGCAGTTTTTTGGTAATCGAAATAAGGAAAAAACCTATTAAATTAATAATTGAAACAGTGTTTTGGTTGCAATTTGCGTTAATAATTCATATCTAACAATTTGCAAACAGTTGCTTTAGTGTTGCATTTCAGTAGATGTGCTTAGTAGACAAAATAGTGCTGCCACCACGAAGATTTTCTTGAAATAAAGTTTATTTATAAATATATGTATATTCTGGAAATTAACCCATTAACGCCGGCTCCCTTGGTCGTGGGCGTAGAGGGTTGAAACTTCGAAGGGGGTGTGTTAAGGTCAGTCGTTTTTCGCGCACAAAAAATTAGCTTCCTTCCTAGTAATTTTACTAGTAAAGAGTGGTTATTAAATTTATGCTTTTTAAACAAAAACGCGTGCAGTTATTCAATTTTCCGCCAGAAGCGTTGATGTTTCATCAAGGATGAAACCTTGATGCTAACGCAAATTGCTGAGGAATCGGCAATGCTATGCGCCGATTTCGTGGGCCCACTGCCACGTTCAAAACATTTTAACACGATGCTTCTAGTGTTCTTTGATCGTTTTTCCAAGTGGACGGAAATTGTGCCACTTAGGACAGCCACTAGCGACTCCTTCAAGAAATCATTCAGAGAAACGATATTGGCAGGATTCAGCGTGCCCAAAGTGATAATAACCGATAATGGAACACAATTCACCAGCAAAACATTCCGCAGATTTCTGGACGACCTAGGCATTAAACAACAGTTCACAGCACCATATACCCCGCAGGGAAATCCAACAGAGCGTGCCAATTGAGCAGTAAAAAGGATAATTTCACAACTCACCGGCGAAGACCAACGAAAATGGGATGAGTTGCTCCCAGAAACCTCATTAGCCATAAATACTAGCGTATCCGAATCTACAGGATTTAGTTGTGCGTTCTTAATCTAAGGTCGAGAGCCGCGACTGCCAAACGACCTTTTTGACCAACACACTCTTGAAACCGGACAGAAAATTCAGACACCAATTGAAAAACACATACGCTTACAGGAAGTTTTCAAAATTGTACGACGTAACATGCAACCTGCAGCCCAGGACCAGGCCAGACACTATAAACTGCGTAGTAGAGAATGGAATCCACAAATTGGAGTAGAAGTCCTTGTGAAAGAACATCACCTTTCTAAGGCCGTCGACAATTTTGCAGCCAAACTAGCACTCAAGTACGATGGACCATTTACCGTTACTGGATTCATATCGCCTGTCATCATGCAACTATGGAGTTCAGGAAGTGATCGTATCGGATAACGATCAGCCTAACTAGGTGAAAGTGGAAAATTCACACTAAAAATAACTTTGAACAATTACATAAAATTAAGTTTAAATAATAATTATAGGAAAAGGGAGAACTTGTGGCCATTTTTTTTGTCTATTGTGAACAGGACAGGTACTCAAAAAAAAAACGATAAGCCTTCGGAACAGTTTCCGTCAAACCAAACAGCTGATAAAATTAAACAGAAATAAATAGGAAACAGTTTTTTTCTATTTAATACCAACTTAATGGCGGATAAGAAAAAGGATCGAGATGATACGTCGACCAGAGCCGACCAAGCTAGTGCAAAGTTTGGCGCCACTTAGAGCAGATGGACAACGAGACCACCGATCAGAATTTCCAGCGATGTGCCAAGCAGTTTGTTCGCCACCACCAGGCGATCAAAAGAAGCCGCCGCCTAACGAAGGTACTGGGTACGGGCTATAAGGCAGTTATAGAGGCACCGCAGTCTCGGTTCCCGCGCATACACTTGGTGAAGCGAAGTAAGAAGGAACTGCTGCAGCTAAGTCAGCACCTACGCGAAGAAAAACGTCCGACACAACAGGTGTATGCAGTGGTGGACCTATGCACCGATGACGAGGAGCGGTCAATCTCCAGCAACGATTGCGAAGACAGGAGCATCGCCAGCAGCGACGAGGGTTTCAATCGTAGAGTGCAAGAATTTTGCACCGAAAGTCAGTTGTCGGGATCAGTGGCATCTATACTGAGCCTTACCACTAAAGATGAAGAAACGCCAAAGAGATGCTTTGCTGACGCCGACTGTTCTGCAAATGATGCGCCACAAAAAGAAGTCAACACTAACCTCAACACCACTTCCAGCAACGGCGAAGTGCTCTGTGCTGCAGGCTCCGCAAGCCAATACGCCGCCCACTGCACTAGCGAGGCATGTAAAAATACAAATTTTGCCGCTAACGTCGCAGCCGGTTTCATGCCACAGTATGCAATGGCACAATATGCACTTTTTGATCTTATTGACCCATCTGACACAGTTATATTTCTGGGGGACTTTAATCTTCCCAGCCTTCAATGGGTTCTGTCAGATGACGAGTGCCAATATTTCCCTTCAAGTGCTATATCTGAAAAAGAAATTCTCTTTATTAGCTGCCTTTTAGACTCTGGCCTTTACCAGTTGAGCGGAGTAACAAACAATATAGGTAGACAATTAGACCTTGTCTTTTCTTCAGATTCCGATAATTGTGTAGTCTCTGCGAGTAACCACCTACTTTCAACACTCGATCACTACCAACCTCCTCTATCTCTTACCTTTTCTTACAACAATAATATCATAAACATACACTTTGAGCACGCGTATAGCTTCAACTTTCGGAAAACTGATTTTGTAAAACTTGAGATCTTAATCAGTAGAATCGCTTTCCAACATATTTTCGATAATGCTCATGGCAGTATTGATAATACTGTTGCTCTCTTCTATGACAAAATTTTTGACTGCTTAACACAATAAGTCCCCTTTACTAGGCAGAAGAACTTTTCGGCATCTCCTCCCTGGTACAATAAAGAACTACGCTCACTTCGTAATAAGAGAAACAAACTTTGGCATACTTATTTACTTTCTCGTTCTTCTCTTGACCTCACAAATTATCTTCACGTCTATAATCTTTTTGCTACACTTTGTGAAAACCTATATGAGTTTTACCTTGCTCATATTGAAACTCAATTGTTGTTGGATCCTAAAAGTTTCAACAAGTTCATTAATATCAAAAGAAAATCTGACAACTACCCATCAACCCTTACTTTTTCAGATATCTCCTCAGACAACCCGGAAATAATTGCAAACCTATTTGCAAATTTCTTCAGTCAGTCATTCATAAATCATAAGGATGAATTAGACTATGAATACTTTTCTTCACTAAGGAATTGTGCTCAAACCTCGCTTACTTCTGTTGATATTACACTAACTGATGGGTTAGCAAAGCTACATAATCTAAAATATGATTTTTCTCCTGGACCCGATGGGTTGCCTGCTATTGTCATCAAAAATTCGCGAACTTTTTGGCTCATCCCCTTTTGACACTCTTTCATTTTCAAACCATTGCGTGGTTTTTTTGAGCGCTTATTAATTTTTATTAAACAGGTTTCTGACCTAACATTCAACCTTTTCCATTTCAAATAAAACTTTTCTTTCCATTTAAAATTCACCTTTTTACACTTCAACTTTGTCTTTTTAAAGTCCAAATTAAACATTTAACAATTAAAATAAAACTTTATCCATTTTAAATTTTACTGGGAAAAGTTGAAATTGAAAAGGAAAAAGTTTTTTATTTGTAAGAAGTTGTTTTTGACTTGAAAAACTCGAATTTGATTTGGAAAAGGTTTAAATTGAAATGTAAATGGTTGAATTTCTAGTTAAAGTCCTGTAAAGCAGTTTGGAAAAATAAAGAAGGATAACTTTTGCTTTCAGTGTTACCATTGTTGTCGCAAAAGGGCCTTTTTGTATGTTTATTTTATTTTATGGCAGCTTTCCTTTCTTCCCAAATATAAGCTTTTTCAATTCCTCTTAACTGTTGGCATTACTTGATGCTTACAACGAACAAAGATAAAATAATGTTATTATGAGGCATTACGGTCTGTATTACTTTAAACAAAATGTAATGGTATTTTGGGCTTTTGGAATTATGTAATGCATTAAATAAGCAAATATTAGCTGTGTTTTTTACAAAGCGAGTAGTCAAAAAACGACCACAAAGTCGCTTAAGAATGTTTTCCAAACTTGGAAGCATTTTTATCTTATGTCAAATAAAGTAAAAATAAACAAAAATAATATTCAAAAACAATATTATATGTCAATATCTTAGCAGGAACAGAGTTCCTAATGAGAAGCAGAAAGAAGCTGAAACAACAATGAATGGCGCAGAATATCGTCATCTCCCCCCTGATATAATAAGGAATTATCCACACTTCGTAATAAAAGAAACAAACTTTGGCGCACTTATTTAACTGCTCGTTCTTCTTTTGACCTCACAAATTATCTTCACGCCTATAACCATTTTTCTGCACTCTGTGAACATCTATATGAGTCTTATCTTGCTCATATTCAAACAAAATTGGTGTCGGATCCTAAAAGCTTCTACAAGTTCATTAATGTTAAAAGAAAATCTGACAACTATCCATCTACCCTTATTTTTTCAGATATCTCCTCAGATAACCCCGAAATAATTACAAACCTATTTGTAAATTTCTTCAGTCAGTCATTCATAAGTCATAAGGATGAATTAGACTATGAATACTTTTCTTCACTAAGGAATTGTGCTCAAACCTCGCTGACTTCTGTTGATATTATACTAACTGATGTCTTAGCAAAGCTACATAATCTAAAAGATGATTTTTCTCCTGGACCCGATGGGTTGCCTGCTATTGTCATCACAAAATTCGCGAACTTTTTGGCTCATCCCCTTTTGACACTCTTTCAACTTTCTATTTCTAACTCAGTTTTTCCAAAGTTATGGAAGAATTCGTACATAATCCCTTTACATAAAAAAGGACCTAAAAATGATATTTCTAATTACAGACCTATTGCAAAACTGTCATGTACTCCCAAAATTTTTGAAAGTATTATCTACGACATTCTCTTCTTCCATTGCAAATCTATCTTTCCTCCTAGTCAACATGGTTTTCTCAAGGGTAGATCGACTACTACCAACCACACACAATTTGTTTCAAACACTTTATGCTCGTTGGAAAATGGTTGGAAACCCATCACGTACGAAGTTGATGCGGTTTCCACCGACTTTAGTAAAGCGTTTGACAAAATCTCACACACTATCATCCTTCTTAAGCTTAAAGCCTTTGGTTTTCCATCTCTGTTTATGTCATGGATTAAATCTTATCTCGAAGAACGCAGTTATAATGTCATCTTTAGGTTTTCCAATTCAAAATCTTTTACAGCTACCTCTGGTGTCCCACAAGGCAGTCACCTTGGTCCTTTGCTATTCGTCTTAACAATTGCTGATGTTGATGGTATCATCAATGAATCCAATCTTTCTGTGTATGCTGATGATATGAAAATCTTTCGGCGCATACAAACTAATGCCGATTCTCGCAAACTTCAAGACGATCTGGTTAGCTTTTCCACTTGGTGTCAAAGTAATCTTCTGGAACTCAACGTCAGCAAATGTCAAGCTATAACATATTCTCGTAAACGACTCCAACTTTACATTCTCGGCAAGCCAGTTCCCTCTGTATGCTTTTTACGGGATTTAGGCGTTATTTGCGACAAGGAACTTAACTTTAGGTCTCATATTGATGATATCATTAGTAGAGCCAACTCTGCACTTGGTTTCGTGAAACACTAGTCCAGAGAGTTCTCCAATCCTTACGTCACTAAATCTCTCTATCTTTCATTTGTTAGACCCATACTCGAATATGCCAGCCAGGTTTGGTCTCCCATCTACAACACCCATTCAATGCGAATCGAAGCCGTTCAACGCAGATTCATTCGTTTCGCTCTTCGTGGTCTTCCCGGCTCTGACAGTTTCAACTTACCTCCTTATGCCAACCGTCTGAAGTTGATTAACATGCAAACACTTGCAAAGCGAAGGGAAGTTGCCGATGTTCTCTTCATTCATCAACTCGTATGCGGTACCATTAACTGCCCGGAACTACTCCAATTAATATCCTTTAATACCAACCCACGCAACCTTAGGTCTATACCTCTCTTCCACCTTAACTTTCACCGCACCGACTATGGATGCAGTGAACCTATAACCAGAATGCTTCGGGTAACCAATAGTTTGATCAGTGAATTCGATTTTCACTTGAGCAGACCACTACTCCGAAATATCCTTCTTAACTCCAACGACACTTCCTCCCCCTCTCTAATGTATTCTTCTTATTAAGATATGGTACCATTGTAAATTAAGATTCTCCCTGTTAATTATCAAATTTAGTTCTTAAGTATTCAAACTGCTTGCATTAAGCTTATAAAATAAAATAAAATAAATAAATACCATGGCTAGATCGAGATTCGAAACCGGAAACTCTGGGTTGGCAGTCAATCACGCTCGTCAACCGCTCGACTACCGAGGCCCCAAAAATATCAAAAGTGTTAAGGCACTTTTGACAAAATAACTTTTGGAAAATAACAGCTACACGAGCGAAAACACAAAGTCTGTTACTTTTTTTCATGTAATGCAAGAATCGTCAAACTTCGTGGCGATTACTGAAATACTATGATGCAAAATTTATAAAGCAAATTTTTTAAAAATAACGGTTCGTTCATACCGAAAACATCAAAGTCAAATGTGCCCCAAAGTCAAAGGTACCCCAGTTTACCCTACTGCTATGGCCAATATCGACGACGTCACATCAACCAACCTCGACAGCACTGCTAAAGTCGACGTCGAACACACGCCATTGACCCAATCAGACTAGCTTGATCAAATTGACCAATGTCAAAATCTAATCACAGAGGATGTGCTAGCACTAGGCGATAACGAAGATGAGCTAGCGGGAATTCTAAGTGAAATTACTCCTAGACCACTAGAAACACAACCACTCGACCTGGAGAACAACACCGGTATACTCATTCCAGAGAAATTAATGGGTATACTCCAAGAGGCTCTGCGTACCAAAAAACCTAGGCATGGGATAGCTTTCCGCCGAAGAGTTGCTGATAAGTGGTATAAGATTAGGATTTCAAGCACGAACCACATTCAAATTTCGTTGGGTTAGTAAGGGGGCGGGGGGGTGTGAGGATGCAAAATCGCAGGCGATTTTGCTCCCACAAGTTTATATAAACTTATATTAAAAATAATATATTAGCACTTATTGTATATATATTATATTGAATTATTTTAATTGTATTAAATATGTTTTTATTTTCATCGTTATTTCATTTGAAATAACGATTTGGTCGCTTATTTCATTTAGCAACATTTCATCATTAAGCAATAACATACAACATGAACCCCGCAACACGTACGCTGAAACATGTGTCTTGCAACAAATGTCGTGAATAAGAAGAACAAGCGACAAAAGAAAACAACATAAAGGCCGCTGCACATGCGCAAGCCAGTCAGTCTGCGGAGTCGAGTGTTGTACGCAAGGTCTCTGCTGACTATTTAGATATATAACTGAAAAGTGTTGAGCACTTCGAAGATTAAGTAAGCATCGTAGTTTAGCATACCCGAGAAGCGTTGTACTCTTCGAGGCGTTAAAATAAAAAATTGTAGCCTATTTTAAGTTATATCTGAAAAGTGTTGTACACTTCGAAGTTTAAGTAAGCATCGTAGTTTAGCATACCCGAGAAGCGTTGTACTCTTCGAGGCGTTAAAATAAAACATTGTAGCCTATTTTAAGTTATATCTGAAAAGTGTTGTACACTTCGAAGATTTAGCAAGCATCGTAGTTTAGCATACCCGAGAGCGCGTTATACTCTTCTAGGAGTCAAAGTAAAACACTGTAGCATATCTTAAGTATACGACTGAGGAGCGTTGTACACTTCGCAGATTTACTGAAGAATAAGAAGAAGATTTACTGAAGAATATACCCGAGAAGTGTTATACACCTCATGGAGTTTAAATTTTAAGAATAGTTGTTTAAGTATTATAATAAGATTTAATTGAACAATAAATGAAATAATATTAACAAAATTAAAGACAACAGCGTTTTAAATTGGAATTTTTGTAAGAACCCCTGGATCAACCGCTGAGTATAACTCAGCATTTAGGTAAACGAACAAAGGGTTCGTTACAATGTTACATTCCGAAAATGGTTTTATTGGCCTTCCAGGTCTAGCAGTTTCTGGTCCTGAACTCGTACTTGCTACAACTGGAAATTTCACTCGAATCTACACACAAAAAACTATAGCTGTGAAATATGTGTGAAATTTTTCACAACATGTTCGTCAAAGTTGTACTATGTTTTGCTGTGAAAAATACTCGCAACATTTCTCTTGCAACATTTTTTCACGACAATTTAATTGAACTGCCTATTTAATTTGATGTGAAAAGTGAAATTTCGTAAATTTTTTGCTTATATGTATTTATTTTCTCTATTTTGAGAAGTAAAGCATGACTTTCTTAAATTTTTGAATTTCTTCGCAACTAAATATTTGTCAGAATTTTCACGCGTCAAAACAATAGATGATGCGAGTGAAATTTCACGCAAACGAGCAGAGTACTAGGCTTAAAGTGCAAATATTAAAGATCTCAAATATATGCTACTTTTTCTTACAATCACTAACGATTCAAAAGAATAATATTCGCTTAATTGCGACACAATATATAATGCAAATGTATAAAAATATAAGGCAATAACAAACGGTTTGCATAATTAGAAGTGGCAAAAAAATTTTTATTCAGAAAAGACCAACATCATTTTTCTAATAAAGTTCCGCTAGAATTCAAATATTTCACACTGTGCGTCGGTGTTAATGAGTTAAAAAAAAATTAATAATTTATCATTTTAAGTATTCGAAAATGTCTATTAACCCGACCAGAGAAAAACGGTTTTTCGAGTTATTCGAAATACACAATTAAAAACAAACCCTTAATATCAATAAAATCCCGGTTACGGGTTATTCTAGAATGACAACACTACTTGAAATAAAATGCTCATGTGTGAATCTTCTAAAAATTATTTAAACATATCGTCATGTGAAATTAAAAAAACTGTAAGTTACATTTAATAAAAATGACAGGAGAATCAAAAACCTTTCACTTAAGACTTTTGATTTTTTTTTTAATAAAAACGTCGTTCTTAGTTGTAAGACAGTTAAATTTTGCAGGAACATGTATTCCGATACGGTGCATCACAAAGACGATTTTGAATTTTTGATAACTTACAGCTTTCTTGATTTCACATGACGATATGTATGTATATATTTGTTTTTTTTACAATAAATACCAAATTCTGTAAGCGTCCCGCTTTCACACAAAAAGAAATTGTCACTTTAAGTATACCTCTACAATGGTGAAGCAGTTTATTTATGCGTTGCGAATATACTCATACATGGTTCTAGTAGGTATTGTGCAATATATCAGTAATATTAAATTATTGTAAAATACGAAAATGCAAAGCTTAATTAATCGTAGCGTATCATAATCTTAATGCTTGTTAAAATTTAAGAAACAAATAACTTTTGGTTTAATTATATTCTTTTAGATTTCAGCTTGGGACCAGCATTCGGATTCATGCAAGGAGTAACTTTATTTCAACGATCGGTATTTTTTATCAATTAAAATAAAGAAATAAATAATATATTTGAATACTGTTGTATTTTAGTTACATATTTGAAGAAATATTTCAGAGGAAGAGGGGCATTAAAATTTTGGTGCTCCAGCAATCATTCATTTTATGTTATTTTATTTTCTTTTAAAAAATTGCAATAAAAAGTACAGGCCATTAAACCTCCAAAAAACATAATTAAACATATAAATTGGCCCACAAAATACATATAAATTCATGTTTTCCTTTATCCTGTGGTGGTGAAAACATGATCACGTAAAAGTAAGTATGTTGTTTGTTACATTAAGAGCACCTTACGTCTTCGTTTACGACTGGAACTACAAAAGAAATGCATAGTTAAGCCGATCATGTCTTCGTGTGATCATTTCCATATGTACTTTATTTCGTAGTAAAGTAAGAGACATGTAGCGGTATGATGATATAACGGTATTTGATTATCGTTAGGAAGATTTGAAGTGTAGCAAAAATCAAAAGAAAAACGGGTAAAGAATAAAAGCATGCTGATCGGCGGTAAAGTAACGGTGGATAGTTACATCTTTTATTTTACTTTTCAATAGCCATATGTATGCCCTATCTACACAACAATTAGGTTTTACATTTTTATTACCTCAAAGTTAGGAGCACTAGAAATTTTAAAATAAAAATTATATAAAAAAATTACAAAAAAAAAATTAAAATTAACTAATTAAATTAAACATTAGCACCAAAAAACTTATTTCATTATTGTCAAACATCTTCTCTATAATAAGTACGATCTGTGACCTTACGTTCACCTTTTTTTGTAAGTGAAAATGTAAGCAGTGCTTACAATTTCCATTGCGAAGAAGTTTAAATGGATAATATGCACGTCTTAATCAATACAGTACGGGTGCCTTACGTTTTCATGCATACATCCTTCATTTTAAATAAAGTGCATTAGAAACACGAATAATTCCGATCGCCGGGAGTGCATTGCCTGCACTTTCTTTTAGTTAAGGATAACTTAAGTAGAGGAGAGTGGGGTGTTGTGAGACATGGGGTGTTGTGAGATACGTCAATATCTGACATAGTGGTAATGTTATGAATGCTCACATCAACTGTAAAATATTTTCTCAATGGTGTCTCACTTATTATGTACACTCATCGCATTGACACGTGTTCCTAGTGTCTGTAACAATTTTGAGTTTCGATCGCGCTCTTAAAAGTTTTTTGTATAGTTTGCCTTTGTGCAATTTCCAGAAACATTGCCAATTAAACGTGAAGGTAAATATTTATTAATATGATCTATATTCCATTGCCTTTAAATCCACCGAAGTTATTTTGCAAAAAATATTGTATGTGATGATGGCGCAGTGGCCATTTGAAAATGTCTAATATGGGGTGTCGTGAGACAGTAAATATGGGGTGTTGTGAGACAGTTAATTTATGTTGTTATTTCATTATTTTTGTAGCCATCATGCCACGTAATGCTAATAAAATATTTACAAAGCCAAAAGGAAATGGGCATCTATCCACCTAGTGGCAGCCATCAAAGAAATTGCCATAAAAAAATAATAGTTTTCGGGCTGTCTGCAAATCATATAATCTTGATAAATCGAGAGTATTTGGAACCTGTTATATGGAAAAGTTGAAGACAAAATTTCCCTCACATCGGCGTCAAATGATAAATTAGTCGATTTTGTTGCACAGCAGTAAACCAGTTTTCCAATATTTTACAAATTAAATTGGTTTTTCATGGCGTCTGAGCTGAGCAGTGCATTAAAGAAGGTAAGTCCTGTGAAGTTTGATCCTCCATTCCAAAAATCAAAACGCGGCCGGAAGCCTATGTATACAACCAGCCTATGTATACAACCGTACAACTTCCAAGAATGTGGCATTATGAGGAAAAAATCAGACGAAAAGAAGAAAAAAAACGAATACAAAATAAATCGCTGAAGGAACCAGCAAACCGTAGTCGTCATACGAAATACGTACCGGCAAGAGTTTTGTCATCAGATGAGGAAGATGTTGACTTTTTCATCATTTGTAGGGCAAACGTGCCAAAAAGTTTGGATGAAAACAAAAATTTTCATCAGCAGTGTGCCAAAATGAAAACAGGTTATTTTCGCTGTGCTCGCTGCGAATCAGATTAAAGCGAATAATTTTCTTGTCTGCATTTTTATTTTTTTCCTATTGCAATAAAGAGTTTTTTGAAATGCCATTTTTTATATTTATAGTAGTGTCTCACAACACCCCATAATTATTTAAAATCCAAAAATCCCACCTTTTTTTCAGGCTTAAAAAAAATTCTTAAAATTTTTGAATTTTAAAAAAATGTCAAAGCAGGTTGTTAGGTAATTGAATACGCCAAACAAAAAATGTGTTCAGAAAAAAAAAATATTAACTTTTAAAGAAGTTATCGTCCAAAAACTAAACCTGTCTCACAACACCCCACTCTCCCCTACTTAAGATGCTTTTTATACTTTACAGAAGGAAGCTTACTAGAGGCGGCCATGCCTTTGTAAAAGCAATGGGGATTCGGAAGGAACGTTTACATGCCTCGTGCAAGAAAAGTAAGTAAGATATATAGCATTATAGATGGATGGTTTTTCCCACACGTAGCTTAAATACAGCCTTCTACATAGTTATTTCAATTTTATGGTTGTATGGGAGGTAAGCGTGTCAGTGAGCTGATTCCGATATATTCAATAGTGAAGATTCTTGGGTCTATCTGAACATGTGTTCCACGTTTCATTCAATTATCTGAACTCCTTATCCTATGTTAACGAACAACACACAAACAGCGTTTAATCGACTCACGAGGTGACATTGATCATGAATAAAGGGTAGAAGGTGGAGGCTTCGACACCCTAGCTAATAAATAATTTTGCCTCCTAAATAGAATTGTGCAATTGGTCTTACAAGCTCATAAGTTGGGCAGATATATGTGCGCTACGTTTAGAAATTACCAAAAATTTAATATTTTGGTTATTTTCGAAACTGTGAGCAAAAAAGATAATTTTAAGAAAATGTCGAAGCCTCCCCTTTAAGGGAGGCTTCCACAATCTCCAGGGAGGACTCGACACAGGATGGGAGGTTTCGTCATTTGATTTGTTTAGCTAGTATCTTCATATTTAATTAAATATTTTATTGAAAATTATCTCTCAGTATAAGTACAGTTAATTATATATAGATAAACTTCATGGAAAAGTAAGGAAATAAGGTAAATTTTAGGTTTTTTAACGTAAGTTTTATCAAGGATTTCCATAGCTCGCTTATATTGCTGTGACAGCATCAGTGTGGGTGATGGTGCATCAAGCCTGTATTGCTCCTTGATAAGGTCGTGTAGTTACTCGTACTTCTCGCTGCAGCCACAAGTATGTATGTTTAGCTACAAATTTCATGACTGACTTGAGCAATAATCTTGTAGCGCCCAACTTAGCCTCGTTTTGGTAGCTATGGGTTGATTCCAGGCACCCTCACGTACTTTCAGCGGCACGGCTAGATTTCAGTTGTTGTATTCGATGAGAATGGTTGGCTTTGCGTCTGCGTTCGTCTGTATAGGCAACCCAGCCAGTTAGGGAAACTGCGCGATAATTTTCTCCATGTCAACAGTTTGCGTTGGAAGGCCCAATTTGTGGACTGTATGAACCCCTTGCAATCGCTGTTTTGGAGGTTGGCCACCTTCAGTGTGGTTCGCATGGAAAAATCTTCAGAACAAGCCTTGTTGCCGGTCCAGCGTAAACACAAAGGATCCAGCACGCCTTTTAAGTTGAGTTGCTTGAAAACCTCTTCATCAATCAACGTGACTGTAAACCTTCATCTAAAAAAGTAAAAGTATCAAAAAATTGTTCTCAGTTTGGATACGAACCGGTAGTATGCGGAAAAATGACCTATCCTCGTCTTGAGCGCTGTTGTGCGAGTTCAGGGTCACTATGGATGCAGCACTTGCGTTCGTTGCGACTGGTTGACTGGTGATCGTGCTTTTGTTTAGAAGTTTATGGTGTTTCGCTTTACAGCTTTCAGCCGCAGACTCTATTAACTAGGCAGCGCCTACGATGCGTGTTGAGGCACTAACGGCATAGCTTCAGTGACCGTACCACTTCCCACTTGCGATCAATACTCAGCTTTTTTAACTCCTCACATTGAGCAATATTCTGACCGCTGCTTTTGCAGTTTCCGCAGTCATATTTTTGCTTAAAATTTTGTACTTGAACGTGCGTGTTGACATGGCCCTTGCGCTTTGTTGTTGTAGGCGAATCCACTTGACTGGTTGCTTCCGCGAGCCCATAAAGCCAATCACTGAACTTTTTCACCAATGGCACTTCTTGTGTTTAGGATGCAAAGCCCAAGACATTTTGTACTGGTTCGGAGCTTCTCTACTAGTTCTCTTACTAGCATAGGGTTGTTCATGTAGACGTTCATACGGTAAGCCTCCATTGTTGAATATACGTTACACACAGAGAGAGTGAAGTCGATAAGAGTATCTAATCTGTCTTTTAAAGGTGGAACTTTTCTTACCTTGTCTATAAGATTTTCAATTATATACTCTGGCCTATCAAAGCACATCCTCAGAGTTTGAATTATCTCTGGCACCATTGCTGGTAGTAGCAATTTGCTTCTCACCATTTCCCGTGCTTTTCCTTTGAGACTGGCCTGTAATCGCATTAAGTTTTCAGCGTTTGTATATCCGGCGGCTTCTGTGCTGGATTCGAAGCTGCATATAAACAGGGGCCACTCAGGATCACATAAAAATGAGGCAGATCTTTGGGAATGGCATGCCTAGCTGTCAGCTGCATTTTGGTAGGCATCGACTGCATTCAATTACTGTTCTTAATAAAGGAAATCCCTTGAGCTTGTGACAATATCATATTTATCTTCTAAATTACTTTTTGAAGTTTTTTTCTTCTTCCAGCATAGCTAAACGCAATTCACAACTTTTTGCATTTTCTTTTCGAGCAGCTGGTTGCGAATTTGACATAAAATGTTGCTGGCCGTCAAATGTAAACAACGGATGTTGCTGAGTATGTTTGGCGAACTCCACATGTTTCTCAACATTACATGCGTTTGTCGCAGCATTATGCTCTCTTGGCGTTGTATTATTACAATTTGCTGCAACATTGTAAAAGTTCGGCGCATTTGTATAAATTGGCTGCGCTCTAGTTGCAGGGCGAAAACTAGTCATTGGCGCTGGCTGCCGCATCTGCAGTGGCGTAGCGAGCATAACTGGCGCCCCCAATGAAATATTGAAAAAAATTATGATATATTATATATATTTTTTAATATTTAGTACAAATAATTATAATACACTTATTAAATTACATAAATACAAATAACACTATGCGTGAAAATCAGAAAAAGGTTCTGTACACGACAGTTCATTATATTTTGTTTCAGATTTAGGGTCTCTTAACACGAAAATCGCAAAACAAGTTTTTATAGTTAAGCCTAGTAATGTAAACTGGGGTTTCCTTGACTTTGGTGCACATTTGACTATGACGTTTTCGGTATGAACGAACCGTTATTTTACAATAATTTGTTTAATAAATTTTGCATCATTGTATTTCAATAATCGTCACGAAGTTTGACGATTCTTGCATTACATGAAGAAAAGTAACAGAAAAGATCTTACGTTTTGGGCGTGTAACTGTTATTTTCCGGCACTGATACGTAACGACTTCTTGACCGAGTTATAAAAGTTAATCAAAGTACCTTTTACAGAAGGTAAAAACTATTTATTTTTTTTTGAAAATATAAGTGAATTTCAAAAGAACTAAATATAGACTAAAAAAGTTTAAAAAAAAGATGCCGAGAGCATTTGGGTACATTTGACATTTTTGATTGGAGTACATTTGACAAATGTTAGTTGTACGAGTACAAAGATCGAGTAACATCGAGATGTTACCAATTCATTTAAAAGTTTTTTAATATATTTCTAAATTGGTTTTAATAAAAAAGGTGGTTTCAAACATCAGAATAGGAGTATCATTAGCCGAAGAAATAAAAGGACATGAAGAGAAAAGAACTTTGGTTAAGGAATGAAGAATGAAAGTCTAAGAATATTAGTAATTCTGAGCTTTGATTATTTTGGGTTGTTCTGTAATGCTAGTCTTATTTTTTCCCAAGTATTCAGCCACTTCACTTTTAAACTATTTTTTATGTAGAGCATTAACATCAGTGGAATTCCCAGAAGCGTTAAAGACCCTTGTGGTTATCGTTAACTGGCCCTTAACTACCTAACCTCTTAACTCGTATCCATAACATCTTTGCTAGCAATGTTTATTCCTAACTTTGACAGTTCGTTAAAGATAACTGTTGCTTGCTTAACTACTCGCTAACTGAAATAATAAAGTTTATATTTTTTATTTCAAATAAGTAAATTTTACTATATATTATTTTGACATCAATTGTATCGAACTGATCATGTTACATTCGATATTTTAACTATATTCTACTCTTACAAACACGAACTAAAGATATATTGAATTTTTGTATGAATAAGGCTGGTCTATTTTGAGAAGTAAAGCATGACTTTCTCAAATTTTTCAATTTCTTCACAACAAAATAATTGTCAGAATTTTCACGCAACAAAAAAATGAATGTTGCGAGTGAAATTTCACGCAAACGGATGTACTAGGATTTACGTGTTTTTTAAAGATTTTACAAGATTTTTAAAGTTTTTCTCACTTTTTTCAAATATAGTCGCATATGTTGAAATATATCTTGTACACTTCTTGTTCAATATTAATAATCACGCTAAGCCGAACAAATTTCTAATTTTCTTCATGTTTGATCAACAAATTTTTTCATTTGGATGAGTAGTTTTTGCGCTATCATAATTCATAAAAAATCGAAAACTATTTTCATTTTTAGTGGAGAATATAAACTACCGCCGAAAGAAATGCGTGCAAAAATACGGTCAGGAGATGCATTTGAGTGAAGACGCTAAAATTTGACATTGTACTGTATTTTACATATTTTATTCAATTTTACACAGATTGATACATTGATACTGAAATAGTAATAAATATTTGAAGTGCAACTCTCAGGTTTGGAAAAACATCTTTTTCTTTAAATGGAAGTTCTGTTCCATTTTAATCTGTATTATAAAACTCACCCAAATTTTTACAATTCTTTTCAAGATCGTTGTAAGGATTATTCTTACTTAATAAATTTTCAACGTCCAGAAAATACCAAAATTTGGAATTAAGGTCCCTTGTCTTGTAAATTGTGAACTTATTTCCTGATGCAGACGACCAAGAACGCTTTTCATAACGCCAGATTTTTCGCTTTCTGCGGAAATACCATACCTCGAGTCAATTCTCCGCGCATTTGTCGGTGACATTTTATACGGATTGTTGTATCGATTCTCCATTTTTTACAAAGATTTTTAGCCTTTTCGATAACTTTTTCACATATCTCGTTACGAATTTCTGCAAGTTCAGTCGCCAATAATTTGAGATCATGGAACGCTTCTTTAAACTTAATTTTAGGACCTTGTAATCTGAGCTGCACACGGTCAATTCTCTTAGAGTTCATGCCAGAAATGGACTAAAGTTATGATATTTAAATTCGGTTTAAGATAAAGATTGCAGCATTTCTGGTGTGCCACTTGTGGCAGTATTTTCGTCTGCAAATTTTTCTTATAATTCGACGTATTCTTCCAGGCCCTCGACAATAACGCTAACTGCTTGCGCTCTGGCGCTCCATCGTGTTACAGATTCTTTAACAGATTTTGTAAAGCATTTTTAACAATTTCCATCGAAATATTGAACGTGAGAAAAAGAGACGTATGTTATCAATTCTTCGAAAACATGTTACAAAGATTGAATCTTGGTTAGCTGTCACAAGCTATCACAATGTTGCCTTGTTAGCTATCACAATTTAGAAATGTTGCCTTATTTTTTTTATTATTCTTTGTTGAACGCCAGATATGTGATTTGACATAAGGGCAGCATTATCATAGCGTTGTACCCTACAGTTGGCTAACTTAATTATTGAATTAATTAATTAAAACAAATTTTTTTGTAAAACTTTGTTTGTTTTGAGAATGATTTGGCGCCCCTCTGCGAGTGGCGCCCGGGACATGATGACACCCCCTTTCCCCCCCTCGCTTCGCCACTGCGCAGCTGTGCTTCTGCTTCATATTTTGCAGCAACCTTTGCGATATATCCAACAGCCTGTCCAGCAACTTGTCCATTGCTCCATACGATAGGTTATTTACTTCGGATGGAGTCGATGAATTTTTTTTTTTTGATGAAATTGACTGCACACGGTTTGCGGGAATGAAGTCGCCTCTTGGAATTTGCTGAACCCTTGGTGGGTCGCCACTTTGTCAATTGTTGGAGGAGCATTCGAACTCGATGTGACATAATCCGCAGCTCCAACTTATATCAGCTATGTCATCATCAGTGCTCGGATTTTGATGGCTAAAAATCTTTGTAAAAAATGGAGAATCGATACAACAATCCGTCCGATAAAATTTAAAAATGTCCGTAAAATACAATAAAAATGCCATAAAAACTAAAATTAATTGATGTATTTTTTATTTATTTTTTTTTTTTTTTTGGTTAAGATGTTTGGGACTTTTCTGCGTTACAATAAAACCTTCTATTGTCGGTTAAAACTGTCTTATACATCAAAAAACTTCTTTCCACTTCAGCACTGACAATAGGCGCATATTTAAAATGCAACATCTCGCTTATATCCAAGCTTTCTTTAAGTTGCATGCTTCCCAAATGTTTACCACTTAATATTTCACCAATAAAGCGTAAACTTTCAAATCCCCAATTTTTATTCAATACTTGATTAAATTTTCTAAAAAAAATTTTTGCTAGCATTACCGCGCACAGCGCTTAAATTTTCTTTTAGACTTTTAATCAAATCAATTCCATTTTCCAAAGTCAGTGATGTTGACTGCAAAATTTTTATAGCTCGTGGTATAGTTTGAAAATTAGCCTTGATGTACGCTTATTGTGGTCTTATTTCAATGTTGGAAAACAATTTTTGAGCTTCTTCAATGGCTTTGGATTCAAGGCTATCAAAAGTATGTATTACATTTTTTACAGTTTCAAAATTGGCACTGAGCCATGTACCCCATCGCGTAATGACGGGCTCGGGGGGTAAGGGCTTACCAGGAGCTAAACTTTTGAATTGTTCTCTTCGCGATGGAGTTTTGATAAAAACTTTTTTGGCATTTGAAATAAGGCCATCGACCATTGGGAAGTTTGTTCTTACTTCTCCAGCAACCCTATGCAACCCATGTGCCAAGCAGGACACATGCATCAGTTTTGGATAAAAACTCTTAATAAACTTTCCTGCTTTTATCATGTATGGAGCGGCATCTGTTACAAAAAGCAGGACGTTGTCATGTTTTATATCTATATGCAAAAAAATATTTGTTACAAACATTTTGAAAAACTTGCCTTAAGCACTTACCTTCAGGCCAAAGTAAGAACATTGACTTGTCGAAAAATTGACATATACTTGAATGATTAACTTTTTGCAGGATTTCAGACGTTAGTAAAAATACTTTGCTTGGCACCTCGGACTCCATTACACCGACTACAACATATCTTCCTTCATCACTTGTTTCATCAATGGAAACGAAAATTTTGTTTTCACCAATATTTGTTCTTATTTTATTCATAGTTTCATTATAACACAAAGGAATATAACTTTTTCGTAGTTGACTCATCTGGAATAGTGCGGCCCATGATCCTCTCAAGAAAGCTTTTTAACTTCGGATTGTTCAATTTGATTAATGGAATGGTTGCAAATACCAACACGTCGCAGAACTCATGAAAAAACCCTGAGGAGCTGCTTTTAGATCAGAGGTGCACATAAGAGCTTCGGGGAGCCCTCGGCTTTCACAGACAAGTCGTGTGTGCGGAGCTGCCGAACTTCTTCGACGATAGCATTGACTCAGTTTGCGTTTGATCTTCACGGAGTAAGCATCTTATGCGCAAATTGTTATGTTGAATTTTTGTCTTGTACACACATACTTAGACAAAAATGTTGCGTTTGTATTGGAAGCTCTGCCAACGCTGTACATCACTGTTTTAGATGCAGCTTCAGAAATTAACGATTGCTTTAATGTTCTTTTTTCTATGAGCTCCAATGCACGCTTATGTTTTTCACGTCCTACATGTTGTTATATTGTAAACCTCTTTTCAGCTAGAACTTTTATTTCGCATAACTTACAAAAAAGTATTTTTCCAACTGTTGAAAATATATTTTCGCCAAATTCGACGACCATATTTTTTAAACGCTACTGCTTAGATGGTTTTTCCTTCGGCATTTTTTATAAGATTGCAAACAAAGTTGTTAAAGAAAAGCGACTCACTCGAAATTATATTAAATTACAAAAGTAACGGTGCTTAACCACATGAAAATATATAAAAATGTGAGTCAACTTTGTGGAAATGCTTTTCAGAACGATATAAAAACATATGAACGAGATAAATATACGATCGCAATATCTTTCTATGCCACACAGTAACCATAAAATTAATTTAAGCGAGACAAATAATTGTGTATCACATGAAACAATGCTGCTTCGCTACTAATTGTTTGTCGAATGACAGAAATACTATGATAATATGTGTGACCGTGCTAACATTGCTTTGCAAGAGACAAAAGGGACTGACAAACTATTTTGAAAGCAAAATGATGCCACACTGCGAAAATTGAAATTTAGGTGATCTAAAGTGACAACAAACAGAAAATTCAAAAATTCCAAAATTGTACACCGCAGCTACCATATTTTCGTCAACTTTCAAATGATCGTCAGTTTGTGTGTTGTTGATGTTAATTTAATTTAATTTAATTTAATTTAATTTAATTTAATTTAATTTAATTTAACTTTATTTAATTTACTTTAATTTAATTGAATTTAATTTAATTTAATTTAATTTAATTTAATTTAATTTAATTTAATTTAATTTAATTTAATATAATTTAATTTAATTTAATTTCATTTAATTTAATTTAATTTAATTTAATTTAATTTAATTTAATTAAATTTAATTTTATTAAATTTAATTTAATATAATTTAATTTAATTTAATTTAATTTAATTTAATTTAATTTAATTTAATTTCATTAAATTTAATTTAATTTAATTTAATTAAATTTAATTTAATTTAATTTAATTTTATTTAATTTCATTAAATTTAATTTAATTGAATTTAATTTAATTTAATTTAATTTAATTTAATTTAATTTAATTTAATTTAATTTAATTAAATTTTATTTAATTTAATTTAATTTAATTTAATTAAATTTCATTTAATTTATTTTAATTTAATTTAATTTAATTTAATTTAATTAAATTTAATTTAATTTAATTCAATTTAATTTAATTTAATTTAATTTAAGTTAGTTTAATTTAATTTAATTTAATTTAATTTAATTTAATTAAATTTAATTTAATTTAATTTAATTTAATTTAATATAATTTAATTTAATTTAATTTAATTTAATTTAATTTAGTTTAATTAAATTTAATTTAATTTAATTTTATTTCATTTAATCTAATTTAATTTAATTTAATTTAATTTAATTATTTAATTTAATTTAATTTTATTTAATTTCATTAAATTTAATTTAATTTAATTTAATTTAATTTAATTTAATTTAATTTAATTTAATATTATTTAATTTCATTAAATTTAATTTAATTTAATTTAATTTAATTTAATTTAATTTAATTTAATTTAATTTAATTTAATTTAATTTAATTTAATTTAATTTAATTTAATTTAATTTAATATTATTTAATTTCATTAAATTTAATTTAACTATTTAATTTTATTTAATTTCATTAAATTAAATTTAATTTAATTTAATTTAATTTAATTTAATTTAATTTAATTTAATATTATTTAATTTCATTACATTTAATTTAATTTAATTTAATTTAATTTAATTTAATTTAATTTAATTTAATATAATTTAATTTAATTTAATTTATTTTA
>OY282644.1:54578711-54583711 GCA_958299015.1 Tetanocera ferruginea | reverse complement strand
TTAAATTAATTTAATTATATATATTTTAATTTAATTTTATTTAATTTAATTTAAATTAATTTAATTTAATTTAATTTAATTTAATTTAATTTAATTTAATTTCATTTCATTTCATTTAATTTAATTTAATTTATTTTAATTTAATTTAATTTAATTTAATTTAATTTAATTTAATTTAATTTAATTTAATTTAATTTGATTTAATTTAATTTAATTAAATTTAATTTAATTTAATTTAATTTAATTGAATTTAATTTAATTTTATTTAATTTCATTAAATTTAATTTAATTTAATTTAATTTAATTCAATTTAATTTAATTTAATTTAATTTAATTTAATTTAATTTAATTTAATTTAATTTAATTTAATTTAATATAATTTTATTTAATTTAATTTAATTTAATTAAATTTAATTGAATTTAATTTAATTTAATTAAATTTAATTTAATTTAATTTAATTAAATTTAATTTAATGTAATTTAATTTAATTTTATTTAATTAAATTTAAATTAATTTAATTTAATTTAATTTAATTTAATTTAATTTAATTTAATTTAATTTAATTTAACTTAATTTTATTTAATTTAATTTAATTAAATTTAATTTCATTTCATATAATTTAATTTAATTTAATTTAATTTAATTTAATTTAATTTATTATAATTTAATTTAATTTAATTTAATTTAATTTAATTTAATTTAATTTAAATTCATTTCATTTAATTTATTTTAATTTAATTTAATATAATTTAATTTACTTTAATTTAATTTAATATAATTTAATTTAATTTAATTTAATTTAATTTAATTTAATTTATTTTAATTTAATTTAATAAAATTTAATTTAATTTAATTTAATTTAATTTAATTTAATATAATTTAATTTAATTTAGTTTAATTTAATTTAATTTAATTTAATTTTATTTAATTTCATTAAATTTAATTTAATTTAATTAATTTGATTTAATTTAATTTAATTTAATTTAATTTTATTTTATTTTATTTAATTTAATTTAATTTAATTTAATTTAATTTAATTTAATTTAATTTAATTTAATTTTATTTAATTTAATTTAATATAATTTAATTTAATTTAATTTAGTTTAATTTAATTTAATTCAATTTAATTTTATTTAATTTCATTAAATTTAATTTAATTTAATTAATTTGATTTAATTTAATTTAATTTAATTTAATTTTATTTTATTTAATTTAATTTAATTTAATTTAATTTAATTTAATTTAATTTTATTTAATTTAATTTAATTTAATTTAATTTAATTTAATTTAATTTAATTTAATTTAATTTAATTTAATTTAATTTAATTTAATTTAATTTAATTTAATTTAATTTAATTTAATTTAATTTAATTTAATTTAATGTAATTTAATTTAATTTAATTTAATTTAATTTAATTTAATTTAATTTCATTTCATTTCATTTCATTTCATTTAATTTCATTTCATTTAATTTAATTTAATTTAATTTAATTTCATTTCATTTAATTTAATTTAATTTAATTTAATTTAATTAAATGTAATGTAATTTAATTTAATTTAATTTAATTTAATTTAGTTTAATTTAATTTAATTTAAAATAATTTAATTTAATTTAATTTAATTTAATTTAATTTAATTTAATTTAATTTAATTTAATCTAATTTAATTTAATTTAATTTAATTTAATTTAATTTAATTTAATTTAATTTAATTTAATTTTATTTAATTTAATTTAATTTAATTTAATTTAATTTAATATAATATAATTTAATTCAATTTAATTTAATTTAATTTAATTTAATTTAATTTAATTTAATTTAGTTTTATTTAATTTAATTTAATTTAATTTAATTTAATTTAATTTAATTTAATTTAATTTAATTTAACTTAATTTAATTTAATTTAATTTAATTTAATTAAATGTAATGTAATTTAATTTAATTTAATTTAATTTAATTTAGTTTAATTTAATTTAATTTAAAATAATTTAATTTAATTTAATTTAATTTAATTTAATTTAATTTAATTTAATTTAATCTAATTTAATTTAATTTAATTTAATTTAATTTAATTTAATTTAATTTAATTTAATTTAATTTTATTTAATTTAATTTAATTTAATTTAATTTAATATAATATAATTTAATTCAATTTAATTTAATTTAATTTAATTTAATTTAATTTAATTTAATTTAATTTAATTTAGTTTTATTTAATTTAATTTAATTTAATTTAATTTAATTTAATTTAATTCAATTTAATTTAATTTAATTTAATTTAATTTTATTTAATTTAATTTAATTTAATTGAATTTAATTTAATTTAATTTAATATTTTTTAATTTCATTAAATTTAATTTAATTTAATTTAATTTAATTTAATTTAATTTAATTTAATTTAATTTAATTTAATTTAATTTAATTTAATTTAATTTAATTTAATTTAATTTAATTTAATTTAATTTAATTTAATTTAATTTAATTTAATTTAATTCAATTTAATTTAATTTAATTTAGTTTAATTTAATTTAATTAAATTTAATTTAATTTTATTCAATTTAATTTTATTTAATTTAATTTTATTTAATTTAATTTAATTTAATATAATTTAATTTAATTTAATTTAATTTAATTTAATTTAATATAATTTAATTTAATTTAAGTTAATTTAATTTAATTTAATTTAATTTAATTTAATTTAATTTAATTTAATATAATTTAATATAATTTAATTCAATTTAATTTAGTTTAATTTAATTTAATTTAATTTAATTTTATTTAATTTCATTAAATTTAATTTAATTTAATTTAATTTAATTTAATTTAATTTAATTTAATTTAATTTAATTTAATTTAATTTAATTTAATTTAATTTAATTTAATTGAATTTAATTTAATTTTATTTAATTTCATTAAATTTAATTTATTTTAATTTAATTTAATTTAATATAATTTAATTTAATTTAATTTAATTTAATTTAATTTAATTAAATTTAATTTAATTTAATTTAATTTAATTTAATTAAATTTAATTTAATTTAATTTAATTTTATTTAATTGAATTTATTTTAATTTAATTTGATTTAATTTAATTTAATTTAATTTAATTTAACTTAATTTAATTTAATTTAATTTAATATAATTTAATTTAATTTAATTTAATTTAATTTAATTTAATTTATTTTAATTTATTATAATTTAATTTAATTTAATTTAATTTAATTTAATTTAATTTAATTTAATTTAATTTAACTTAATTTTATTTAATTTAATTTAATTAAATTTAATTTCATTTCATATAATTTAATTTAATTTAATTTAATTTAATTTAATTTAATTTATTATAATTTAATTTAATTTAATTTAATTTAATTTAATTTAATTTAATTTAAATTCATTTCATTTAATTTATTTTAATTTAATTTAATATAATTTAATTTACTTTAATTTAATTTAATATAATTTAATTTAATTTAATTTAATTTAATTTAATTTAATTTATTTTAATTTAATTTAATAAAATTTAATTTAATTTAATTTAATTTAATTTAATTTAATATAATTTAATTTAATTTAGTTTAATTTAATTTAATTTAATTTAATTTTATTTAATTTCATTAAATTTAATTTAATTTAATTAATTTGATTTAATTTAATTTAATTTAATTTAATTTTATTTTATTTTATTTAATTTAATTTAATTTAATTTAATTTAATTTAATTTAATTTAATTTAATTTAATTTTATTTAATTTAATTTAATATAATTTAATTTAATTTAATTTAGTTTAATTTAATTTAATTCAATTTAATTTTATTTAATTTCATTAAATTTAATTTAATTTAATTAATTTGATTTAATTTAATTTAATTTAATTTAATTTTATTTTATTTAATTTAATTTAATTTAATTTAATTTAATTTAATTTAATTTTATTTAATTTAATTTAATTTAATTTAATTTAATTTAATTTAATTTAATTTAATTTAATTTAATTTAATTTAATTTAATTTAATTTAATTTAATTTAATTTAATTTAATTTAATTTAATTTAATTTAATTTAATTTAATGTAATTTAATTTAATTTAATTTAATTTAATTTAATTTAATTTAATTTCATTTCATTTCATTTCATTTCATTTAATTTCATTTCATTTAATTTAATTTAATTTAATTTAATTTCATTTCATTTAATTTAATTTAATTTAATTTAATTTAATTAAATGTAATGTAATTTAATTTAATTTAATTTAATTTAATTTAGTTTAATTTAATTTAATTTAAAATAATTTAATTTAATTTAATTTAATTTAATTTAATTTAATTTAATTTAATTTAATTTAATCTAATTTAATTTAATTTAATTTAATTTAATTTAATTTAATTTAATTTAATTTAATTTAATTTTATTTAATTTAATTTAATTTAATTTAATTTAATTTAATATAATATAATTTAATTCAATTTAATTTAATTTAATTTAATTTAATTTAATTTAATTTAATTTAGTTTTATTTAATTTAATTTAATTTAATTTAATTTAATTTAATTTAATTTAATTTAATTTAATTTAACTTAATTTAATTTAATTTAATTTAATTTAATTAAATGTAATGTAATTTAATTTAATTTAATTTAATTTAATTTAGTTTAATTTAATTTAATTTAAAATAATTTAATTTAATTTAATTTAATTTAATTTAATTTAATTTAATTTAATTTAATCTAATTTAATTTAATTTAATTTAATTTAATTTAATTTAATTTAATTTAATTTAATTTAATTTTATTTAATTTAATTTAATTTAATTTAATTTAATATAATATAATTTAATTCAATTTAATTTAATTTAATTTAATTTAATTTAATTTAATTTAATTTAATTTAATTTAGTTTTATTTAATTTAATTTAATTTAATTTAATTTAATTTAATTTAATTCAATTTAATTTAATTTAATTTAATTTAATTTTATTTAATTTAATTTAATTTAATTGAA
>OY282644.1:54548711-54571211 GCA_958299015.1 Tetanocera ferruginea | reverse complement strand
TAGTTTTATTTAATTTAATTTAATTTAATTTAATTTAATTTAATTTAATTTAACTTAATTTAATTTAATTTAATTTAATTTAATTTAATTTAATTTAATTTAATTCAATTTAATTTTATTTAATTTAATTTAATTTAATTTAATTTAATTTAATTTAATTCAATTTAATTTAATTTAATTTAATTTAATTTTATTTAATTTAATTTAATTTAATTGAATTTAATTTAATTTAATTTAATATTTTTTAATTTCATTAAATTTAATTTAATTTAATTTAATTTAATTTAATTTAATTTAATTTAATTTAATTTAATTTAATTTAATTTAATTTAATTTAATTTAATTTAATTTAATTCAATTTAATTTAATTTAATTTAGTTTAATTTAATTTAATTAAATTTAATTTAATTTTATTCAATTTAATTTTATTTAATTTAATTTTATTTAATTTAATTTAATTTAATATAATTTAATTTAATTTAATTTAATTTAATTTAATTTAATTTAATGTAATTTAATTTAATTTAAGTTAATTTAATTTAATTTAATTTAATTTAATTTAATTTAATTTAATTTAATTTAATTTAATATAATTTAATATAATTTAATTCAATTTAATTTAGTTTAATTTAATTTAATTTAATTTAATTTTATTTAATTTCATTAAATTTAATTTAATTTAATTTAATTTAATTTAATTTAATTTAATTTAATTTAATTTAATTTAATTTAATTTAATTTAATTTAATTTAATTTAATTTAATTGAATTTAATTTAATTTTATTTAATTTCATTAAATTTAATTTATTTTAATTTAATTTAATTTAATATAATTTAATTTCATTTAATTTAATTTAATTTAATTTAATTTAATTTAATTAAATTTAATTTAATTTAATTTAATTTAATTTAATTAAATTTAATTTAATTTAATTTAATTTTATTTAATTGAATTTATTTTAATTTAAATCGATTTAATTTAATTTAATTTAATTTAATTTAATTTAATTTAACTTAATTTAATTTAATTTATTTTAATTTAATTTAATTTAATTTAATTCAATTTAATTTAATTTAATTTAATTTAATTTAATTTAATTTAATTAAATTTAATTTAATTTAATTTAATTTAATTTAATTTAATTGAATTTAATTTAATTTTATTTAATTTCATTAAATTTAATTTAATTTAATTTAATTTAATTTAATTCAATTTAATTTAATTTAATATAATTTAATTTAATTTAATTTAATTTAATTTATTTAATTTAATTTAATTTAATTTAATTTAATTTTTTGTAATTTAATTTAATTTAATTAAATTTAATTGAATTTAATTTAATTTAATTTAATTTAATTTAATTTAATTTAATTTAATTTAATTTAATTTAATTTAATTTAATTTAATGTAATTTAATTTAATTTTATTTAATTAAATTTAAATTAATTTAATTTAATTTAATTTAATTTAATTTAATTTAATTTAATTTAATTTAACTTAATTTAATATAATTTAATTTAATTAAATTTAATTTCATTTCATATAATTTAATTTAATTTAATTTAATTTAATTTATTATAATTTAATTTAATTTAATTTTATTTAATTTAATTTAATTTTATTTAATTTCATTAAATTAAATTTAATTTATTTTAATTTAATTTAATTTAATTAAATTTAATTTAATTTAATTTAATTTAATTTAATTTAATTTAATTTAATTTAATTTTATTTAATTTCATTAAATTTAATTTAATTTAATTTAATTTAATTTAATTTAATTTAATGTAATTTAATTTAATTTAATTTAATTTAATTTAATTTCATTTCATTTAATTTATTTTAATTTAATTTAATATAATTTAATTTACTTTAATTTAATTTAATTTAATTTAATTTAATTTAATTTAATTTAATTTAATTTAATTTAATTTAATTTAATTTAATATAATTTAATTTAATTTAATTTAATATAATTTAATTTAATTTAATTTAAGTTAATTTAATTTAATTTAATTTAATTTAATTTAATTTAATTTAATTTAATTTAATTTAATTTAATATAATTTAATTTAATTTAATTTAGTTTAATTTAATTTAATTTAATTTAATTTAATTTTATTTAATTTCATTAAATTTAATTTAATTTAATTTAATTTGATTTAATTTCATTTAATTTATTTTAATTTAATTTAATTTAATTTTATTTAATTTAATTTAATTATATTTAATTTAATTTAATTTAATTTAATTTAATTTAATTTAATTTAATTTAATTTAATTTAATTTAATTTAGTTTAATTTAATTTAATTATATTTAATTTAATTTAATTTAATTTAATTTAATTTAATTTAATTTAATTTAATTTAATTTTATTTAATTTAATTTAATTTAATTTAATTTAATTTAATTTAATTTAATTTAATATAATTTAATTTAATTTAATTTAAGTTAATTTAATTTAATTTAATTTAATTTAATTTAATTTAATTTAATTTAATTTTATTTAATTTAATTTAATTTAATATAATTTAATTTAATTTAGTTTAATTTAATTTAATTTAATTTAATTTAATTTTATTTAATTTCATTAAATTTAATTTAATTTAATTTAATTTGATTTAATTTAATTTAATTTATTTTAATTTAATTTAATTTAATTTAATTTTATTTAATTTAATTTAATTATATTTAATTTAATTTAATTTAATTTAATTTAATTTAATTTAATTTAATTTAATTTAATTTAATTTAATTTAATTTAATTTAATTTAATTTAATTTAATTTAATTTAATTTAATTTAATTTAATTTAATTTAATTTAATTTAATTTAATTTAATTTAATTTAATTTAATTTAATTTAATTTAATTTAATTTATTTTAATTTAATTTAATTTAATTTAATTTAATTTAATTTAATTTAATTATATTTAATTTAATTTAATTTAATTTAATTTAATTTAATTTAATTTAATTTAATTTAATTTAATTTTATTTAATTTAATTTAATTTAATTTAATTTAATTGAATTTAATTTAATTTAATTTAATTTAATGTAATTTTATTTAATTTAATTTAATTTAATTTTATTTAATTTAATTTAATATAATTTAATTTAATTTAATTTATGTTAATTTTATTTAATTTTATTTAATTTAATTTAATTTAATTTAAATTAATTAAATTTAATTTAATTTAATTTTATTTAATTGAATTTATTTTAATTTAATTTATTTTAATTTAATTTAATTTAATTTAATTTAACTTAATTTAATTTAATTTAATTTAATTTAATTTAATTTAATTTAATTCAATTCAATTTAATTTAATTTAATTTAATTTAATTTAATTTAATTTAAGTTAATTTAATTAAATTTAATTTAATTTAATTTAATTTAATTTAATTTAATTGAATTTAATTTAATTTTATTTAATTTCATTAAATTTAATTTAATTTAATTTAATTTAATTTAATTCAATTTAATTTAATTTAATTTAATTTTATTTAATTTAATTTAATTTAATTTAATTTATTTTAATTTAATTTAATTTAATTTAATTTAATTTAATTTAATTTAATTTAATTTAATTTAATTTAATTTAATTTAATTTAATTTAATTTAATTTAATTTAATTTAATTTAATATAATTTAATTCAATTTAATTTAGTTTAATTTAATTTAATTTAATTTAATTTTATTTAATTTCATTAAATTTAATTTAATTTAATTTAATTTAATTTAATTTAATTTAATTTAATTTAATTTAATTTAATTTAATTTAATTTAATTGAATTTAATTTAATTTTATTTAATTTCATTAAATTTAATTTAATTTAATTTAATTTAATTTAATTCAATTTAATTTAATTTAATTTAATTTAATATAATTTAATTTAATTTAGTTTAATTTAATTTAATTTAATTTAATTTTATTTAATTTCATTAAATTTAATTTAATTTAATTAATTTGATTTAATTTAATTTAATTTAATTTAATTTTATTTTATTTTATTTAATTTAATTTAATTTAATTTAATTTAATTTAATTTAATTTAATTTTATTTAATTTAATTTAATATAATTTAATTTAATTTAATTTAGTTTAATTTAATTTAATTCAATTTAATTTTATTTAATTTCATTAAATTTAATTTAATTTAATTAATTTGATTTAATTTAATTTAATTTAATTTAATTTTATTTTATTTAATTTAATTTAATTTAATTTAATTTAATTTAATTTAATTTAATTTTATTTAATTTAATTTAATTTAATTTAATTTAATTTAATTTAATTTAATTTAATTTAATTTAATTTAATTTAATTTAATTTAATTTAATTTAATTTAATTTAATTTAATTTAATTTAATTTAATGTAATTTAATTTAATTTAATTTAATTTAATTTAATTTAATTTCATTTCATTTCATTTCATTTCATTTCATTTAATTTCATTTAATTTAATTTAATTTAATTTCATTTCATTTAATTTAATTTAATTTAATTTAATTAAATGTAATGTAATTTAATTTAATTTAATTTAATTTAGTTTAATTTAATTTAATTTAAAATAATTTAATTTAATTTAATTTAATTTAATTTAATTTAATTTAATTTAATTTAATTTAATTTAATCTAATTTAATTTAATTTAATTTAATTTAATTTAATTTAATTTAATTTAATTTAATTTAATTTTATTTAATTTAATTTAATTTAATTTAATTTAATATAATATAATTTAATTCAATTTAATTTAATTTAATTTAATTTAATTTAATTTAATTTAATTTAGTTTTATTTAATTTAATTTAATTTAATTTAATTTAATTTAATTTAATTTAACTTAATTTAATTTAATTTAATTTAATTTAATTTAATTTAATTTAATTTAATTTAATTCAATTTAATTTTATTTAATTTAATTTAATTTAATTTAATTTAATTTAATTTAATTCAATTTAATTTAATTTAATTTAATTTAATTTTATTTAATTTAATTTAATTTAATTGAATTTAATTTAATTTAATTTAATATTTTTTAATTTCATTAAATTTAATTTAATTTAATTTAATTTAATTAAATTTAATTTAATTTAATTTAATTTAATTTAATTTAATTTAATTTAATTTAATTTAATTTAATTTAATTCAATTTAATTTAATTTAATTTAGTTTAATTTAATTTAATTAAATTTAATTTAATTTTATTCAATTTAATTTTATTTAATTTAATTTTATTTAATTTAATTTAATTTAATATAATTTAATTTAATTTAATTTAATTTAATTTAATTTAATTTAATATAATTTAATTTAATTTAAGTTAATTTAATTTAATTTAATTTAATTTAATTTAATTTAATTTAATTTAATTTAATTTAATATAATTTAATATAATTTAATTCAATTTAATTTAGTTTAATTTAATTTAATTTAATTTAATTTTATTTAATTTCATTAAATTTAATTTAATTTAATTTAATTTAATTTAATTTAATTTAATTTAATTTAATTTAATTTAATTTAATTTAATTTAATTTAATTTAATTTAATTTAATTGAATTTAATTTAATTTTATTTAATTTCATTAAATTTAATTTATTTTAATTTAATTTAATTTAATATAATTTAATTTAATTTAATTTAATTTAATTTAATTTAATTTAATTTAATTAAATTTAATTTAATTTAATTTAATTTAATTTAATTAAATTTAATTTAATTTAATTTAATTTTATTTAATTGAATTTATTTTAATTTAAATCGATTTAATTTAATTTAATTTAATTTAATTTAACTTAATTTAATTTAATTTATTTTAATTTAATTTAATTTAATTTAATTCAATTTAATTTAATTTAATTTAATTTAATTTAATTTAATTTAATTAAATTTAATTTAATTTAATTTAATTTAATTTAATTTAATTGAATTTAATTTAATTTTATTTAATTTCATTAAATTTAATTTAATTTAATTTAATTTAATTTAATTCAATTTAATTTAATTTAATATAATTTAATTTAATTTAATTTAATTTAATTTATTTAATTTAATTTAATTTAATTTAATTTAATTTTTTGTAATTTAATTTAATTTAATTAAATTTAATTGAATTTAATTTAATTTAATTTAATTTAATTTAATTTAAATTAATTTAATTTAATTTAATTTAATTTAATTTAATTTAATTTAATGTAATTTAATTTAATTTTATTTAATTAAATTTAAATTAATTTAATTTAATTTAATTTAATTTAATTTAATTTAATTTAATTTAACTTAATTTAATATAATTTAATTTAATTAAATTTAATTTCATTTCATATAATTTAATTTAATTTAATTTAATTTAATTTATTATAATTTAATTTAATTTAATTTTATTTAATTTAATTTAATTTTATTTAATTTTATTTAATTTCATTAAATTAAATTTAATTTATTTTAATTTAATTTAATTTAATTAAATTTAATTTAATTTAATTTAATTTAATTTAATTTAATTTAATTTAATTTAATTTAATTTAATTTAATGTAATTTAATTTAATTTAATTTAATTTAATTTAATTTCATTTCATTTAATTTATTTTAATTTAATTTAATATAATTTAATTTACTTTAATTTAATTTAATTTAATTTAATTTAATTTAATTTAATTTAATTTAATTTAATTTAATTTAATTTAATTTAATATAATTTAATTTAATTTAATTTAATATAATTTAATTTAATTTAATTTAAGTTAATTTAATTTAATTTAATTTAATTTAATTTAATTTAATTTAATTTAATTTAATTTAATATAATTTAATTTAATTTAATTTAGTTTAATTTAATTTAATTTAATTTAATTTTATTTAATTTCATTAAATTTAATTTAATTTAATTTAATTTGATTTAATTTCATTTAATTTATTTTAATTTAATTTAATTTAATTTTATTTAATTTAATTTAATTATATTTAATTTAATTTAATTTAATTTAATTTAATTTAATTTAATTTAATTTAATTTAATTTAATTTAATTTAATTTAATTTAATTTAATTTAATTTAATTTAATTATATTTAATTTAATTTAATTTAATTTAATTTAATTTAATTTAATTTAATTTAATTTAATTTAATTTTATTTAATTTAATTTAATTTAATTTAATTTAATTTAATTTAATTTAATTTAATATAATTTAATTTAATTTAATTTAAGTTAATTTAATTTAATTTAATTTAATTTAATTTAATTTAATTTAATTTAATTTTATTTAATTTAATTTAATTTAATATAATTTAATTTAATTTAGTTTAATTTAATTTAATTTAATTTAATTTAATTTTATTTAATTTCATTAAATTTAATTTAATTTAATTTAATTTGATTTAATTTAATTTAATTTATTTTAATTTAATTTAATTTAATTTAATTTTATTTAATTTAATTTAATTATATTTAATTTAATTTAATTTAATTTAATTTAATTTAATTTAATTTAATTTAATTTAATTTAATTTAATTTAATTTAATTTAATTTAATTTAATTTAATTTAATTTAATTTAATTTAATTTAATTTAATTTAATTTAATTTAATTTAATTTAATTTAATTTAATTTAATTATATTTAATTTAATTTAATTTAATTTAATTAAATTTAATTTAATTTAATTTAATTTAATTTAATTTTATTTAATTTAATTTAATTTAATTTAATTTAATTGAATTTAATTTAATTTAATTTAATTTAATGTAATTTTATTTAATTTAATTTAATTTAATTTTATTTAATTTAATTTAATATAATTTAATTTAATTTAATTTATGTTAATTTTATTTAATTTTATTTAATTTAATTTAATTTAATTTAAATTAATTAAATTTAATTTAATTTAATTTTATTTAATTGAATTTATTTTAATTTAATTTATTTTAATTTAATTTAATTTAATTTAATTTAACTTAATTTAATTTAATTTAATTTAATTTAATTTAATTTAATTTAATTCAATTCAATTTAATTTAATTTAATTTAATTTAATTTAATTTAATTTAAGTTAATTTAATTAAATTTAATTTAATTTAATTTAATTTAATTTAATTTAATTGAATTTAATTTAATTTTATTTAATTTCATTAAATTTAATTTAATTTAATTTAATTTAATTTAATTCAATTTAATTTAATTTAATTTTATTTAATTTAATTTAATTTAATTTAATTTATTTTAATTTTATTTAATTTAATTTAATTTAATTAAATTTAATTGAATTTAATTTAATTTAATTTAATTTAATTTAATTTAATTTAATGTAATTTAATTTAATTTTATTTAATTAAATTTAAATTAATTTAATTTAATTTAATTTAATTTAATTTAATTTTATTTAATTTAATTTAACTTAATTTAATATAATTTAATTTAATTAAATTTAATTTCATTTCATATAATTTAATTTAATTTAATTTAATTTAATTTAATTTAGTTTAATTTATTATAATTTAATTTAATTTAATTTTATTTAATTTAATTTAATTTTATTTAATTTCATTAAATTAAATTTAATTTATTTTAATTTAATTTAATTTAATTAAATTTAATTTAATTTAATTTAATTTAATTTAATTTAATTTAATTTTATTTAATTTCATTAAATTTAATTTAATTTAATTTAATTTAATTTAATTTAATTTAATTTAATTTAATTTAATTTAATTTCATTTAATTTATTTTAATTTAATTTAATATAATTTACTTTACTTTAATTTAATTTAATTTAATTTAATTTAATTTAATTTAATTTAATTTAATTTAATTTAATTTAATTTAATTTAATTTAATTTAATTTAATTTAATTTAATTTAATTTAATTTAATTTAATTTAATTTAATTTAATTTAATTTAATTTAATTTAATTTAATTTAATTTAATTTAATTTAATTTAATTTAATTTAATTTAATTTAATTTAATTTAATTTAATATAATTTAATTTAATTTAATTTAATTTAATTTACTTTAATTTAATTTAAGTTAATTTAATTTAATTTAATTTAATTTAATTTAATTTAATTTAATTTAATATAATATAATGTAATTTAATTTAATTTAGTTTAATTTAATTTAATTTAATTTTATTTAATTTCATTAAATTTAATTTAATTTAATTTGATTTAATTTAATTTAATTTAATTTAATTTAATTTAATTTAATTTTATTTAATTTAATTTAATTTAATTTAATTTATTTTAATTTAATTTAATTTAATTTAATTTAATTTAATTTAATTTAATTATATTTAATTTAATTTAATTTAATTTAATTTAATTTAATTTAATTTAATTTAATTTAATTTAATTTAATTTAATTTAATTTAATTTAATTTAATTTAATTTAATTTAATTTAATTTAATTTAATTTAATTTCATTTAATTTATTTTAATTTAATTTAATTTAATTAAATTTAATTTGATTTAATTTGATTTAATTTAATTTAATTTAATTTAATTTAATTTAATTTTATTTAATTTAATTTAATTTAATTTAATTTAATTTAATTTAATTTAATTTAATTTAATTTAATTTAATTTAATTATATTTAATTTAATTTAATTTAATTTAATTTAATTTAATTTAATTTAATTTAATTTAATTTAATTAAATTTAATTTAATTTAATTTAATTTCATTTAATTTATTTTAATTTAATTTAATATAATTTACTTTACTTTAATTTAATTTAATTTAATTTAATTTAATTTAATGTAATTTTATTTAATTTAATTAATTTAATTTTATTTAATTTAATTTAATATAATTAATTTAATTTAATTTATGTTAATTTTATTTAATTTATTTAATTTAATTTAATTTAATTTAAATTAATTAAATTTAATTTAATTTAATTTTATTTAATTGAATTTATTTTAATTTAATTTATTTTAATTTAATTTAATTTAATTTAATTTAACTTAATTTAATTTAATTTAATTTAATTTAATTTAATTTAATTTAATTCAATTCAATTTAATTTAATTTAATTTAATTTAATTTAATTTAATTTAAGTTAATTTAATTAAATTTAATTTAATTTAATTTAATTTAATTTAATTTAATTGAATTTAATTTAATTTTATTTAATTTCATTAAATTTAATTTAATTTAATTTAATTTAATTTAATTCAATTTAATTTAATTTAATTTAATTTTATTTAATTTAATTTAATTTAATTTAATTTATTTTAATTTTATTAAATTTAATTTAATTTAATTAAATTTATTGAATTTAATTTAATTTAATTTAATTTAATTTAATTTAATGTAATTTAATTTAATTTATTTAAATAAATTTAAATTAATTTAATTTAATTTAATTTAATTTAATTTAATTTTATTTAATTTAATTTAACTTAATTTAATATAATTTAATTTAATTAAATTTAATTTCATTTCATATAATTTAATTTAATTTAATTTAATTTAATTTAATTTAGTTTAATTTATTATAATTTAATTTAATTTAATTTTATTTAATTTAATTTAATTTTATTTAATTTCATTAAATTAAATTTAATTTATTTTAATTTAATTTATTTAAATTTAATTTAATTTAATTTAATTTAATTTAATTTAATTTAATTTAATTTTAATTAATTTCATTAAATTTAATTTAATTTAATTTAATTTAATTTAATTTAATTTAATTTAATTTAATTTAATTTAATTTAATTTCATTTAATTTATTTTAATTTAATTTAATATAATTTACTTTACTTTAATTTAATTTAATTTAATTTAATTTAATTTAATTTAATTTAATTTAATTTAATTTAATTTAATTTAATTTAATTTAATTTAATTTAATTTAATTTAATTTAATTTAATTTAATTTAATTTAATTTAATTTAATTTAATTTAATTTAATTTAATTTAATTTAATTTAATTTAATTTAATATAATTTAATTTAATTTAATTTAATTTAATTTACTGTAATTTAATTTAAGCTAATTTAATTTAATTTAATTTAATTTAATTTAATTTAATTTAATTTAATATAATATAATGTAATTTAATTTAATTTAGTTTAATTTAATTTAATTTAATTTTATTTAATTTCATTAAATTTAATTTAATTTAATTTGATTTAATTTAATTTAATTTAATTTAATTTAATTTAATTTAATTTAATTTAATTTAATTTTATTTAATTTAATTTAATTTAATTTAATTTATTTTAATTTAATTTAATTTAATTTAATTTAATTTAATTTAATTTAATTTAATTATATTTAATTTAATTTAATTTAATTTAATTTAATTTAATTTAATTTAATTTAATTTAATTTAATTTAATTTAATTTAATTTAATTTAATTTAATTTAATTTAATTTAATTTAATTTAATTTAATTTAATTTAATTTAATTTAATTTAATTTAATTTAATTTAATTTAATTTCATTTAATTTATTTTAATTTAATTTAATTTAATTAAATTTAATTTGATTTAATTTGATTTAATTTAATTTAATTTAATTTAATTTAATTTTATTTAATTTAATTTAATTTAATTTAATTTAATTTAATTTAATTTAATTTAATTTAATTTAATTTAATTATATTTAATTTAATTTAATTTAATTTAATTTAATTTAATTTAATTTAATTTAATTAAATTTAATTTAATTTAATTTAATTTAATTTAATTTAATTTAATTTAATTTAATTTAATTTAATTTAATTTAATTTAATTTAATTTAATTTAGTTTAATTTAATTTAACTTAATTAAATTTTATTTAATTTAATTTAATTTAATTTAATTTAATTTAATTTAATTTAATTAAATTTAATTTTATTAAATTTAATTTAATATAATTTAATTTAATTTAATTTAATTTAATTTAATTTAATTTAATTTAATTTAATTTAATTTAATTTAATTTAATTTAATTTCATTAAATTTAATTTAATTTATTTTAATTTAATTTAATTTAATTAAATTTAATTTAATTTAATTTAATTTTATTTAATTTCATTAAATTTAATTTAATTGAATTTAATTTAATTTAATTTAATTTAATTTAATTTAATTTAATTTAATTAAATTTTATTTAATTTAATTTAATTTAATTTAATTTAATTTAATTTAATTTAATTTAATTTAATTTAATTTAATTTAATTTAATTTAATTTAATTATATTTAATTTAATTTAATTTAATTTAATTTAATTTAATTTAATTTAATTTAATTTAATTTAATTTTATTTAATTTAATTTAATTTAATTTAATTTAATTTAATTTAATTTAATATAATTTAATTTAATTTAATTTAAGTTAATTTAATTTAATTTAATTTAATTTAATTTAATTTAATGTAATTTTAATTAATTTAATTTAATTTAATATAATTTAATTTAATTTAGTTTAATTTAATTTAATTTAATTTAATTTAATTTAATTTTATTTAATTTCATTAAATTTAAATTAATTTAATTTAATTTGATTTAATTTAATTTAATTTATTTTAATTTAATTTAATTTAATTTTATTTAATTTAATTTAATTATATTTAATTTAATTTAATTTAATTTAATTTAATTTAATTTAATTTAATTTAATTTAATTTAATTTAATTTAATTTAATTTAATTTAATTTAATTTAATTTAATTTAATTTAATTTAATTTAATTTAATTTAATTTAATTTAATTTAATTTAATTTAATTTAATTTAATTATATTTAATTTAATTTAATTTAATTTAATTTAATTTAATTTAATTTAATTTAATTTAATTTTATTTAATTTAATTTAATTTAATTTAATTTAATTGAATTTAATTTAATTTAATTTAATTTAATGTAATTTTATTTAATTTAATTTAATTTAATTTTATTTAATTTAATTTAATATAATTTAATTTAATTTAATTTATGTTAATTTTATTTAATTTTATTTAATTTAATTTAATTTAATTTAATTTAAATTAATTAAATTTAATTTAATTTAATTTTATTTAATTGAATTTATTTTAATTTAATTTATTTTAATTTAATTTAATTTAATTTAATTTAACTTAATTTAATTTAATTTAATTTAATTTAATTTAATTTAATTTAATTTAATTCAATTCAATTTAATTTAATTTAATTTAATTTAATTTAATTTAATTTAAGTTAATTTAATTAAATTTAATTTAATTTAATTTAATTTAATTTAATTTAATTGAATTTAATTTAATTTTATTTAATTTCATTAAATTTAATTTAATTTAATTTAATTTAATTTAATTCAATTTAATTTAGTTTAATTTAATTTAATTTTATTTAATTTAATTTAATTTAATTTAATTTAATTTTATTTAATTTAATTTAATTTAATTAAATTTAATTGAATTTAATTTAATTTAATTTAATTTAATTTAATTTAATTTAATTTAATGTAATTTAATTTAATTTTATTTAATTAAATTTAAATTAATTTAATTTAATTTTATTTAATTTAATTTAATTTTATTTAATTTAATTTAACTTAATTTAATATAATTTAATTTAATTAAATTTAATTTCATTTCATATAATTTAATTTAATTTAATTTAATTTAATTTAATTTAGTTTAATTTATTATAATTTAATTTAATTTAATTTTATTTAATTTAATTTAATTTTATTTAATTTCATTAAATTAAATTTAATTTATTTTAATTTAATTTAATTTAATTAAATTTAATTTAATTTAATTTAATTTAATTTAATTTAATTTAATTTAATTTAATTTTATTTAATTTCATTAAATTTAATTTAATTTAATTTAATTTAATTTAATTTAATTTAATTTAATTTAATTTCATTTCATTTAATTTATTTTAATTTAATTTAATATAATTTACTTTACTTTAATTTAATTTAATTTAATTTAATTTAATTTAATTAAATTTAATTTAATTTAATTTAATTTAATTTAATATTATTTAATTTCATTAAATTTAATTTAATTTAATTTAATTTTATTTAATTTAATTTAATTTAATTTAATTTAATTGAATTTTATTTAATTTAATTTAATTTAATTTAAATTAATTAAATTTAATTTAATTTAATTTTATTTAATTGAATTTATTTTAATTTAATTTATTTTAATTTAATTTAATTTAATTTAACTTAATTTAATTTAATTTAATTTAATTTAATTTAATTTAATTTAATTCAATTCAATTTAATTTAATTTAATTTAATTTAATTTAATTTAATTTAAGTTAATTTAATTAAATTTAATTTAATTTAATTAAATTTAATTTAATTTAATTGAATTTAATTTAATTTTATTTAATTTCATTAAATTTCATTAAATTTAATTTAATTTAATTTAATTTAATTTAATTCAATTTAATTTAATTTAATTTAATTTAATTTTATTTAATTTAATTTAATTTAATTTAATTTAATTTAATTTTATTTAATTTAATTTAATTTAATTAAATTTAATTGAATTTAATTTAATTTAATTTAATTTAATTTAATTTAATTTAATTTAATTTAATGTAATTTAATTTAATTTTATTTAATTAAATTTAAATTAATTTAATTTAATTTAATTTAATTTAATTTAATTTTATTTAATTTAATTTAACTTAATTTAATATAATTTAATTTAATTAAATTTAATTTCATTTCATATAATTTAATTTAATTTAATTTAATTTAATTTAATTTAGTTTAATTTATTATAATTTAATTTAATTTAATTTTATTTAATTTAATTTAATTTTATTTAATTTCATTAAATTAAATTTAATTTATTTTAATTTAATTTAATTTAATTAAATTTAATTTAATTTAATTTAATTTAATTTAATTTAATTTAATTTAATTTTATTTAATTTCATTAAATTTAATTTAATTTAATTTAATTTAATTTAATTTAATTTAATTTAATTTAATTTAATTTAATTTAATTTAATTTAATTTCATTTAATTTATTTTAATTTAATTTAATATAATTTACTTTACTTTAATTTAATTTAATTTAATTTAATTTAATTTAATTTAATTTAATTTAATTTAATTTAATTCAATTCAATTTAATTTAATTTAATTTAATTTAATTTAATTTAATTTAAGTTAATTTAATTAAATTTAATTTAATTTAATTAAATTTAATTTAATTTAATTGAATTTAATTTAATTTTATTTAATTTCATTAAATTTCATTAAATTTAATTTAATTTAATTTAATTTAATTTAATTCAATTTAATTTAATTTAATTTAATTTAATTTTATTTAATTTAATTTAATTTAATTTAATTTAATTTAATTTTATTTAATTTAATTTAATTTAATTAAATTTAATTGAATTTAATTTAATTTAATTTAATTTAATTTAATTTAATTTAATTTAATGTAATTTAATTTAATTTTATTTAATTAAATTTAAATTAATTTAATTTAATTTAATTTAATTTAATTTAATTTTATTTAATTTAATTTAACTTAATTTAATATAATTTAATTTAATTAAATTTAATTTCATTTCATATAATTTAATTTAATTTAATTTAGTTTAATTTAATTTAATTTAATTTAATTTTATTTAATTTCATTAAATTTAATTTAATTTAATTTGATTTAATTTAATTTAATTTAATTTAATTTAATTTAATTTAATTTAATTTAATTTTATTTAATTTAATTTAATTTAATTTAATTTATTTTAATTTAATTTAATTTAATTTAATTTAATTTAATTTAATTTAATTATATTTAATTTAATTTAATTTTATTTAATTTAATTTAATTTAATTTAATTTAGTTTAACTTAATTTAATTTAATTAGATTTAATTTAATTTAATTTAATTTAATTTAATTTAATTTAATTTAATTTAATTTAATTTAACTTAATTAAATTTAATTTAATTTAATTTAATTTTATTTAATTTAATGTAATATAATTTAATTTTATTTAATGTAATTTTAATTAATTTAATTTAATTTAATTTAATTTAATTTAATTTAATTTAATTTAATTTAATTTAATTTAATTTAATTTAATTTAATTTAATTTAATTTAATTTAATTTAATTTAATTTAATTTAATTTAATTTAATTTAATTTAATATAATTTAATTTAATTTCATTTAATTCAATTTAATTAATTTTAATTTAATTTAATTTAATTTTATTTAATTTAATTTAATATAATTTAATTTAATTTAATTTAATTTAATTTAATTTAATTTAATTTAATTTAATTTAATTTTATTAATTTAATTTAATTTAATTTAATTAAATTTTATTTAATTTAATTTAATTTAATTTAATTTAATTTAATTTAATTTAATTTAATTTAATTTAATTTAATTTAATTTAATTTAATTTAATATAATTTAATTTAATTTAATTTAATTTCATTAAATTTAATTTAATTTATTTTAATTTAATTTAATTAAATTTAATTTAATTTAATTAAATTTAATTTAATTTAATTTAATTTAATTTAATTTAATTTAATTTAATTTAATTTAATTTAATTTAATTTAATTTTATTTTTTCATTAAATTTAATTTAATTGAGTTTAATTTAATTTAATTTAATTTAATTTAATTTAATTTAATTTAATTTAATTTTATTTAATTTTATTTAATTTAATTTAATTAAATTTCATTTTATTTATTTTAATTTAATTTAATTTAATTTAATTTGATTTAATTTAATTTAATTTAATTTAATTTAGTATAATTTAATTTAATTTTATTTAATTTCATCAAATTTAATTTAATTTAATTTAATTTAATTTAATTATTTAATTTAATGTAATTTTATTTAATTTCATTAAATTTAATTTAATTTAATTTAATTTAATTTAATTTAATTAAATTAAATTTAATTTAATTTAATTTAATTTAGTTTAATTTAATATTATTTAATTTCATTAAATTTCATTAAATTTAATTAAATTTAATTTAATTTAATTTAATTTAATTTAATTTAATTTAATTTAATTTAATTTAATTTAATTTTATTTAATTTAATTAAATTTAATTTAATTTAATTTAATTTAATTTAAATTAATTTAATTTCATTTAATTTAATTTAATTTAATTTAATTTAATTTAATTTAATTTAATTTAATTTAATTTAATTTAATTTAATTATTTAATTTAATTTAATTTTAATTAATTTCATTAAATTTAATTTAATTTAATTTAATTTAATTTAATTTAATTTAATTTAATTTAATTTAATTTAATTTAATTTAATTTAATTTAATTTAATTTAATTTAATTTAATTTAATTTAATTTAATTTAATTTAATTTAATTTAATTTAATATTATTTAATTTCATTAAATTTAATTTAATTTAATTTAATTTAATTTAATTTAATTTAGTTAAATTAAATTTAATTTAATTTAATTTAATTTAATTTAATTTAATATAATTTAATTTAATTTAATTTAATTTAATTTAATTTAATTTAATTTATTTTAATTTAATTAAATTTAATTTAATTTAATTTAATTTAATTTAATTTAATTTAATTTAATTGAATGTAATTTAATTTCATTTAATTTAATTTAATTGAATTTAATTTAATGAAATTTAATTTAATTTAATATAATTTAATTTAATTTAATTTAATTTAATTTAATTTAATTTTATTTAATATAATTTTATTTAATTTTATTTAATTTTATTTAATTTTATTTAATTTTATTTAATTTTATTTAATTTTATTTAATTTTATTTAATTTTATTTAATTTTAATTAATTTTATTTAATTTTATTTAATTTTATTTAATTTAATTTAATTGAATTTAATTTAATTTTATTTTATTTAATTTTATTTAATTTAATTAAATTTAATTTACTTTAATTTCATTTAATTTAAATTAATTTAATTTAATTTAATTTAATTTAATTTAATTTAATTTAATTTAATTTAATTTAATTTAATTTAATTTAATTTAATTTAATTTAATTTAATTTAATTTAATTTAATTTAATTTTATTTAATTTAATTTAATTTCATTTCATTTAATTTAACTTAATTTAATTTATTTTAATTTAATTTAATTTAATTTAATTTAATTTAATTTAATTTAATTTAATTTCATTTCATTTAATTTAACTTAATTTAATTTAATTTAATTTAATTTTATTTAATTTAATTTAATTTAATTTAATTTAATTGAATTTAATTTAATTTAATTTAATTTAATTTAATGTAATTTTATTTAATTTAATTTAATTTAATTTTATTTAATTTAATTTAATATAATTTAATTTATGTTAATTTTATTTAATTTAATTTAATTTAATTTAAATTAATTAAATTTAATTTAATTTAATTTTATTTAATTGAATTTATTTTAATTTAATTTATTTTAATTTAATTTAATTTAATTTAATTTAACTTAATTTAATTTAATTTTATTTAATTTAATTTAATTTAATTTAATTTAATTTAATTCAATTCAATTTAATTTAATTTAATTTAATTTAATTTAATTTAATTTAATTAAATTTAATTTAATTTAATTTAATTTAATTTAATTTAATTTAATTGAACTTAATTTAATTTTATTTAATTTCATTAAATTTAATTTAATTTAATTTAATTTAATTTAATTTAATTTAATTTAATTTCATTTCATTTAATTTAACTTAATTTAATTTAATTTAATTTAATTTTATTTAATTTAATTTAATTTAATTTAATTTAATTTAATTTAATTTAATTTAATTTAATTTAATTGAATTTAATTTAATTTAATTTAATTTAATGTAATTTTATTTAATTTAATTTAATTTAATTTTATTTAATTTAATTTAATATAATTTAATTTAATTTAATTTATGTTAATTTTATTTAATTTAATTTAATTTAATTTATTTTATTTTAATTTAATTTAATTTAATTTAATTTAATTTAATTAAATTTAATTTCATTTCATTTAATTTAACTTAATTTAATTTAATTTAATTTAATTTTATTTAATTTAATTTAATATAATTTAATTTAATTTAATTTATGTTAATTTTATTTAATTTAATTTAATTTAACTTAATTTAATTTATTTTAATTTAATTTAATTTAATTTAATTTAATTTAATTTAATTTACTTTAATTTAATTTAATTTAATTTAATTTAATTTAATTTAATTTAATTTAATTTAATTTAATTTAATTTAATTTAATTTAATTTAATTTAATTTCATTTCATTTCATTTAATTTAACTTAATTTAATTTAATTTAATTTAATTTTATTTAATTTAATTTAATTTAATTTAATTTAATTGAATTTAATTTAATTTAATTTAATTTAATTTAATGTAATTTTATTTAATTTAATTTAATTTAATTTTATTTAATTTAATTTAATATAATTTAATTTAATTTAATTTATGTTAATTTTATTTAATTTAATTTAATTTAATTTAATTTAAATTAATTAAATTTAATTTAATTTAATTTTATTTAATTGAATTTATTTTAATTTAATTTATTTTAATTTAATTTAATTTAATTTAATTTAACTTAATTTAATTTAATTTAATTTAAATTAATTAAATTTAATTTAATTTAATTTTATTTAATTGAATTTATTTTAATTTAATTTATTTTAATTTAATTTAATTTAATTTAATTTAACTTAATTTAATTTAATTTAATTTAATTTAATTTAATTTAATTTAATTTAATTCAATTCAATTTAACTTAATTTAATTTAATTTAATTTAATTTAATTTAATTTAAGTTAATTTAATTAAATTTAATTTAATTTAATTTAATTTAATTTAATTTAATTTAATTTAATTGAATTTAATTTAATTTTATTTAATTTCATTAAATTTAATTTAATTTAATTTAATTTAATTTAATTCAATTTAATTTAATTTAATTTAATTTAATTTAATTTAATTTAATTTAATTTAATTTAATTTAATTTTATTTAATTTAATTTAATTTAATTAAATTTAATTGAATTTAATTTAATTTAATTTAATTTAATTTAATTTAATTTAATTTAATTTAATTTAATTTAATTTAATTTAATTTAATGTAATTTAATTTAATTTTATTTAATTAAATTTAAATTAATTAAATTTAATTTAATTTAATTTAATTTAATTTAATTTAATTTAATTTAATTTAACTTAATTTAATATAATTTAATTTAATTAAATTAAATTATATGAAATGAAATTTTAATTAAATTTAAAATTTAATTAAATTTAATTTCATTTCATATAATTTAATTTAATTTAATTTAATTTAATTTAATTTAATTTATTATAATTTAATTTAATTTAATTTTATTTAATTTAATTTAATTTTATTTAATTTCATTAAATTAAATTTAATTTATTTTAATTTAATTTAATTTAATTAAATTTAATTTAATTTAATTTAATTTAATTTAATTTAATTTAATTTAATTTTATTTAATTTTATTTAATTTCATTAAATTTAATTTAATTTAATTTAATTTAATTTAATTTAATTTAATTTAATTTCATTTCATTTCATTTCATTTAATTTATTTTAATTTAATTTAATATAATTTACTTTACTTTAATTTAATTTAATTTAATTTAATTTAATTTAATTTAATTTAATTTAATTTAATTTAATTTAATTTAATTTAATTTAATATAATTTAATTTAATTTCATTTAATTCAATTTAATTAATTTTAATTTAATTTAATTTAATTTTTTTTAATTTAATTTAATATAATTTAATTTAATTTAATTTAATTTAATTTAATTTTATTTAATTTAATTTAATTTAATTTAATTAAATTTTATGTAATTTAATTTAATTTAATTTAATTTAATTTAATTTAATTTAATTTAATTTAATTTAATTTAATTTAATTTAATTTAATTTAATTGAATTTAATATAATTTAATTTAATTTAATTTAATTTAATTTAATTTAATGTAATTTAATTTTATTTAATTTAATTTAATTTAATTTAACTAAATTTAATTTTATTTAATTTAATTTAATTTAATTTAATTCAATTTAATTTAATTTAATTTAATTTAATTTAATTTAATTTAATTTAATTTAATTTAATTTAATTTAATTTAATTTATTTTAATTTAATTTAATTTAATTTAATTTATTTTAATTTAATTTAATTTAATTTAATTTGATTTAATTTAATTTAATTTAATTTAATTTAATTTAATTTAATTTAATTTAATTTAATTTAATTTAATTTAATTTAATTTAATTTAATTTAATTTAATTTAATTTAATTTAATTTAATTTAATTTAATTTCATTAAATTTAATTTAATTTATTTTAATTTAATTTAATTAAATTTAATTTAATTTAATTAAATTTAATTTAATTTAATTAAATTTAATTTAATTAAATTTAATTTAATTTAATTAAATTTAATTTAATTTAATTTAATTTAATTTAATTTAATTTAATTTAATTTAATTTAATTTTATTTTTTCATTAAATTTAATTTAATTGAATTTAATTTAATTTAATTTAATTTAATTTAATTTAATTTAATTTAATTTAATTTAATTTAATTTTATTTAATTTAATTTAATTTAATTTAATTTAATTTAATTTAATTTTATTTTTTCATTAAATTTAATTTAATTGAATTTAATTTAATTTAATTTAATTTAATTTAATTTAATTTAATTTAATTTAATTTAATTTAATTTAATTTTATTTAATTTAATTTAATTTAATTTAATTAAATTTTATTTAATTTAATTTAATTTAATTTAATTTAATTTAATTTAATTTAATTTAATTTAATTTAATTTAATTTAATTTAATTTAATTTAATTTAATTTAATTTAATTTAATTTAATTTAATTTAATTTAATTTAATATAATTTAATTTAATTTAATTTAATTTAATTTAATTTAATTTAATTTAATTTAATTTAATTTAATTTTATTTTTTCATTAAATTTAATTTAATTTAATTTAATATAATTTAATTTAATTTAATTTAATTTAATTTAATTTAATTTAATTTAATTTAATTTAATTTAATTTAATTTAATTTAATTTAATTTAATTTAATTAAATTTAATTTAATTTAATTAAATTTAATTTAATTTAATTTAATTTAATTTAATTTAATTTAATTTAATTTTATTTTTTCATTAAATTTAATTTAATTGAATTTAATTTAATTTAATTTAATTTAATTTAATTTAATTTAATTTAATTTAATTTAATTTAATTTAATTTAATTTTATTTAATTTTATTTAATTTAATTTAATTAAATTTCATTTTATTTATTTTAATTTAATTTAATTTAATTTAATTTAATTTAATTTAATTTAATTTAATTTAATTTAATTTAATTTAATTTAATTTAATTTAATTTAATTTAATTTAATTTAATTTAATATTATTTAATTTCATTAAATTTAATTTAATTTAATTTAATTTAATTTAATTTAATTTAATTTAGTAAAATTTAATTTAATTTAATTTAATTTAATTT
>OY282644.1:53816211-53826211 GCA_958299015.1 Tetanocera ferruginea | reverse complement strand
CTGGCAAACAACTATAATATATACCGTAAAGATTAAAACTCTATTGTTGGTAATTTTTGCAATGGTGGCGGCGTTCTTATTGCCGTTAAATCTTTACACTTCTCACAAGAAATAATAATATCTGAGTCTTTAGATATTGAATTTTGTTGTGTTTTTGTGAAATTTGGCACTTTTAGAATTTATGTAACATGTTCGTATATTCCACCAGTTTCTAATGTTGAGATGTATGGGAAACATCTGGCGTCGATAAATAAAATTTGTTCACAACTTCAGCCTTACGACCACATTTTAATAACTGGTGACTTCAACCTTTCTAATGTTACTTGGAACAGGTGTTCTGAAAATACTTCAGTATTTCTACCATCTTCAGAACATTTATCTGATAACTCATTTTTAAATGAGCTTTCGAGTCTTTTTCAAATAAACTATCACTATAATAGGAATAACCGTTTGTTAGACCTTATATATTTTGATGAGCAGATGTTATTTATACAGACTTTAGTAAATCATAAGCTGTTAGTTATAAAACTGTCTCTTCTTGGTTTTCCAACGCATTGGGTGCGGTGGATTGAATCATATTTATTAAATAGAACGCAAAGCGTTATATTTAACCTCGTAAATTCTGATGAGTTTCTTGTTACTTCTGGTGTACCTCAAGGAAGCCATCTTGGTCCTTTATTGTTTTTACTTTATGTAAATGATTTACCATCTGTGATAAAGCACAGTAATATCTTGCTATACGCTGATCATGTTGAACTTTTTCTTTCCTATAAAAATGAGCACGACTCTTTATTCCTTCAAACCGATCTTGACCATCTTTGTAACTGGAGCGAAATGAACTGCATGAAGCTCAACTTGAAGAAGTGTAAACACATGACTTTTTCTCGGAGGCAACCTTCTCGAAGTTATTACAAAATAGGTGACTATACACTTGAGTTCTTAGAGGTTTTCGATGATCTCGGAGTAACTATGGACACCAAACTTCGCTTTAACATTCACATTAATAAAGCTATTAGCAGAGCTAATAGTACTCTAGGATTTATTAAACGATGGTCTAAAGAGTTTAATGATCCTTTTATAACTAAAACCTTATTCACATCGTTAGTAAGGCTCATTCTAGAATACGCTTCAATTGTTTGGTGCCCTCGTTATGGGTGTTACATTGACGATATAGAATCTGTTCAAAAGCAATTTCTTCTATTCTGCTTACGCGATCTATATTGTGATTCAAACTTTAATTTACCTTCTTATGAATATCGATTGCAGCTTATTAATCTTCCTTCTTTAAAAAATAGGAGAATTATGCTAACTGTTAGTTGGATTATAAAATTTTTACATGGCTATTAAGTAAAATTTACTTTAATGTTCCTCTTCGTCCTAGAAGGTCTTTTGAGCTACTTTTTATGATTTTTTGTACAACTAATTACTTGCAAAATGAACCACTAAGAAGCGCTTGCGGAGACTTAATTTCGTTTCAGATGTTATTTCTTTAAATGAATCCATGTACTCAATTAAACATAAAATTATAGATTACCTGCAGTACCGCCGCTGAGTCTGATCACGCTTTTTCCAAGGATGCATAATTTTCACTTAGTGATGGATATAAAACTACATTAAACTACACTAATATGAATGGACCTGAACCTGTTGACCTCAATTATTCTTATCGAACATGCTTGGTGAATGTTTATTCATTTTTCAACCGCACTGGTTGTACATTTTGGATTTTTTCCCACAACCATGCAAGAACGATTTGTATTGTATATATATTGATATAACTGGACAATGATACCTAGTTGTCTTAGTGCCTACGTTCTCTACCATTTCGTTGTATATAGTGAAATTGGTGTGGCACATATGACCAAATTTGTCGAAATACCACCTTGCTTAGCCAGGATTTCATTGGCTTTAGCAATAACAGAACAATTTATATTATATATATATGCATATGCTTATCAGTGTGGCGTACAGACCTTGTTTGTCTCGATACTTCCACCGTTCTAGGCCGACACCATGTTGTTTTAAGTGGGGGCGAACATAACCATGTTTGCCTTGTACCGCAATGTTATTTGCTGTTCAATTTTTAAAATATCTTAAAATTTATTTGTACATATTATAATGTTAATTTTAAAATATTATATCTATTATTAATGTGTTTTGTATTCTTTTGATATTTCACTAATCCTCATATATATATACAATAGTATTGAAATTTTGTATTTTTATTTATTATAGTGCTAGAAAGCCTAAGGCTTAGGAAATAATTAAATAAAAAAAAAAGATTATTCGCATTAGATGCACAAAAAAATGTATCATCGTCAGAAGAATGCCATTTTAAGTCGGGCAGATTAAAATCACCCAACAAAAAAAAAATGTCGTCATTAACGTCAAGAATATTAAGAATATAGTCTAGACAATCAGCCAGATTTGTGTAAACCTCTACACTACTGTTTGGAGGAACATATGCATTTTTTTTTTTTTTGGATTCGCCAAGGGAGTGTGAAATCTGATGAATACGTATAGCCCGTACTATACGCATGCACGACTTACATTCTACAACAGTCCGGATTAACCGGAAAGATAGAATGCACCTACGTACTAAAACACACAACCAGTAGGCGAAGTATGAATTTCCACTAAGCACATTAATTGGCTTTTCAGCGGAACTTAAAAATTTTATACAGAAACACGAATTTATTAAGAATTTATGAATTTGAAAAAGTAAACAACATCAAATAAGTAGTAGGGTAGAATAAGGTATTATCGTGATACATGTAATATCGTGATAGTTTTTAAATTTGCTATTTCTCCAAAACTATTTGTCTCAGTGTAACAATAATTTAAATATAGGTAGTGGGAGAGGCGATAAAAAAATAAAAATAACTCTCTTCTCACTACGATAACGGTTCTTCTTGAAAAAACTTTTAAAAGCGCCACGTGCAAAATCGCAAAATTATTGCAGTGAAAAACAGTGCTCTCTAATTTTCGCTAATCGACGTATTTCAAATGTAAGTACATAATTTTTTTTGTGGATAAACTTTGAATTAAGCATTGAAAAATCATAAAAATATATTTTAAAATTTGAAATTGTGTTAATTTACTTGTTAAGACTTAAGTTTCATACGCTGAATCTTAAGTTTTTTAGCAATTTTCAACGCTCGTATTTATTGCTCTATTGTAATGAGTTTTTTTGCTATAAAGATGAACTTTAAATAAAAAAAAGATTTTATATCCACAAAGAGGATCTAATGGAGATTATAAAATAAAAAACGAATTTCCAAAATTATCAATATTAAAATTTATCACGATATTACCTAACCTCATTTCAGATTGTGTATAAACAATGGCCGAAAACAATATTAGGCAAAAACGTAGACAATATACTGAGAGAGAATTACAACTTGCTTTGAGCTTAGTATTAAAAGACAAAAAGTCCATATATGCTGCAAGCAAAGCGTATGGAGTACCATGGGCAACATTAAAAGATTATCTTAGCCGAGAACAAGATAGCTTATTAAAATTGGGTAGACCTTTTGCTCTCTCCTCAGAGATGGAAATAAAATTATACAATTATATAATATCAATGCAAGAGCAAGGATTTGGTCTTACATTGTTTCAAGTAAGAAAGACAGCTTTTGAACTTGCCAAATTTGAAAAAAGAGAGAAATATTTTTCAACCAAGGAAATGCCTTCAATGATCTGGTGGACCTGTTTTAAAGAAAGATATGGCCTTACTTTACGGGTTGCCGAAAATCTATCTGCCAATAGGGCATCAATGGCAAATTCCGAAGTAATACAAGACTTTTTTGAGAAACTTGAATTGTTGTTGGTGAAGCTGGGAATTAAAGATAGTGCAGAACACATATGGAATTGTGATGAAACGGGCGTCAATTTTGTGACCAATAAGAGCAAGGTAGTTGCAGAGATAGGTAAAAAATACATTTACAACCGAACATATGCCGAAAGAGGAGAGAACCACACAATTCTCGGATGTGTATGTGCAAATGGTTCGTGGATACCACCCTTAATTATCTTCCGAGGATCTAGATGGAACGATACCTTACGGCAAGGTGCAATGCCAAACTGCTTAGTGAAATTGTCTCCAAGAGGTTGGATTACCTCAGATATATTTTTTGACTGGTTTCAGTTTTTTATCAGTACCATACCTGATAAGAGGCCAATAATACTTTTAATGGACTCCCATGCATCACACATAACTCCTCAAGTAGTTGATTTAGCTAAAGCTAATTCAATTTATCTTTTTACTTTTCCGGCCCATAACACCCACCTTCTACAACCGTTAGATGTTGGTGTCTACAAATCACTCAAGTACTACTGGAATGAATTAGTTAAAGATTTTATGAGACAAAATCCTACTAAGAAACCAGGTAAGGCTGATTTCCATGGCATTTTGAATCCAGCGTTCATTAAAGCATTTAGTTTTTCAAACATATCGAACTCATTTAAAAAGTGTGGAATTTGCCCATTTAACAGTAGCGCCATCAGCGCCGTAGCCATGGCTCCATCGAGGCCAACAGAGGCCGATGCTCAAAATACGCTTCCGAATAACTCAGGCGACCTTCAACGTATCCTCGTCGTTCCAAAGATTGTGGCAACCAACAAAAGTGTTCGCAAAAGTTCCTATGCAAAATGTCTCAATGTCGAACCTGAAGCCCTATCATCAAAAACTAACGAAAGAGGCACATCGAAATCTTCTCAAGAAAACGATTATATTGCAACTTTACAAAATTCCACCCTGTTGCAGGAGGATGAACAACCTAGTTGTTCCTACGACTGGAGAAACAAAAAGAAGGATACAACAAAAAACTCGGGCAAAGATTGGACATGTGGCATATGTAAGGACTCATATTCTTATGACACTAGAAAAAAAATGGTAAAAAATGGATTCAGTGTTCATACTGTTTGACACCATTTCATAACCTTTGTCATGATTTCGTCCCACATGATGACGAGGAATTTTTTCGTTGCCAGTTTTGTATTGAAAACCTTTAATGGAATATCTACAATTTTGACTAACAATATACATAATTTAAAATTTTTTAGTTCGTTTTTTAATAGAATATCTTTTGTATTAGCTTATAACTACAAATAAATGAATTATTTTGTTTTTGTTTCTGATGTCATACAACTTTTAGTTTATCACGATATTAACTAACTACTATCACGATATTACCTGACTTTATCACGATATTAGCTTACATTTGCTTAGTATGCGTTACAGTATTTTTTACTTAGAGATTCTAACGTAAAAAATTCAATTTCATTGCCATTAAGAGAAGAAATATGGGCGACTATAACAGTATAAAAATGATTTATGTTGATCTTGAAAATTAATTTTTATAGACATTTTAAAAATTTTTATCACGATAATACCTTATTCTACCCTACACTTTACATAAAACTCTAAAACAAAGAGACCAAAGTAACTATAAATAATATGAATATTAGTAAGGAAAAGAGAGTAAACTCTTAAACACCAAACCAATTCCAATTATAACTGAGATATATATGTACGTGTAAATATGTACAAACATATATGTGTATATATATACGGGTCACTATGTAATTTTGGAACACCGTGCTAATGTTATTAATTGGATATGTATTTGGGCCAACGCAGGCATAAACTTGCATGGAAAAGAGATAAACTCTTGCGCACCAAACTAAGTAACTAATAAGTCAACTGAATAAGAAAAATTTTAAAATTTTATGATTAAAAACAAACAAGTTAAAGCATACATATCGTATTCGATGGTGTTTACATCATCAAACGCAATATTATAAAGGAAAAACAACTGAAACGGTCTCGAATATATGGAATTACTTCAGCCAACATTTTAACAGAATATAACAATGTTATTAACCGAGTTAATGTTTGAAACAAAATTCTAAAATGTATCAATTATTTAAATGTAAAATCATTTTCCGTTTCAAGGCATACACCGAATCACAAAAATTAATTAAGCTGTAGCTATTATTGAAATCACTACACATACATCGTAAAGGGTCATGAAGGGCAAAATTTGAAGTGCACTGGCTCAACTTAAAAAGCACAAAATGTCTAGATCCTCTTCTTGGGATGTTAAAGTTAAGAGATGAGAGAATATATTGGGAGTCAATATTACCACAAAGTAATTTATATAGGAAGGTGACATTAAGCACCATCCTTCTGCTTCTCAGGGAAGGTAGTAAAATTTGCTTAAGGCGGGTTTCATACGAAGGAAGAATAATATCTGGGTTCCAACGATGATGACGTAAAGCAAAAAGTAAAAACTGTTTTTGAACCGATTCTATTGCATCAATGTGGACGTTATATTGAGGGTTCCATACTACGGAAGCATATTCAAGAATAGGCCTTACGAGAGATATATACAGTAATTTAGTAGTGAAGGCATCATTGAATTCTTGCGCCCATCTTTTAATGAAACCAAGGACACCTCTAGCCTTATTTACAGCCAAATTTACGTGGAGATTGAAGCGAAGTTTTGGATCCATAATTACACCAAGATCAACAAAACTATGAACAATTTCTAAGTGGATGTTATTTATAGTGTAATTTGTACTATGAGCAGTTCTACGTGAAAAGGGCATTGATTTGCATTTTTTTAAGCTAAGGTTTAATATGTTTTATGTAATATTACACCAATCCACTTGTCTGTTTAAATCAGATTGTAACAGGTGTTGTTCGTCGAGTGACTTGTAGGTAAGAAAAAGTTTCACATCGTCAGCATACATTAAGACGTCACAATGTTTAATTGCCGAGGGAAGGTCATTAATAAATAGTAAGAATAAAACCGGTCCAAGATGACTTCCTTGCGGAACACCAGATGTAACCATAATATTTTGTGATAGAGAATTTTTATATAAAACTTTTTGAAAACGTCGCGATAAATAAGATTCTATCCAATTTAGCAATTTTACAGGAAACCCAATTAGCTTAAGTTTATTCAATAGAAGATTATGATTGACGCTGTCAAAAGCTTTGCTAAAGTCCGTATAAATAACGTCAGTCTGTTTTCCCAAAGTGAAACCTTTTATTACACGAGTTGTAAACTCCAAAAGGTTTGTTAAAGTTGATTTACCCTTTAAAAAACCATGCTGAGTGACAGAAATGGAAGATGAAACGAAGTGGGTTAGTTGTTCACTTATGATTTTCGCAAATAATTTAGGGATTGCGCTTAATTTGGCGATGCCTCGGTAGTTAGTGACATCAATTTTGGAGCCAGATTTATGAAGGGGGGGGGAAAATGTCCACTTTGCAGGGATATATTAAATATGTTTGATAGAGGAGCACACAGGTTGCTAGCACATTCTTTTAGAATGCAACTCGGAATTTCATCAGGGCCAGTCGAAAAAGAGCATTTAACTTGACGAAGGTTATGCATAACAATAATTGAGTCTATTACTGGAGTTTCAAAAGAGCTAACTGGAGGTAAATAAGGATGCTCAGAACACATATTTATTGGTATGTTGGAGTAAGTTGATTTGAAGAAGCTTGCAAACATGTTGGAAATAACATTGTCACAAGACGATTCCTCTTGATTGAATCTCATTAGGGGTGGAAAGTTGGAAGCCTTACGTTTTGAATTAACAAAAGTATAGAAGAGTTTCGGATTATCATTAAATTGAGATTTGATGTTGGCTATATAAGCAGTATAACACTGTTTATTTAATAGCTGGTATCTGCAACGACAAGATGAATAACAAGAAAAGTCAATATTAGAACCAGATTTTTATATTTTTTTAAATACAAGTTCACTTGTTAGCCAGGGTGGACTTAAGGGTTTAGAATTAATTTGCTTTGTTGGGACGCACAATAAGATGCACCTTTGCAAAGTATCATTAAAAAACTGTACCGAGGTTTCGACGTCATAATATGAATACGGTGGCTTAATAGATAGAATCGGTGACCAGTCAGTCTGCGAGAGTAAGGTGTTGAGTTTAACATAGTCTGTACTTTTGAAATTATATATTTTTGTATTTCGCTTATCAGGTGTAAGTTTATTTTCATTTTCATGAGCAAGTAAAACTGTTATTTCAAGAGTTGGATGATGTTCATCTTCCGGAAATGATACAGGGTTTGAGCGATTGAGATATACAGTAGTGCATCTATCTACAAACACAAGGTCCAGCGTTCTATGGTTTTTATTAAAAGTATTATTGACTTGTTGAAGACACAGGTCAGATAACTTATCTAGAAAATCATTTATCCAATTACTAGTGGAAACAGGTGTAAGAAATGAAGAGTCATCTGTCGAATTCCAAGACACAAAGGGTAGGTTAAAATCGCCCAACACAATAAGAACATCATTATTTTTTAACATATCATGAACAAGTGTACTACATTTACTAATCGCGGATTATTTTTGAATTCGAATTCGCGTACGATTGTATTTCGTGGCCAGAAACTTACATCAACAATAGTATTAAATAAATTTTCTGGAACTGTCAATCTAAAGGAAGTAGTCGGACGTGCGTTTACATATTTGAATTTATGAATAGAAATAGAAAGAGTCGATGAACATTTCAACTTTGATTTAATGAAAAAATCTATATCATTATCTGTTGTATCAGATGCTAAGCGCGAAACAAAGATTGATTTAGTTGGAGGAATAGCAATCAATGGTTTAGGAACAGAAATGTCAGAAGTAATTGCAATTTGTTGGACATCAGCAACAGTAGGAGCAAGGGAAGCGGCTTGGGCATACGATATTTCAGGCAAAGCGAGAGGTGGAGCTGATAATGGAAAAGGAGCAGACATAGACAAATTTGCCGAAGAAGAAAGAATAGGAGGAGGAGCATCCGTGTCCATGTCGTCAACGTTGTCTTGTTCTATAGAAGGTTGTGTTGGTGTCGAGTCAGTTTTCTGTTTGCTTCCAAGGGTCATATGTTTCTTTTTTCGCTTTGGTGAAGGAATTGACTCATCAATATATTTTAAATTCATTGAAAAGAGTTTGATATTTTAAAAATTTATCAGAAAGTGGAGAAAGTTCTCTACTTATTTCCGAGAAACCTTGCTTCGTTTGCTTAATAAGCTTATAAAAGTTAATGTCGGCCAACCTACACTTCTCACAAGACCAACGCAACCCTTTACCTTCTTCAATGGCATCTGCCACTCGACCTGACACTCCTGCACACTTGATGTGAACAATATTGTCACACACCCAACATGACAAAAATCGTTAATTTTCACCTTTAGTGGAGCAGCCAGGCTTAGCACAAACCATTTTTTTTTTTTTTTTTTTTTAGTTTAACAATTTATTTAATTTAAAGATTAAAGAAAGAAAAAGAAAACAATAAAGTAAAAAGATATAAAAATAAATAGTGGCGAAAGTTTAAAACAAAGAGATAAAAACTCTGAGACACCCTGTGGGAATAGCTAAAAGAAGTGCCTACAGGTATGCAACGCTATTTTACTTAACTTAAGAGAAGCTAAGAAATAAAATAGTGAAATGTCAACAAATAAAAAGAACAACAAGAACAGAATTTAAAGCACAACAATGTTTGTATGGTTTTGTTTTTGTTGATTTTTTTTTTCACTGCTTATAAAAATAAGCACAAGTGTCAACTTAAAACTTATGCTCTTATAGATATATTTTAAACGCGGAAATTATTGCAATTCGCGGAAACTGTGCACAATTATTAAAGGCACAGGAACACTCAATTCTATAAACGAATTAAAAGACCGAAAGTACGTATTTAAACCGTTTATTAAATAACACAAATTATAAATTGAAAAATAATTAAAACACGACCAGAAATTTTCGATGTTGATGTTGATGTTGATTTGATTAATTACCCAATAGGAAACCGCGCTAGGAAACAGCGCTCCATTCTCCTTGTGGATAGCGCATTATTTAACATTGCCATGTCATCAGATGTAAGCGCTTCACTCACGCTGTAGTAAATAAGAAAACATAGCGAGAACCGAGCGCTCTATTTTCCTTGTAATATAAATAAAAACATGGCGAGAACCAAG
>OY282644.1:53763711-53766211 GCA_958299015.1 Tetanocera ferruginea | reverse complement strand
TAACCATTTACAACACCCTTTTCTAAATTACCCTGCAATTCTCGAATCCTTTGGTCACGATTTTGTGCCACTTGGATATAAAAATCCAAATCATCTTCATCTACTGCTGCGCTCATTTCAGCTATATTGTCTTCATCGGAAGGCTTTATATCCACTTTTTCTAATAACTTCTCATTATGATGACATCGGCTCAAGGCGTCTACATGACCCATTGAAATACCACGTCTATGCTGAATCGAATAATTATAATTTTCTAGCTCCAGTGCCCATCGAGCAATTCTTGGGTTGACATGTTTTTTGCTAAGCGTCATCGTGAGTGAATTGCAGTCAGTGACAATCTTGAAAAAAATGCCTTCTAAGTACACACGAAACCGCCGTAATGCACAAATAATAGATAGAGTTTCCAGTTCAAAGCTGTGGTATTTCGATTCAACATCAGATGTAGATTTTGAAAAATAGGCTATAGGGTGAAATAGTCCATCATTTTGTCGTTGCATTAGTACTGAACCAAAACCACAGCTACTGGCATCACAGTGAAGTTCAGTTTCACGTTTTGGATTAAATATTGCTAATACTGGTGCAGCAGAAAGCCGATCTCGCAGATTATAAAATGCATCAATACAAGCAGAAGAAAAATCGAAATTATTTTCTTTGCGTAATAAATTTAACAGTGGCCTTGCAATTTTAGAAAATGATGGGACAAACCGTCGAAAATACGAAAATAAGCCAATACACTTCTGCAGCTCTTTTTGATTTGAGGGTATTGGATAATTTTTTATTGCCCGGATATGGGAGTCACTAGGCCTAATTCCAGATGAATTTACTGAATACCCTAAATACTCTATTTCATTATATCCAAATTTGCATTTCTTCAATTTGATTTCAAGGCCCTTTTCATAAATTCTCGCAAGAACTTCCTTAACTATTTCTACATGAAGTTTAAAATCGACCGAGGCAATTAAAATATCATCAATATACACTATTATTTTGTGTTCATCAATCAAATCTCTAAAAATATTATATACAAAACGCTGAAAATTGGCTGGCGCATTTTTCAATCCGAATGGCATCTTTAGATACTCAAACTGTCCATGAGGCGTGACAAAAGAGGTTAAAGGAATCGAATCTGTGTCCATGCTTAACTGATTAAATCCATCCTTTAAATCCAAAAGAGTAAACCATCTTTTATCCGCCATATACTCTACACAATCCTCAATCAGAGGCAATGGAAAATTATCGCGGATTGTCTTTTTGTTCAATGCACGATAGTCAATGCACATCCTTGTGGCACCACATTTCTTTTTTACCAACACAAGAGCTGAAGCATATGGAGAATTGCTTGGCCGAATAATTTTTCTATCCATTAAATCATCAGTTATTTTTCTAACTTCTGCCCTATCAAAAAACGACAACCTTCGCGGCGCACAATGGAATGGAATATCATCTGTCAATCGAATTTTCATTCTGTAATCATACAACTTTCGAGTTAAATTTTGAGGTTGCAAATATGAATCCATAATAACTTTATGAAATAAATCAGTCTGATGCTTACTTAACCCAGGAAAAATATTTATCTCTCGATCCGAGTTTTCAATGTCAATAGCGTAAAGTTTTGAAATAAATTCATCATCACAACAAGAAGACCCATCTCTAACCGATTTCATCTGAGCACTAGATTTGTTTACAACGTCATCTCTACTACTTTCCTCGCTACTAATTTCTTTCTGAACTAAATCAAATGCACGAACACATAAATTCATTGTTTTTTTATTTTGGTCAACTTTATTTACTTCAACGTTAACACCTTTTTCTTTTTGAGTTAAATATATACTAAATTTTTGCATAAAATCTCGTCCTAAAATCACCGACATCACCATTGTATCATTTGGTGTAACAACAAAAGATATGGTTTTAGTTTCCTTTCGAAATTGTACGGAACAATTTATCACACCATATGAGTAAATTTTTTGTCCACCCAAACCAAGGTAACTAGTTGGTAACAAAATATTTGGTAAATTGACTGATGCTGGGATACTTGAACGTTGGATAAGGCTAATCGGACTACCGGAGTCAATAAGAGAAAAAAAATTCATAAATTTAGTGCATATACCCAAACTACAGATATCAAATGCCACCCTTACCATTTGCATAACACGAATAACATCAGCAGCCTCGTTCGAATACTCATCATTATTTACAGCGGCAACAGTGAGCGACTTGTTCCTCTTCAACTTCGGGCAATCATTGTGTAGGTGACCCATTTGATGGCACGAAAAGCATGATCCTGGTGGTCGAAGTGGTTTCGGACAAGCACTCTGATAATGCCCAAATTGTGAGCAATTAAAGCATCGAATTTCAGCAGTGGTGACAGCAGCAGACCTCGGTTTTTGAAGAGCGTATGGTAATGTTGACTTTGACGCATTTGATTTTAAGCGCCGTTGTTCATAGCGATCCATTCTACATATTAGCTCATCCAGTGTATTGGCACCAAACAGATAAG